>CM041213.1:44720890-45320890 GCA_023065735.1 Coffea humblotiana | reverse complement strand
GAGGAATAATTTGGATTGTGAGATTATCCCTTTCATGTCTTTGTTTAATAAGACAAAAGGCAAGAGAAAGCTGAAAATATTAAAAAAACGTGTTTTAAAAATTAAAAAATTGAAAAAGGGGTTTTAGGTGCCTGCACGTGATCTCACGTGACTTAGTTCCAATTGAAATTGAAAAGATTCCGTCAATTGTCCACTTTAGCGCAAAATTGAATAGATTGGGGACCAAAATTGATTTTCGAAATATATTGGGGATAATTACGCGCATACACTATAGATTGGGGACCAAAATTACAATTCTCCCATATATATATATATATATATATCTTGCTAAAATAATCTTGTGTTAAAAAAAATTCTACAGTAATGCTCTTCCAAATCATATTCCCTTGATAACTGTTTTATTGCCACATGGAGTTGAAAGCTGGAATCTACTCCTGCAGACAATTAGTTATGGATTTCATTCTTTAAAATTAAAAAAAAAAGGGAAAAAAAAAGCTGAAAAGTGTATTTCATTGTTCACTTCTACAGCAAAATTTTCCAAGCGAGCTATAGTTTTAAAATTGCATCTCCAGCCTTTGCACTGCAACTTTCTTCTTCTTCATCCTCTTTGTCTTTTTCTTTTTTCAGGTTACAAAATTTCAGAATCAAAATTCAAAGGTGGACAATTTGACATGATGGAGATAATAAACACACATCCATGTACCACTGAATTTGCCTAATTACTCTTTTAACTTCGTTATTGATTTTTTTTTCCAGTATATGTCTTTTCGAAACCAACAATCGCACCGTTGGTGTTTTTACCTTCTTAACATTTAAAAAATTTTCTTTGGACTCAACAAGAATTCTTGAAGGAACAAATGACTATTTAGAGTCAATTGAGATTTGGCTTGTCTTTTGCTGTTACTTTAAAAATTAGAGTACATGGCCAAAAAAAAAAAAAGACTGTAAACTATTTAGAATTCGCTATCTTGGTCACTAAACTTTTTGGTATGTCAACATAGTCATTCAAAAAATAAAAGAAAATGTCTTTTGTCACACAATTAATAAAACTTTCACTTTTAATCACTTAACTTATGAAATCATAGACTTTTTAGACATAAGATGTATGTTCTAATTAGTAAAATGATCATTTTAGCTAAGTAAAAAGTTTAGTGGAAAGAATACGGAATCCTAAATAGCTTAGTGATAATATATGAGATTTGCTCTTAATATTATGTGGGATTGTATGCTTTTGGATGTCTGCTTGAGGTTATGAAATATGGAATGGTTCATTATCCATAGCAAGGTTGGAAATTGAGGATACTCTCAGTTATTGTGTTCTTTTTTTATTTTCATTTATTGGTTAGAGTAAGAAAAATAGGAAAGATGGAAGAGATGGTGAGAAGAAAGTGAGTGTAGGAAGGTATTTGATTACAGAGGGAAAATAATTTGGATAGTATCACTTCAGGAATACTTTTGAGAAACAATAATAATGTTATTTTGGCACAAAAACTCACCAGACTCAACCCACCAAAACTCATAATATATGAGGCTTGTTCTGGACTCACTTAATTAATTGGATTAACCCAAGATGAAGTATGTGCTCTAAGCTTTTATACTTAATTTCTTAATTTTTATTAAAGTACCACGTCTATTATTATAACCCCAAAAAGAAAATCTAATTTGCAATTGTGTCTCACTTTTTTATAAAAAAAAATTGTTTTGAAGTGTTCTTCATGCTACTAGTAAAGTATAAGAAGGTTTGGGTAAATTTAGTTTACCAATTTGACAAGTGCCTAATTTACGTAATAATTGAATGATATTTTAAGTTATTTTTAGTCACTTTGGTTATATTATTGAAAGAAAATGAATCATTTTGGCTATAATTGGTGAAAAATGCTTTTAAGTGATTAAATGAGGTTTTTATCACTTTTTACTTGGATTTTGTGCATTTTTGACAGTTTTGACACATTTTCGTATTTCGGCTATAACTTGAGCTACAGTGATCAGATTGAGATGATTCTTAAACCAATTTGAAGATAAGAGATAGATCTACAACTTTGGTGAAGACATCTGAATCCAGTTTGAAGGTTTTCCAGGTCAAAAAGCCGAATTACAGTAGCAATTTCTATTGGTCGAAAGCTGAAATAGGGCAGTGAGCAATCAAGGGTATTTCGGTCATTTCTCAGCCTACACAGATCCAAATGAGGTGATTCTTGATGCATTGGAAAGCTAACTCAAAGAGCTACAAGTTTCATGTTTTGGTCAAGAGCTAAATCAGCTTTTATCATCAAAGAAAGTTCAGTTGAAGTTGAGGTAAAAACGGAGCAGAGCTGGAAGTTGAGCAGAAATTGCACCAAAATATCACTGTAGCAATCCGGCCGGAATTTGGCCGGATTTATGGCCGGATTTCTGGCCGGATTGTGGTCAGAGAAGGCTGCTCTTTACGCGGAAAACTCAATTTCACCTCCACTAAGTCACATGTAATGCTAGACATGTGAGAAACATTACCAGCTGTAAAAGGGAGGTGTAAGCCTCATTTCTTGACCAACTTTCATCTTTATATAGCAAAATTTTGCAAGATTCCATAGAGAGACATACGGGAGAAGCTTGGAGTCTGCAGAAATGTAGCTCTTTCATTTTCTGTGTGTTAGATTAGTTTAGTATAGAGTAGTATAGCTCATCCATTCTTGTAAATTAGCTAGACTAGGATGAAGATGGAGATGAAGAAGGAGGAGTTGAAGCTCAAGTGACATGGGTTACCTCTTCTCCAACTCTTTATTTTTTGTACTTGATTCTAAGTTTAGTTAATATGCAAGTTCTGGATTTTATGTTATTTATGTGTCTTTAAAGTTTATACCTTGGGTTTGGTTGAACTTTCTATAATTGTTAGTGTTCATTATTTGGCTATTTGATTGCTATGATTTGAGCAAGTTATTTAGCACTTTAGCTCTTTAAATCATGAATAATTTGGTACCATTAATTGTGATTATCTAAGGTGTTATTTCTGCAATGAAAAATTGAGATTTAACACTAGTTCAAGAAGTGCTAAACATAGGGAGTTCACTCACGAAAGTAGAGGTGCACCTATGTGGTTTTGGTGATTAATTTCATGTAATTTCATTGAAGAAATGAACTTGTAGCTAATTTCATAATCATGAGAATATGTATGGATTAGTTATGAGTATAATTGATTCACTACGAAAGTAGGTTTCATATGCATAAGGAAATTACACCATAACAAGCCTAGATAGTAGTATTCAATGATCCAAATATAGCACTTATATGAGTAGTTAGGGATACCATAACCTAAGGAGCTTCATTTGTTATTTTTTATAAGTTCAGTAGGTTTTACTTGTTATAATTCATTGATAGTCTAAATAATAAAGAAATTTTAGTAACACCGGTAATTGTTCACTCTTCTTCGTGGGATCGACCCGATATATACCATTAACTACTAGTTGACCTGTATACTTGCAGTGAAACGGGTGTATTTCGGATTTTTTTAACTTGTACGTATAGAAAAATCCCGTCAAGTTTTTGGCGCCGTTGCCGGGGAAGATTTGGCAATATCGGTGTGAAGAGCAACTTTATTAGTTTAGACATTTTATTAGTTATAGAGTGAATGTTATTTTCTGTTATTTTTGTGTTTTATGTGTGTATGTGTTTTATAACCTAGTCTTCTTACTAATCTTGCTCTTAAGTTGTTTAAAAGCAATTTTAGGTAATGAGGAGGGTAGGTGAAATTGGAGGACAATGCTTGAGAAGTAGAAGATTGGCAAAGGATGGTTACCAAGTGCAAAGCTCCTTCAATAGAGGTAACCAAGAAATTACTAAAGGTATGTCTTTTGAAGATGGTTTAAGGTGCTTAAAGACTAAATTTGATGTTATGATGCTACAAGTTCAAATGGACACAATTATGCATGAAATGGAGCAAGGGAGGAATGTTAATGATTTTAATTCTTATCATGTGATTTGTGACTTGTGTGGAGGTTATCATGCTACTAATACATGTAGACAAGCACAAAATGTGGATTACTATAATGAATTAAATCATTACAATCTTTGTTTTGATCAATATGGTGTTAATTGGAGCAATTCTTGTGCTACTGGTTGGGATAATCAATGTACTTATAGTGATTCTTCATATTTTTCCGATTACCAACCTGAATGTGTCCAAAATGAATCTAAATCATCTTGGGAGTTAGCAATAGAAAGGTTAGCTAATGATTCTAAGCCATCTTGGGAGTTAGCCATAGAAAAGCTAGCAATTGCAACTTCCGACCGTTTTGATAGGATTGAGGAAAGAATAGATGAATTAGCTTCTCACTTTGGTAGAATACATGAGCAATTGAATGTATTGTGTGAAGTTATTTCTTCTAATAATTTGCAAAATGATCCTAGCATGAATGGTGGGAATGTTGTATGTGAAAATGGGTTGCATTTTGATCCAAATGATGATTCTAACTTGTGTTTCAATGAGGAAAGGTCCATTTCACAAGATAGTACTTTTGGAGCTAACATTGAACCTCAAGAAGTAAGCCTTAACAACTCATTTTTCACTTTTCTTGAGGAATGTGTTGATTGTATAGGTTCTAAAGGTATTATAGTCCAAGAAAGCTATGTAGATGTTCCTTTGGTGAATTCTCAAGTGGTGTATATTCAAGGTAATATCTATGAAACACTTGGGATAGGTAAGTCACTTTCATTTCTCACATCATGAGATCACTTGTGGCTTTTGCTATAAAGTCACCATTTAATGATCCACCAAGGCCTAAAATGGTGGATTATTCGTTAACTAAACCTCCTTGATAATAAGGTGATATAGTCAAGCTAATGACTATAAAGAAGCGTTAGTTGGGAGGCAACCCAACGATTTTTTTGATTCTTAGTAAAGTTTTAGTTGTTTAACCAGTGTTTTTGTGTGTTTTGTAGGTGGCAAGGGCAAGGATTCATGCAAATGATTTCAATGACAAAAGTGTTTATATTGAGACAAAAGGGGTGTTTTTATGTTCATTTGCTGCATTTCATGCATTTAAAGTGTTTCATGTTAAAGTTTTATTCATGCATGATCATGCATTTTCAAGCGCATTTGGGTTAGAGAGACACATTTCCAATGTTAAACTTGGATTTTATTCAAAGAATATGAAAGTAACTGGAATGTGGAAGGTTGGCCAAGCAAATTTGGAGGAAAAACTGCAGAAAACAGTTTTTTGCAGCAAATCCGGCCATAAATCCGGCCGGATTGAAGGCCGGATAATCAGGGGAGAAAGAAAATTTTTTTCAGACATTCTGGCCAGAATCCGGCCACCAATCCGGCCAAAACCTGGCCGGATTGTAAAAAAAAAAAAAAAAAAAACCACTGTAGCAAATCCGGCCATAAATCCGGCCGTAAACTGGCCGGATATGCAGAAGCAAAAAAAAAAAAAAAAATTCTACCCAGAATCCCTCCAGCAATCCCTCCACGAATCCCTCCAATTTCTGGCCGGGTTGTGAATGGTAACTAGCGTAAGATGAATCCGTTTCACGGATTTCTCACAATTTTTCTCCCTTCTTCTTCAACTCAACTCACACACTAACACCTCAAACACACACCACTCACTAAAACACCACTTTTCACCATTTAATCTTCAAATAACCTTCACCAAATCACTTTCTCTTATCCTCTAGAGTGAATTTCATAATTCATATTCTTTCAAAAACAACTCTAAAGTGGTTTCAAGCTTACCATTAGTTAAGGTTGCACCTTCTTGAATCACTCAATTGAGGCCAAATTGGAGTAAGTTTCTTGGGGGTTTTCACATCATATTCATCACTTAAACCAATTTGAGGTAACAACTCTTCACCTAACTTTGTTATTTGAATTTTGCCATGATTGAATATTTTCTATTTTTAGGCAATTTTTATATGTGAAGTTAGGTGTATTTATTTGAGCTTATTGATGCTATTGGTGATTGTTAGTGATAAATAAATTTTGTGATTTGCATTTATTGCATTTATTTGGTGAATTCTTGCTAGTTTTATGCTTGATTTGGCTTGGTGACAAAGTTGCATATTAAGTGGTCAATGTAGCATTTTAATTAGCTTTGTTGGAGTTTTTGATATTCATGTGAGTAATTTAGATTACCTAATGAATGAAAAGGTGCTTGGTTGAATGATTTCTTGAATTCTTAGGTAATTCTAAAAGATTTTGGGTTTGGTGTGTTTGCCTCCATTTTGAGATTACTTTTGTACTTGAGGGAATTTGATCAATGATGACAAAAGGTATAAATGGAAACTACTTTGTTCATGATGGTGGACTTATCTTGTGAAATCAACTTCCCTTTGCTTTTGGATACTAATGCATATATTTGATTAGCAAAGATTAGCTCATTTCATATTTTTATCCCTTGAACATTGTATGGTTCCACATGCTTGATCATTTTTCCTTTTTCCTTGAATTGCATGTTTTCTTCTTGTTGATTGCAACCTTTTATTTTTAAGAAGTTGATTTGTATTGATTTTGTCTTTTTCCAGGGTGCAATAATTAAACTCTTCATTCTTTCCCAAATAAGGTTGGAAATTCATCACTTGGCCATGGATTTGGATTGCGCAAGTTCATATGAACAGTATTTTCTTTACTCTTTATTTATTTTCCTTTTCTCACATTGAGGACAATGTGAAATTTAAGTGTGGGAGAAGAAATATTTGAACTTGCAAATACTTTTTATGTGATGATATTTTGTGGATTTAAATGCTTAGAAATGTTGGAATTATGCTTGAAAATATTGCCATGTGGATAATTTTCTTGAAATTGGATTTGTTGGCAGGGAGTTTTCATCCATTTATAAGGAGAAACTCTATAAAAATTTTTCTAACATCTTTTCCAATATTTCACTATGGCCCAAAAGTTCTTCAAATTTTTGCATTTTCATTCAAAAAGGGCCAAATTGTTCCAACCTTAAGTGTTTAATTCTTCCATTTGTTGAAATTTTATGTGTATTTTGGAAGGTTTAGTCCTCATTTAACTTGGAAATGGTTATTATGCAATTAGAATTTTTATATTTTAGAAAGTATATGCGGTAAAGTAGGGAAAGTTATGCCTATAATTTTACATGTTTAATGAGATTTCTTCTCTTTACTTAATTTTCCAAATAAGTGATTGACATAGTTGATAAAAGGTTATACTTCTCCTTTGATTATTCTTATATATTTTCTAAGAGGGAATATCCATTTATTGTCCTTTATTTTTGGAGAAAAAAAAAGAAAAAAAAGAGAATAAGAGTTTTTATTCTACTCCAATGATTCTTGTACCGAATAACCGGGGGTTGGCATCTACAAATGTCAACATTCGCGTAAAAAGATACTTGAATTAAGAGTATGCATAGCAATTTAAATAAGTGAAATGTTGAGTAACCGGAGATCTTCACCTAAAAGTGTCGATTTTCGCGTAAAAAGGCATTTTCACTATTTAAGTAAAAAAAAAATGAAGTGTGAATAAGTCCCTCTTAGTTGTAAAATTTTGAGAAAAAGATGAGTATAGGAGGAGAAAGGCTATAAAACGACTATGTGATTTGCTTATTTGTGAAATTAGGTTAGGGTGAGAGATTAAGTTCAACTTGTTGAAATTAGGGTATAATTATCTTTCCTTTATTTGATACTATGAGTATTTAGTATAAATTGAACAATTGTATAATGATTATTTTCCAAGTCTTGAGGAATTAAATTTGATAAAAGTGCATATATTGTTTCACTAATTTGACAAGTGACTAATTTACGTAATAATTGAATGATATTTTAAGTTATTTTTAGTCACTTTGGTTATATTATTGAAAGAAAATGAATCATTTTGGCTATAATTGGTGAAAAATGTTTTTAAGTGATTAAATGAGGTTTTTATCACTTTTTACTTGGATTTTGTGCATTTTTTACAGTTTTGACACATTTTCGTATTTCGGCTATAACTTGAGCTACAGTGATCGGATTGAGATGATTCTTAAACCAATTTGAAGATAAGAGATAGATCTACAACTTTGGTGAAGACATCTGAATCCAGTTTGAAGGTTTTCCAGGTCAAAAGGCCGAATTACAGTACCAATTTCTATTGGTCGAAGCTGAAACAGGGCAGTGAGCAATCAAGGGTATTTCGGTCATTTATCAGCCTACACAGATCCAAATGAGGTGATTCTTGATGCATTGGAAAGCTAACTCAAAGAGCTACAAGTTTCATGTTTTGGTCAAGAGCTAAATCAGCTTTTATCATCAAGGAAAGTTCAGTTGAAGTTGAGGTAAAAACGGAGCAGAGCTGGAAGTTGAGCAGAAATTGCACCAAAATGTCACTGTAGCAATCCGGCCGGAATTTGGCCGGATTTATGGCCGGATTTCTGGCCGGATTGTGGTCAGAGAAGGCTGCTCTTTACGCGGAAAACTCAATTTCACCTCCACTACGTCACATGTAATGCTAGACATGTGAGAAACATTACCAGTTGTAAAAGGGAGGTGTAAGCCTCATTTCTTGACCAACTTTCATCTTTATATAGCAAAATTTTGCAAGATTCCATAGAGAGACATACGGGAGAAGCTTGAAGTCTGCAGAAATGTAGCTCTTTCATTTTTTGTGTGTTAGATTAGTTTAGTATAGAGTAGTATAGCTCATCCATTCTTGTAAATTAGCTAGACTAGGATGAAGATGGAGATGAAGAAGGAGGAGTTGAAGCTCAAGTGACATTGGTTATCTCTTCTCCAACTCTTTATTTTTTGTACTTGATTCTAAGTTTAGTTAATATGCAAGTTCTGGATTTTATGTTATTTATGTGTCTTTAAAGTTTATACCTTGGGTTTGGTTGAACTTTCTATAATTGTTAGTGTTCATTATTTGGCTATTTGATTGCTATGATTTGAGCAAGTTATTTAGCACTTTAGCTCTTTAAATCATGATTAATTTGGTACCATTAATTGTGATTATCTAAGGTGTTATTTCTGCAATGAAAAATTGAGATTTAACACTAGTTCAAGAAGTGCTAAACATAGGGAGTTCATTCACGAAAGTAGAGGTGCACCTATGTGGTTTTGGTGATTAATTTCATGTAATTTCATTGAAGAAATGAACTTGTAGCTAATTTCATAATCATGAGAATATGTATGGATTAGTTATGAGTATAATTGATTCACTACGAAAGTAGGTTTCATATGCATAAGGAAATTACACCATAACAAGCCTAGATAGTAGTATTCAATGATCCAAATATAGCACTTGTATGAGTAGTTAGGGATACCATAACCTAAGGAGCTTCATTTGTTATTTTTTATAAGTTCAGTAGGTTTTACTTGTTATAATTCATTGATAGTCTAAATAATAAAGAAGTTTTAGTAATACCGGTAATTGTTCACTCTTCTTCGTGGGATCGACCCGATATATACCATTAACTACTAGTTGACCTGTATACTTGCAGTGAAACGGGTGTATTTCGGATTTTTTAACTTGTACTTATAGAAAAATCCCGTCACAATTCATTACAGTAATTTGCATATTCAGCGATCAAGTTGATCTCTCAACTTGAAGTTTTGTGAATTTAGTAATACTAGTAATGCAAATGCACTCAAAATATCCGCACATCGAAATTAATATGATACTTGCGATGTGATTGAAAATTTTACTTAATTTAATTATACATGTTATTTGTCAACTTGTAAAATTTTTAATTATAAATTTTCATTTGTAATTAACATAAGTCCTAATACTATATGTACTTTCAGTTACTTTTGGAAGTTAATATATACCTAAAAGAGGGGCAAGTTTTTTTTTTTAAAAAAAAACCTCATAAATTAGCGAGACCACCTCCCTTTAATAATACTAAGGCTTCATTTGGATCGAGAGAAAGGGACAGAAAAGAAAGTATTCTGAGAGAAAGTTTACCATTTCATTCCTTTGGAACTTTTAACAAGGACGGAGGAGAAACGATATGAATGGATGGGACTTCCTCTAATTGGTGAAAATTTTTCTGTCCAAAATTGGGAAGAAAAGGACGGAAACTTGTTGGGCGCCAAAAGATATTTTAATATGACAATTTTGTCCTTTAAAAGCTGATACAAAACTTCATTATTCCTGATATATCCTAAAGTTCATTTGGAAAAGCATCGATGCAAAGTTTCTCAGTTCTATACTTTCTATACTTCCAACTAGTTGAGTTCACTTAACTTTCTTCTGCTCTTCACCCACAATTTAATGACAAAAAGTATTTCTTTGACTCAATCTCTTCTTTCTTTCTTTGCTCAATCTTCTCTAAAGTATTATGGAAAAAGCATTTTTTTTGTGTAGATTGTTATTGTTTATATTCTAACTTTTTTGTTCATTTTCTATCATAAAATTCTTGTCAATGAACTCTTGATTTTTATATTATTGATTTGTGATTATATCTTGCATAGTTATGGTACATGTAAGCTCCAGTGGTGATACATAAATATGAAATTTGAATGCATACAATCTGTTTGTTTTTTTGCCTATGTAAGCTTCAAATTGTAAAATGATCTAGCAAGAACTTCCATTTCTCATGGATTCCAGTTTCCATGTTGTAGATCAACAATCCAAATAGATAGCTTCACAAAAACTGATGCCTCTAGGAGTTTTATCATCCATGGGATCAGCCCGTGAATCTGATCACCTGATCACAAACAATGAGCCTTTTGTAGATAGGGCTAATAATCATGAAATGTATAAAAAAATGTGTCTTACACCGTTTGGGAACTCAACTTATTATTATTCATCTTGTGGGACTGCATCTGCAATTGTTTTAGAAATTTGTCTTGCCCAAATATTCTATTTATTGGAACAAGAAAGCTAATCTTTGGACATTGATTTAAAAATTGAAAGGGCAAATACATAAAGTTATATTCTCATAAAATCCTTTCTTTTCATATATCCCCAACTCTAAAATAAGAGAAATATGTTTCTTTTCTTTTCTTTCATTGAACTCCCAAACGAAATATGCATCTTTTCCCTTCTTTCCTTTCTTTCCTAAGTTATCTTCTCTTTTCTTTTCTCTTCCTTCATAAACTCCCAAACTAAGCCTAAGACAAGGCAAGATATTACAACTATTTGGTGACTAAGAAAACCTATTCAAAAAATTTATAAAGTTTGGGAGTAGTTTCCGGGAGTACTTGAAGTAATTCAGGGACAGATGTAAAACCCACAAGGGACTTACCTAAATCTTGAATTTCGGCACAATTGTCTGTTAATAAAGAGGCAATTCGAACTTATATATGCACTTCAATTTCAACTCTTCACACTCATCATCTTCCATTTTATTGGCTTCGATCATTTTTCTTCAGTGGTTCTAGCCAATCTTAAAAATCTTACCTAGTTGGAGCATACTGGCCTTTAGACATTGGAGGCCAAGAATTTATATGAATTACTTGGTAAGAGTATTTTCTATATACTGTCAGTATATGAGCCTCGACCCGACGAGCTTTTGAGAATTCCTACAAGTTAAGAAACAAGCATTAAACACAAAACACAATTCATATGAGCAATACAATTATTTGCAAAACACTCTCTCAATTCATTGATAACCCTAGTTGAATTTGTATGAATTACTAGTAAGATTATTTTTTATATACTGTCAATATATAAGCCTCGAATCGACGAGCTTTTGAGAATTCCTGCAAGTTAAGAACAAGCATTAAACACAAAATACAATTCATATGAGCAGTACAATTATTTGCAAAACACTCTCTCAATTCATTGATAACCCTAGTTGAATTTGTATGAATCACTAGTAAGAGTATTTTTATATACTGTCAATCTATGAGCCACGAGTCGGCGAGTTTTTGAGAATTCCTACAAGTTAAGAACAAGCATTAAACACAAAATACAATTCATATGAGCAGTACAATTATTTGCAAAACACTCTCTCAATTCAAGATAGTCTTGCTCGCTCCTGAACTTTGCGCGGAGTTCAGCCACCACCTCCGGGCCTGGACTCTGCTCAAGCATAGTCAGCCAGGTTCGTGACTTTGCTTAGTTTCCAGCCTTGAAAAGGGATAACTTCTCACCATCTACAGGTAACGTCTCAGCATATTGTGCCAATTGAAGATTTACACTAATTTTAATTGGACAACTTAATGCTTTTTCGATTTCTGAAATCTTCAAGCTATGAAATTATAGTAATTATCAAAGGCTTCTGCTATGAAAGCCTCCAAGCTTTACCAGCTTTCACATTAAATTTCTTAAGCTTTCCGAAGAACATTATAATGATGAGAATAAATTTTCCCTTGTTGCTCCATCTTCCGGCAAGCCCATATGATGCGTCTTTGCAACTTGCATCAGGTTTACTTTGTCTCTGACAACTATAGCCCATTGAGAAGCCAACATTTCCATACGCCCTGCAAATAATCAAAGTACAGCGAAAAGAAAATCAAAGTTTGTAGCAAAATGAACTTGAAATTTAGGAGAAATATAAATAACCCTTTCAATGGACATGCCAATTTACATACTTATCTTTAATATGACTATAATAAATTTATTTTCTAAATCACATGACTTCATAATTTCTGTTGCAAATGCCCATGACTTCATAATTTCTGTTGCAAATGCCCATGAAATAGTTCAAAAGATGCTCCAACTTGCTCAGAAAACCTTGAAATTTTGGGCTTGAGATGTTTTTAGTTCCGAACATAGATGAGATGTAAAAACTCTTGAACAAAAATCTCCACTTGAAGTGTAGCATGAATTGCCAATGAATCTGAGATATTACCATGCTCGAAGCATGACACAAACAACACTAGGGATATTAACAAGGTAAATGTGAGTTTTTTTATTAAATTAATAGGTCTTCGTCTGTCCCCTTTACATTGTAAGATCTAGGGTATCCCTTTAAAAAAAATGGTTTGGACTATCTTTAATGGCCATTTACAATTTGTGCATTTCAAAGCTAATACATAACTTTAATGCTTCATTCATATATGCATTTTTTTTTTATTATTATTATTATCAGAAAGGGAGGGTTAGGATTTAAAAAACAGCCAGAGGGAAGGGGGATTGAATCCAGGATCTATCTCAACCTTTTTATGGTTTTTCTACACTTCTTTGCACAACCCCTTAAAAAGAAACACCTTGTAAAAACAATCAATATTCTTCTCCAACAATTCCAATATGAACGCTCTCATTTGTTCTTAACAAGTCTGATTTATTAAACTTTGCAATGAAAAATTCAAAGGACTTGCTTCCAAAAACTGCAGTTTCCCTAGATCATCCAGAAAGAAATCAGAATTTAGAAGAACCAAAAATTTTATTTGTTTTCTCTTCTACCCTGTAGTGCATTGCATGTATTTAAACAAAATTATAAAATTCTAAATCCAAATATATATATATATATATATATATATATATTATAAAGTATATTAGTTGTTAATTCTCATATCTCATGTTTAGAAAATTTTAATTTTCATGTTTAGAGGATTCAATTGCTAGAGTAATGCCAACAAGAATCATCTTAATACCGATACACTGGTCGCAAAAATTTTAAGGATAAAGTAAAGAGCCTTACCCTATAACTTCAACTACAACGCTCAATAAGTTGAAGTTGAGAGGGTCTTCCTTCATTTTATCTCTCTCGATGATACAAATGAGAATGATGAAGATGACTAAATAAGTCAGCTGTGAGAACATTAGACTATGCAAAATGTCCCTTCTTTGACTTCTGACCTTTCCTTCGAATTGAACAGTATTTCCAATATCCTCATGGATTGGTACCAAAGAAGTATATGGACGCAGATACCTATCAACACAAATAGACAAATAATGCTAAAAACAGAAAAAGTAAAGGAAAACGAGTTCTAAATTTAACTTTATTCTTAATCACTAGCATACATGATCTTTTTTTGTTTGTTTTTTAATTCATTCTGGGGTATAAGTAAAATAAAAATAAGTGAAAAAACTAGGAAGAGGCGGATATGATTCTAATTTCATGGAAATTTTGTCAAAAAGAGAGCTCCTTGAAATATTTTTTCTGCATATATGGCACAATTATGAGCACAAAAGTGTGTACATAATTCCATTAAAGAGGCCCTTTTTATAAATAACTCAAATTTAACCCTCTTCAAATTAGATTTTTAAAGCTTATGCCAAATTTTCCATGATTTTATTCTTAATCTGAAGAGAACCACAAGTAGGCAGCAAGTCTTTAAAGCATTATTCCTGAACTATTATACATTGAGCATTAATAAAGGATCTAAATTGGAATATATGCTAATGGTGGGATAGTCTCAAAGCTGATGCTTGAGTTCTAGAACAAAAATTATTAGCAAGACTTCAAGGAAAATATATATTTTTCAAATAGATGTTTTCTATGAGAGTAAAAGTGCAATAAGATATGAGAGAATCTAGAGATCTGATTTGGGCCACGTACCATTCTCCAATTGCTAGGGCAATTGCAGGGAATCCACGTGGAAATTAAATGTTATTTTTGTTAATCTTGGTCACCATATGAAATATTATTTATCTTTTCACTTAAGCATGGGAAATATAGGTTTCAAAGTGGTGGTAAATATAAAATGTATTGAAATTTTATGTTCTTCATTTCACTTTAAAATGAAATAAAATCAAATACTGTGGATTAAAAGATTAGTATGGAGTTTAGGAGAAAAATTGCCAAAATGGTCCTTCACATTTTTTGAAGAAAACTTTTTTTAGTCCCTTGCATTCAAAATCAATAAAAATCATCCCTCAAATATATATATATATATATATATATATATGTGCCCCTTTAGTCCTAGATCTCATTTTCGATCAATTTTCCAGCCAAAAAAGTGCATACCTTCCTCACATGCCCACATATCACTTGAAATGCTGACACATACGATTCATGTAAAACACAACAACACAATATATTAGGACTCATTTTTTTTCCATGAAAATAAAAAAGAACGTGTTCAAACCTACTCCATAGTTTTGGCAATCATAGAATCTCCTTCCCAAGTAAAGTTGGGCTTGGTTGATAAGAATTAGGGTTCCCTATTATGGAGGTGGTTATGTGATTGTCATTTTTTTTTTTTTGGGTTAGAGGGAAATGAATTGTGTTCTCATTTTGTCCTTGAAATTGTGGGCACGTGAGGTAGATGTGCAATTTTTTGGCTAAAAAATTGATCGAAAATGAGATCTAGGACCAAATAGCCACCTTTTTTTTTTGAGTGACTATTTTGGTTAATTTTGAATGTGAGAGGCTAAAAAGTTTTTTTTAAAAATGTGAGGGATCATTTTGGCAATTTTTCCAATTTAGGAAGTCCTTTTTTAGATTGTGACTGTCATTTTAGTACATGCATGGTCTTGACATAAATGAAGTCCATAAGGTTTTGTAACTCCAGAAAGAGTTGAGAGTAACACTTACATCATGAGGACAAATAACACCAACATGGCTGGACTGATCAATGATAGGTCAAAAACAGATTCCCCTGCATGCCTTGAATGGACAACTTGGAAACAAGGAGTCAATCAGCTTCTGAAAAGCACTTAAACCAGCTGTGGAATCAGAATTCCATTCCAGGATACAAAACAACAAAAGCTGTAAAATCATGAATCCCAAAACAGTCATTGCCAGAAAAATAGAATGAACATCAGAGAGAAGATGATTGTATCCCAGTGTTCTTGAATTCTTCAGCATGACAGTAAACTCTGCTCTTTTTGTGATTTTCTGCAAAATCCAGATAATGAGACGCAGACAAGGTGGATATAATGTGTTTCCAACGAGGATTTGGGGAATTAGAATGAGGAGAAGCCCGAGTTCTTTTTGAATACCATCATATTCTCATTTGTTGGGAGAAATCCACAATTGGCAAATGATGAAACTGTTGTGAATGCTGAAAATGTTGGAAGATTATGCCCTTTTTCTTGAGCACTTCTCCTGCGCTAGGGACAGTTCTGATGTAGATAGATATCAAAGTGAAGCCAAATAGTTGGACTACCAGAAGATAACACAGAACCACATAAGCCAGGAGTTGAATGCAGTTTTTTATCAGTTTCTCTTGACAATCCAATGTTCTTCTCCCAGTTTCTTCATTGATATAAGTTTTCTGATCATCTACAATAAATTGCCGATATTGGGAAACCATGGAAAGCACGATTGGGTCAAGGATATCGATGGGGATCGAATTTGAAGAATTCAGAAGGAGTCAATTTTGTTTTCTTTACCTTGATTCTGGACTGCTCTTGCACTTCATTAGATAAAGTTCAAGAAAGGATGTGAAAATTTCTCCACCAGCAAACATGAGAATGATTAAAAGGACAAGTTGGGCATTGGAGAAAACCCTCCATTTCAACTGTTGAGGTGCTAGAAACTGTGGCAGCTGACACAGACATGAAGAATATATCAAATCTGCAGGTTGAAATGAGGCATTTTTGGGATTTGAGACCTTCAAAGCCAAAAAACCAACAAGGGAAAAGATCAAATAATAACTTAACTCAATCCAAAATGGATTGACTCGAAGAATAAGAGCATGAAGAAGATGCAAAAAGGAGTTGTATAAGCATGTCAATTTTTCTTTGAGCTGTTCAAAGACAGCTGATGCACCTTGCAGAAGTGGCAAAGCTGATCATTTTGAGTTGTTGAGTTAACTGGCTTGGACTGCGGCTTGGAGACTAATATTTATAAGACTACTACCCCGAGGTTTGATTTAAAATGCATAAAATATGATTTCAGGGCACAAAGTGGAACAATAGCGAGCTTTTTTTTTTTTTGGGATAATTTCAGAAACTTCCCTTAAGGTTTTTGACAAGTTCACCTAATTCGCTTGAGATTTCAAAATTTACACACATCTCCCTTCACGTTACCATTTAGGTGACAAATTATTCAGTGGTCAAAATTTTGAATGAATAACACAAAATACCCTCATAAAATTGTGAAAATTGATTTTATTTTCCCATAAAATTCTTTAAAAAATTTTTGGAATATATACAATATCACAAATGCACTTTCAATCCTCATCCTCTACTATTCTAAACCTTCCATTTACCACATTCCAAATCAGTATCACTATCTCCATTGTCATCACCACCATCAGTCTCTAAATTCTAGAACCTCAATCTAAGAGAAAGAAAAAAATTAGCACTATTATAACACCCTATTCCTCAAATGTTGGAATACCAATACCAACCCCGTCCTTTATAAACCTTCAGCCCTGCATCTTCGTTTATTCATCTTTTAGATCCTCCAAGCAAACTAAAAATTAATTTGTAATATGTTTAAAATTATGTTTATAACATAATTGGTCGTTCCATAAGTGAACCTTGTTTTTGTTTTTGTTTAACGTCTAATAGTGTAAAATGCATTCATAGGCACAAGATTAGCAGCATTATTTAATTGCATGGAAAATATTGATATGCTAAGGTTATTACGGTCATTTTATAAAGTCAAGGGAGGTAAGTGTAATATTAAAAAATCTCAAGAGTACTAGGTAAAATTATCAGAAATCTCCAGGGAGATTTCTAAAATTATCCCTTTTTTTAACCTCCCACCTTACCCACACCCTTCCCACCCCCAATTGCTAGGATTCTAACTTGAACCTCGTAGCAAAGACAACTCTAATAGATCCAGGAACAACAGGCTTAAATAACTGTTTGATGTAATTCGTTGTTTGGTTTTTTTTTCTTTTATATCTTTCGCTGCTAAGAAAGCAATTTGGCTTAGAAGTTGGGGTGTGAACAGAATAAATTTCTCCACTGTCACTGTAGCACCACGTCACACGAAATCTGCAGCCACAACTCAGGAACCATTAAAGGTAACACACTTGTTTGCTAGTGCCAAGGAGGAACAAATTCTATTCCAATGTGCAAAATGAAGATTGTATATGCCATCAAATTACCACTTACAAACATGCTTTACATTACTTTTTTGGAAAGTTGAGCTTTTGAAGTGGAAGTCGCCACTTCACAGAATTGAAGATCTTCTTTCTAAATAGAGTCCTTAGCTATGATACATCCTTACCAATTCAAGGATCCACGTGGAGACAAATTGATCAATTAGATCACTTTATCTTGTCCAGATAAAAAGCGCATAGTTTTTGGATCAATATCCCTTCTTTTTCGCAAGAAGAATGCAATATATCAGGCAAGGCAAACACTTCCATACGTACACGCCTGTACATGCTAGAAGAACAATCATTATTATTATTCCATCAGCTAGCCTTTCAGATTTTGCATTCAATCAACGGTAGATGATATTAACTTGTCACTTTCATTTGTCCTTTTTTTTTTTTGTTTTTTCGGTCTAAACAGGACTCTAAACCTTACAATGGCCAATAAGATCTCAATCTTGTAGCTAAGATTGAAAGTTTGAAATTTAAAGGTCCTGAGTTTAAATTTCCATCCCTCCTTCCTATTTCTTAAATCTCATTTCTCTTGTATTCGAAAGAAACTAAACGTAAAGCACTAAGCCTTTAATGAGGAAGGAGAAAATGGGAGATATACAAGTTGAACCAAAAACCTTATAAACAAATTCTACCAAGATAAACTTAAATAAATAAGGATGTATTTGGATGGCACATTTCAAGAATGTTTTAGGAATTTTTAAAATTTTTCACTAGATATTTATAGAAAATTCAAAAGACGCAAAATTTTATGAGATTTTACATCAATCCCACTTATTAGAATTTTGACGTTGGATTTGGCTAAAACCTTTTAGATTGTGATGAAATACATCATGAATTGGAAAACATAGGGATGAGAGGTGGAAAAAGGGCAATCAATAGAATGGACAAAGTATGTCGAGAAACAGAATAGATAGAGTTACGAGGATGGGGAAGAAGTTATTGAATGAAAGAGGGAGGTTGTAAGGTGTGGATGGTGTGAGGACAGGGAAAGATTTCGAGGATGGGGAAAGCAAGGTTGCTAAATAAAAAGAAGATAATAGAGAAAGGAGAATAGTATCATGGACGGAGAATGAAGGGATAGAGTTGGGGATGGGTCCCCTCACTTATAATATAATATAATATAATATATATCTATTTATTGTACGAATTGAATAACGTGCTATTTTGTTGTGAAAAATGATGAATTGTTATTATCAATTTATTATGGTAAAATTGTTATTGCTTATGTTAATTATTTACTTAATTTTTTCACATATTGTATGCTATTTTTAAAGCAACAATAGCAATTAGTTTAGATTTTATGTAGTATCAAATATAGAAAAATGAATGCAAAAGATCAAAGCAATTTTTAACAATATTTCACATTCAAATTTTTTACTAAAAATTAAAAGAATCATTAGTTTAATCATTATTAGTGTTATATATATATATATAGAAAATATAACATAAAGTATAGAAATTATAGTGATAGTTGGGTTATGCGGATGCATCCACAAGGTAGTAGAGACGGGCTAGGACAGGGTCGGGCAAGGGCGAGGGTGGGAGAAGGGGATAGACAGGGATAGGGGTAAGGTTAGACGGTTAGGGAAGTATGGCAAAAGAAAGGGAGAGAATAGCAAGAATGGTGCAGTTACAACATAAGATAGATAGCGAAGAGAGGAATAAGGAGGAGGAACATAATGATGTATGTGTCTTTTGGACCTTTTGTAATAATTTGTTATATTATTTAGGTGCTTTTCTATTATTTTTGGTGTTTTCAATTCTTTTTTTTAATCATAGTTATGTTAACAAAATGTTATCTAATACCATAGCTACAATTTTTTTTTTGGTATTCACAAAATCATAAGTAGTTTAAGAATACACATAAATTCTTAAGGTACAATATGATGCAAGAAAGGAATTTTTTTCAGGATGGAACAAATTTTTATAGGCAAGTAAAAGAGTACATGTTAATTAAACATAATAAACATAATTTTTTAGAAAATTTTAGAGTTTCTCTAAGTTGATAAGCGTATCATTGCATACCTTCCATGAATGAAAATTTTTTATCCTTTACTTTCATTTAAAATAACACATTTTTATAGAGATTGGTATTAAAACTAATATCACCTTTCTTTTCAAATTTTTTTTTTCAACAACAATAATTTTACTATTTTTGATTTGAAATCTTGTGCACGGGTCACAATTCTAGTATATATTTACTAGCATTTTGACCCGTGCATTTATATCTTCAAAGAAATAATAAAAATTTATATGACAAGTAAAAAGTAAAAAGTTCAAGAGTGTGTCAATGTAATATCAATTTATAATGAAATGTATTATTATAAACAAAAGTAAAGAAAAAAATGGAATAAAGTATGTTACTTTACATATGCTACATGTTTTGTTTTATTATTACTAAAAAAAAAAAACTACAGGCTACATGTTAAGAATATAAAAATATTTCCACGAGAGAATAAGATGAATCTTATTATTTTATTATTATGTATAATTTCAAGTCTATATATGTCCATATACAGTAAATATCTAAGTACTTCTGATAATAAAATATTGTTATTATGGCAATATTATTAAGTAAATTTAATAAGTAAAATAGAAATATGAAACTGATATCTTTAAGTAAACATAATATCATAAAATGATAATAAAACATAAATTTAACATTTCTGTCAAGTAAATTTAATATTGTTAGGTAAATTTAGCCCTCTCCAACCCTTCCAAACCATGAGTCCTACCCTAATACTTTCCAACTTCTTTTTACCTGACCTTATCCGCTATCCTGTAGTAGTCCCACTCCCAACTATCTTTTTTCCTATCCCTCTAGCCTTCCAATACATATCACCCTTCCTTTAGATGCCACGTCTCCTTTTCTCTCTTTACTCTTCCTTCCGCATCATCATTCATGACACGTTTCACTGCATGTCTATTATCCTCTAGATGTCATGTCATCCTCCTTGCCCCTACTCTTCTCTCGGTGTCATTGTTCACAACTTATTTAACTACTTGCCTATCATTTTTAAACATATTCAATGCCAACTATGAAAAAATACTCAAAAAAATTCAAACACACCAAAAATACCATATACAAAGATTTTAAAGGAACTTTGTCTATCGTAAAAGTTTTCTAAAAACATCCTAAAAGTAGCCCATCAAAATGGAGCCAAACTTTGTGCAATATTTTTTAAGTTGTTGTTCCTAAACTAATTTTCATAATATCAATGTCTTCATCAAAGCCAAATTAAGGGCCTGTTTGGATGATGACTTTTTTAGGTGTTTATAATAAATTTTACTGTAACTTACTATAAAGTTGTAAAAAAAAAACTTATGTGTGGTTGGGTTTTTAAAGAACATGTAAAACACTTTCTTTTTTTAATTTCTTTTTCTTTCTTTTTTTCCCTTCTTTTCTCCATCCAACCTCCCTCTCCATTGCTACCACACCACCTCTCCTGTTGCCACCCTACTCCACCCGTCACTGGCCACTCCTCCCACCCTACTTCCCTTTGGCACCACCATCTCCCTTCCCACCTTTTTTTCCCTTCTACTCTTCCGTCTTTCTCCTCCTCTCTTCCCTCTTACCCCCTTTCCCCTTTCCCCGTCACCCCTTCTCCCCTTTCACCTTTTACTGGACCCCCTCACTCTCTCTCTCTCTCTCTCCCATGTTGGTCATGAGACTAGTAGGGAGGGAGAATGGGTCAAGGAGGGAGGGCGGCAGAGGAAGGGGGAGAGGAGAAGGAAGGAAGAGAGTGGGAAAGAGGGAAAGAGGGAAAAAAATAAGAAAAAAAGGGAGGATGTGCTAGCAATGGCGACGTTGATGCTGATGGTGGGAGAAAGAGGGGTGCCAGCAGCGGAGAAAGTGGAAATGGTTGAACAAGGTGGTGGTAGGAGAGAGAAAAGGGTGTGTATTTTTTAATATTTTAGAAGTATATTTTAAAAACTTTGTAGTGCTTTTAAATATTCTGCAAATAAAGTTGTAAAAAAAATTTTATCTACTAAAAACAGGCCAAAAAACTTGGCATCCAAACCGACCTTAAAATCAGTCGTTATTGAGTTTGATTCCGGTATAAAAGTTTACCTGGGACTTGAGCGCAGTATCTGTTCACATCTATCCAAGCCCACTTTATTTACCTTAGCCCAAGCCCGAGTATTAACAGAGTCCGCCCCTATCAATTTTCCGTCAAAAAAACAAGGAAAAATCCATTCATTTAGAGAGTCGGCCCCTATCAATTGTTTCGTTGAAGAAGTCCGTTCTCCTTCTTTCCATCGCCCATTGATTTTTGCAGCTACTTCCTCTTCGTAAATTCGAAAGAAAGGTACATAATTTTTCTAATTTACAACTGTTATGGATAACAATCATAATTGTTAGTCTAGTTGTTTGTTTTTCTTTAACTTTTATTTCATATTTAGGGTTGAGTAGATTAGTTTTTCCAAAAAAAAAAAAAAAAGTTGAAACCCTAGCTGTAGTTTAGATATATGCGTTTGCCTATAATTTATGATGATATGAATAGAGATGCATTTACTTTGTTTAGGAATCAAATTTATATTGTTTAGAAAATATCTGGTGGAGCTCCATGGCCATTTTTTTAAAAAAAAAAATTTATGAAGTCTATAGAAGTTAATGTATCGTAAACTTCATCATTTCCAATTAGTTTAGTTGGATATTTTGATTATATATATATATTGTTGGTATTGCTGTGTTAAATTTGTTTGGGATTGGGGAAGTGGAACAGAAGATAATTAATTTTCTGGAAAGAATATTGCTGAAGATTTAGATTTAGAGATTACTGGTTCAACTTGATATATTTAGTAGTTCGAAGTTGTTTTAAACTTGAAATTCACTTGTACTTTGGTTGGTATAGGTACAGTCTTTGTTACCCTACTCAGTGGTAATATATTCTGGCTCCTTGAAGAAATGAGTATATTGACCAAATTTTTATGGATCGGGTTGTGTTATATTAACTTACTTATCAGTGCAGTACTTCTAACTTCTTGATTTTTTTGCATGTTTTTCATGCTGAGCTAAATAATTTAGCATTCATTATGTTCTTAACCTGTCAGGTTAGAAACTTGGTTCCAATATAAATAACTTTGTCGGGTTATCCAGAAAGCAAATAAAAGCCACTGAAGTTTTCTCCTAAGCAACAATTTTTCAGTTATGACGATGGATGTGGAATTCAGTGAATCCAGGCGTGAGAGTGTTGAGGTGAGAGATCAAGATGAGCCTTCTACTCGTGAAAGGTGGGTAGGTGGATATGACGATATGGAGGAAGATGATCTTGACAAATCAAGAGAGTCAAGCAAGCATCGTGGTAGGGAAAAAAGCAAGAGCAACCGCAGAGAAGATAAAGATCATAGACATAAAGATAGGGAAAGATCCAAGACCAGTCATGGTTCAAAGGATAGCGGGAAAGAAAGCAAGGATGAGAAAGAGCGAGTATCTGGTAGAGATAGGAGAAATGAAGATAGAGAGAAGCCAGAAAAGGAGAAGAGCCACGACAAGGCTCGAGAGAGGGATATCGAAAAAGAGAAGTACAGAGATAAAGAGCGTGACAAGATCGCAAAGATCGGGGAAAGGAAAAGGAACGAGAGCGTGAGCGTGACAGAGAACTGGATAGGGATGCAGAACGTGGAAGAGACAAAGAGAGGGTAAAAGATAAGAGTAGAGATAAGGACAAGGACAGAGAAAAGGAAAGAGAGAAGCATAGAGAACATGGAAAGGAAAGGGACGCTGATAGGGATAAAAGTAAGAATGTTGTTGAGAAAGAAAAGGGGAAGGAAAGAACTAGGGAGAAGGAGAGGGATGCAGACCAAGATAAGGAAAGGCAGAGGGACAAAGATAGGGCAAGTCATAAGCAGCGGGATGAAGGTCATGAGAGGAGCAAGGACTTGAGAAAGGAGGATAAGTTTAGATCTGACAGTGTAGATAATTGGGATCGTGATTCTGAGGATGGAACTATAGCTGTCAAGGATCCACAACATGCCGATGGTGGAGATGGTGGACCACACTCATCTACAACGGAGCTGGAACTTCGCATTATGAAGTAAGTTAATGTCTGTTGTTTCATTACCTCTTTGTCCTTTTCTGATGTTGCCGGAAATGTGGTTTTACCCCATACCCTTCCCAAAAGCCACAGTATATTTTTACTATTAATAGTTGTACAGATATCTAGGAAACTGCTTTTTCTTCTTTTGTCAATTGAGTTGATGCTGATCAAATGATTTTGATGCTAAATCTAAAGAGTCAAGACAGACTATTGTAAGAAGTAAGATTCTTATAACTTCTATCTACAGTAGTCAAAAAGGATTGAGATGGTCTTTTGTCTCTTGCTATATCGTTGCCAAATTTACCGGACTCGTATTCTCTGTAGTTTAGTGCTCTCTTTGTTTACAATTGTTTTTTTTCCATAATGCCATTAGTTTTGAGTTCCTAAGTTTGCTGAAGTGATTAACACTTAGCTGCCATACCTGCTGCTCAAGTGATGATGTTATAATGAATAATACAATGGTCAGCCTTCCTCAATGTTGCATCAAGGGGGAGGGGGAGAAGGTTGATAAAAGGGAAGGAAAGGGGAGTGGTGGGTATGGTGATAGGGGAGGAGGATTTGTTTTTGTTGGGGGGGGGGGGGGGGGCGGTGGAGTGTTTTTTGCAATACACCAATCTATTTCCTAATACAACTACAGTAATTCCTAAAACAACTACTGTAAGCTACAGTAAAGTTTTAGAGAAATTCACAAAATACACACCATCCAAATGGACCCAGAGATTGAAATGAAATAGTTGTAATTGCATGTATCAAGAAATTGAAGCCACTCGTTTCTTTTCTTTTCTTTTCTTTTTCTTATTTCAAAAAGGGGTTAACTTTTGCTGATCATTGACATTATTAACATTGAATGATATTGTCAGAATGAAACTGCATTTCAGTTGAATGCTTATATGTATCACAATGTGTAAATGCGTGTGTAAACAGCATTCTAGGATGTATGTGGTGTTAGTCTGAAAGCAATCAGGACCTTTTCGACTTTGGCTTCAGTAAAGAATTTTCTAAATGGCTGCATTAAATATAACGTGCTGTACTTATTGGATTGATGGTTTATTGTTTTCAATAGTTTTGTGACTAGCTCATTATTTTTATTTGCCAAGTCCATAGCCTAGAAACAGGTACTCGCCTTGATGATTTCAGTTTATGCAAATACAGACAAGAATTGAACTTGTACAATGGAACTTGTGAAGGCTGTAAATTTGTCTTTGGTCAAGGAGGTGTAACTTGGATCTCTTCTAACTTGTGCTGGTTGAAGAGTAACAGCATATAGTATGGTTTATTCTATTGAGGTAGACAACTTTTTGTCTAATTTAGAAATCATACGAAGATTCTTCAATTGGTGGATAGTTGGAGAATAGCTCAATGTTAAGTATTCGTTGTGCCTACAAGTATGAGGCTTGGAATAGTGGTAAATATGCTCCACTTGACATGGGAGGTCTTGAATTTAATATACAGAAGAAGATTCTCTGCTTGCAGTTTAAGTTTGTTTGTGCTTTACCCTTCCTAGATCTTGCAATGGGGAGAATTGTGCTCTGAGGTCACCATTTAGTTCTGTGTTCTCGCATGCATCTTATGATCTGAGATATATAATTGTTACATGGCTGTTTGACCATGCTGCCTTTCCATACGTATATCCTTTATCATGCAAGTAAACTTGCACCTTCAGAGGGATAGGCAGCTGTGTTTTCTTAATTATATGTTTTCTGTGCTTTGAATATTGAATAAGACCATCTCTTAAAAGAAGTTCCTAATTTAACCTCAGGAGGAAGGAAGAAAGAGTGAATAAGAAGTCAGAAGGTGCATCTGAGGTTTTGTCATGGGTTAATAGGAGCCGCAAGATCGAAGACAGGAAAAATTCTGAGAGAGAGAAAGCTCTACAGCTCTCAAAAATTTTTGAAGAGCAGGTTGGTAATGTTGGTTGTCTTACTTTGCTGCAACGTTCTTGCATTTATGCTTATTTTAAGCAAACATGAACAGTTTGTTTGATATTAATGTTACAAGGACTTTTTATTTGTTAGTTTACATTTTTAATGTTTTTAACTGTACGTGGATAACTAGTTTCTCATTTATTTTGCAGGACAACATGAATGAAGGAGAAAGTGATGACGACAATGAAAGGCAGTACGATGGAAGGCAGAATACTGCTCGTATGGTTCCTTCCTACTCTTTGTTTTCCTGTTGTTGATTTAAACACTTTCAGCCTTCTAATAGTTGCCGAGTTATTGTGGAAATCCACATTTAATCAAAATTTAAAAGTTTAATGTGATAAAGTTTTGGATCGTGTGACCTTTTTCTTTTCTTATTCGTCTTGACAGATGACTTAGGTGGGGTTAAAGTTCTGCATGGACTTGACAAAGTGCTTGAGGGTGGTGCAGTTGTTTTGACACTCAAAGACCAGAATATACTTGCTGATGGTGGAGTTAATGAAGGTGAATTTTAATATTTGTTTTCCACCATTTGCTTTAGTCTTCATTGTTTCATTTTTCTTCAACATGGGGGTTGTTCTGAATTCAGATTCCTAAGGTGACAATTACGTTGTATATGTCAGAGGTTGATCTACTTGAAAATGTTGAAATCGGGGAGCAGAAAAGGAGGGATGATGCTTATAAAGCTGCAAAAAAGAAAACAGGAATTTATGATGACAAGTAAGTATACAATAGCTTTAGATATGATCATTGGTAACTCATTTGTGATAACTAACCCCTTTTATTTGTTGACTTTTAGGTTTAATGACGAGACTGGTTCTGAAAAGAAAATCCTCCCGCAATATGATGATCAAGTTACAGAAGAGGTCAAGTTCATTTCTTGTTGTTCCAAAAAAAAAGGGATTTAGATATAGTGCATAGTTTACTCATTAGATGCTTCCTTGCAGGGGATAGCTCTTGATGCAAGTGGACGCATCTCTGGTGAAGCGGAGAAGAAATTGGAAGAGGTAAACTTTTCTTTTAAGATTGTGTAGTTAGGTAGGTTCTACTGAAGATTATTGGAATCATGTTGATTGATAGATTATTTTCTACATTGCAGCTTCGGAGAAGGCTTCAAGGGGGTTCAAAAAGTAATAATGCTGAGGATCTCAATGCCTCTGGCAAGATATTGTCAGACTATTACACTCAAGAAGAAATGCTTCAATTTAAGAAGCCCAAGAAAAAGAAGTCACTGAGGAAGAAAGAGAAGCTGGACATTGAAGCACTTGAGGCAGAAGCTAAATCTGCAGGACTTGGTCTTGGGGATCTTGGTTCTCGAAAAGATGGGAGAAGGCAGGCTCTTAAGGAGGAACAGGAAAGAAATGAGAGTGAGATGAGAAGCAGTGCATACCAGTCAGCTTTAGCGAAGGCAGGTGAGGCATCTAAAGCACTTCGTCTGGGCCAGACTCAAACAATTGAAAAAGAGGAAGACGATACTCCTGTGCTTGGTGATGATGACGAGGACCTCCGAAAATCATTAGAAAGGGCAAGAAAATTAGCTCTGAAAAAGCAAAGTGTGGAGGCATCTGGTCCACAGGCAATAGCACTTCTTGCGTCTTCCAGTGCCAATGATTTAGCTGCAGACAGACAAAATCCAGCATATGCAGAGGCACAAGAAAGCAAAGTTGTCTTCACAGAGATGGAAGAATTTGTCTGGGGTCTGCAGCTTGATGAAGGTATATATCAGTTTGTTTCAGTTTCAAGGACATGGTTTTTTCCATTTTTTAATGATGGATGACTTCTATTAAAACCCGAATGATCAAATTAAAGAATTGGTTCTATTCTTTTGGTAGATGTCCTTTAAGAGTTTGTTCGTCTATGCAGAGAAGACTTCATGAAAAAGGAATAGGTATGTGGAGTTCATAGTTGGGCCACCTTGAATGATAAGAAGCTTATTTTGAAGATCGAATAAAGTATATAGATTCTTAATATAACTGTACTTTGAGAGGGAATTAGTTGCATGGGTTTTTGGTATTTTCTGGTGCTTGATTATGAAGGATAGTTTAAGTTAATTTACTGTTTCTTAGTATTTTATTTGATTTTGGCAATTCATATTGCTTGTATCATGTCTTGGAGTTCCACTAAAAATCCTTTACTTATTTGGATTAGCATTAGTAGTAGATCTTATCCTTGACTGATAGTAAATGACTTATTGTGTAAGAAAGAGACTTCCTAGGAGATGTTTCAGGTGATAAAAATATCATGCAGAGTTTCAAGCTCGCCTGAGGTGGTGTTATATAATCCACGTTTAGATAGGTTTCTAGAGGTGATTGTTAATGCTTGGTTGTTCTTCTAATTCTTCCTTGATGTTGTTCTGGCTATTCTTTTGCCTATTCTGAGCCCTTAAATGAAACCCTGAAAATGAATTAATGCAAGGACACGAAAAGCATCAGAAAAGCATTCACCCACTCACCTTAACCCCGTTAGTGCCTTCAGTCCCTTTTAGTCCTCCAGGGCCCAAATAACAAGATTTTCTCCCATGAACTATTTGTGTCAAGACAAAGGTTCCATCCAGAACTTGGCATAATGCATGTAAACCGAACAAAAGCTCATAAGTAGTTGCTATTGGAGTTGAAGTTACCAAATTTTGAGGGGTTAGTATCAACTTATGTCAATTTGCTCTACATATAGTTGGTAGTTGGTACTCTGCATCTTCACAGATAATTCAATTTCACTGGGTCCATGTGGGAGACACTTGATTTTTTTGATAATTTCTAACAAAGTGAATGGTATTGTTGGGCTGATCTTTTGGTGGTGAACGAAGTAGATTGGTACCTTCTTAAGGGAAGTACACATGAGCTCTGCCCTATAGAGAGTTGCTGGAAAGTGCCTTACCAATTCCCTATAAACCCAGAATGTGGTTTGCACCTTTCCAAGTATCTTAGAATCTACTAGCATGGATATGTCGGTTGGAGTACATAGGGAGATTCCTATTTTGCAATTCTCTTGTTTGTAGTTCTCACTGTTGCTTTTTTTGAATCTCAGAAGCGCAGAAGACTGTTGCTGAAGATGTTTTCATGGAGGAAGATATAGCCCCCAATGTTCCAGAGCTGGAGCCTGAAGAAGAAGAAGATGGTGGTTGGACAGAGGTAAAGGAAATCAGGGGAGAAGAAATTCCAGAAATTAAGGAAGAGGAGGTAGTTCCAGATGCCACAATTCACGAAGTTGCTGTTGGGAAGGGATTATCTGGTGCACTGAAGCTTTTGAAAGAGCGAGGATCACTGAAGGAGACTGTTGAATGGGGTGGTCGAAACATGGACAAGAAAAAGAGCAAGCTTGTTGGCATTCATGATGATGAGGGACCA
This sequence comes from Coffea humblotiana, assembly GCA_023065735.1. Classification (NCBI taxonomy): domain Eukaryota; kingdom Viridiplantae; phylum Streptophyta; class Magnoliopsida; order Gentianales; family Rubiaceae; genus Coffea; species Coffea humblotiana. The sequence goes on along the minus strand of CM041213.1, from coordinate 45,291,766 downwards.
AAAGAAATACACATTGAGAGGACAGATGAATATGGACGAATTGTAAGTTTTTCTTCTTAATGAACAAACCTTTATTGAAATTATGGGATTTTATGTCTCTTGTCAATCACTTTGCTTCATTACTTTTTCTGGTGATTATTTCACATGGAAAAGAATTTGCTGCTTAAAGTTGTTATACATTTGGTTTCCATGTCTACGGTTTTCGTTTGTCTAAAATTGATGGATAGGATTAATCAGTTACTGTGTCATCGTTCTAGTCGTTCATTTGGTGCTTAAAGTTCTGGCCTTTGAGGATTTGATGAGAGAGCAACTAAAGCACCATTGGACAATAGGGGAATGTGTAGATATATTTCATCTGTATTTCTAACTTTGTGCTGTCATCAATTAAACTAAACATGTTTGGCCTGTCTTGACTTCAAAGGTTTATCTGTCCAGTTTCTGTTGGCTTAGTTAAAAAGTCAAACGTTGATCCCCGATTAAAAATTTCAATGTCTTCTTTAAATCAAATTAAAGCCTAGATATTGAGGTAGATGGCCCATGGGAATGGTGAAAGAGAGAGTGAGAGGGAAAATAGGACTTTTTAAGGATAGGTGCAATGTGGAAATTCTGGAAAATTTTTATTATTATTATTGTCCAAGCATACTAAGGGTATATACCTGCTACTTAGCCCATCTTGTCCCCATTTTCCTGCAATTGTCAAGAATTAAATCATGATCTGTCATGCCACGTGTATTACGTATGATACGTGGGTGAAGGATGAGTTGATAAATTTTTGTGCAACTCTTCCCTGACTGGAATCGGCTCTACTCTGAAATATGGTGATTACTTGAAACGTCACTTTTCTTAGAAGGATCCTATTCTTAGCAAATTTCAGAATTCTTGATATACTTTGTTTTTGTAGCTTGAGGAAATAATCACCTCCTTTTTGCATTCATTCTGAAAGCTAATATTCAGATAATGGGGTTCTTCTGGGTGTATTATTAGAGTATCATATATTAGTTCTTTGTTATTTTCATGATGCATCTGTCTGTCACCCTCAAAAACATTTTTTTTCTGTATTTCAAACATTATCCTCTGAAATCTATGAAGGTTTTTTAGCTGGTAAACTGCCAATTGCTTGTTAAGAAGAGAAAATTAGGCATCATTCTATGAGTAATTTGATTTCCTTGTATGTTTTCACCAGTTGACTCCAAAGGAGGCTTTTCGAATACTTTCACATAAATTCCATGGGAAGGGGCCTGGAAAAATGAAACAAGAAAAGCGTATGCGCCAGTATCAGGAGGAATTGAAGGTAAAGCAAATGAAGAATGCAGATACACCATCACTTTCTGTTGAGAGGATGAGGGAGGCTCAGGCTCAACTGAAAACACCCTATCTTGTTCTCAGCGGGCATGTTAAACCAGGGTATGGTCAAAACTCTCTAAAATTTCTTAAATATTATTTGCTTCTCATTTCCTGCTGCTTTTTCTTCTTTTATCAAAGGACCATCAAGTTGGATCCCATTTGCTTCTGGAGTTATATTACAGCTCTGATTTATTAAGTTGAGCTGCTAATTGGTACCTTGGTCAGGGTGTATACTGTACAATTCGACTTTCAGTTTAAGCTTAATTGAAAGTTTGTAGCCAACAGCTTCTATTTTCATAACAATCAATAGATTTTCATAGAAGTACTTGTTAATGGTGTGTGAGAAGATTATGGAGTTCAATTTGTTTTTAGTTGCCGAACATTTGGTAGGGAATTCACTGAAGGGCAGGGTCTCTTGGCGATATTCATTGTTTTGCTTGTAAACATAAGCAGTCCTTTTTATAATGGGGCTGGTGGGTTCAGGCATGTTATGCTTCGGACTTTAGAGGGAGGTGGGTTTAAGATCAATCTAATAGGAGTAGGTTTTATCTTTGACACCCATGAATAGCTTGTCAACTGATTACTCATTTTCATTTGATAGATTGTAATCTATGCATCTTTTTTGAGCTTGAAAGTCATTCGAGTTGTTACTGATATCTCCAGGCAAACTAGTGATCCTAGAAGCGGTTTTGCAACGGTTGAGAAGGACCTCCCTGGCGGCCTGACCCCTATGCTTGGTGATAAAAAGGCAAGTGTCGTTTTACTCATTATGGATTTGGTTGTTTTTCAGGCATTCGTACAAAGATTCTCATCTTTAAACGGTTGATCCTTTCAAATTTGGAACTTATTTACCATGTTATATATTTAAGGTAGCTAAAGCTGATTCCTTCCAAATTCCAGCTTTCTGTAGAGCACCGTGCAATCTAAGATATAAATTATCAAGATATTAAGTAACAAAAATAATGGGAAATGAGATGCTAATATTAGTAATTAATGTAGTAGTACTGGTAGAATAATATTTAGGAATTGCAACTACTACTACTAGAACAACAATAATTTTAGTTTCAACTAATTCTGGGTACCTCTTTCTATGATTTTGATCTGATAATGTCCTTGCTGCATTTACATGGTGGAATTGCAACTCATCCTTGATTCTAGTATTTCTGTGTATTGCGTAGTGCATTCATGTATATCATTTTTGTTTTCCCTCTTGCAGGTTGAGTATTTCTTGGGTAAACGGAAGCCTGGGCCTGGAGATGCTGCTTTTCAGAAGAAGCCTAGAACTTGAAGAAGTTCCACTGGGAAAGTAGCGTTCGGTCGTGGTATTCAGAACTTGAAAACGTTTAATTTTCATCTTCTTGGCTAGTCAACCTCTTTTCTTCCTATTTCTTCCGTAACTGCAGATTTTGTCCAGTTAGTAGATAAAATTTCAACTATATTTTGCTCCGGGATCATTTCATATTTTTCCATTGTGGTTCTGAGTATGCGTAATAGATGTTCAAGATACAGAATTTACGGTACATTTCGCTCTTGCATGGTTACTTGTTTTAACAAGTTTGGGAAGAGAACATGTAAATTTCCGTTCTTTTCTCACTTTACATCCCCAATTACATTGGAATCTGCTTGGGTGCTGATGCAAAACTTGTTTCACACGACTTCTTCGACTCTTTAAATCGAGCTTTCACCATGCTTGAATGCCTGTAACCACACCGATTAGAATTTGGTTTTGACTGGTTTACCGTACGCTGCTGATGGTTCAGTTTGGATGGTTGAGATGTGTAGTTTATGAAATCTTTGACAATTTCTGACTTGCTCCTTACTTGGCCCCAACCTTTCGTTGCTCTTACAAGGTTCCCTGTAGCAATTATAAATCCATGAGGACTCTATTTTAGTTATAATATACAATAGCCCGTTTTTGTTAACTCGCCAAAACAACCAGGTTGAACTGAAGTTTTCGCTCAAAGACTTGAACCTGTGGATGAAGCTCCAAAATAAAAATCAAGCCTGGGGATCCACTACACTTTTTAAGTTTTTGAACCGCAGGTAGTCAAGTTAGCTCGAGGTTGTGACCTAGCTTCCTTCCAAGCTAGAATTGCGAAACGTCTCCAAGGTATTCCCACTAAACCACTCAAAAGTGATGAACAACCAGGGATGGAGAAGCAAATCACCAATGAGAACAAGTAGAAAAGCTACTTGTTAGAAGGGGGTGGTAGGGTGATTTGGAAGGAGGTGAGGTAAGCCAAAGGTATCGGGTTCAACCCCTCCCACTGGCACTAAAAAAAATCTCTGTAGTGGAAGCCTAGGGGCTCATCCACAACCGTGACAGTTTGCTATTACAAAAACTTGGGGGGAAACTTTCATCTTACAGCAATAACAAACTAATCACAAAAGCAACATATGTTTTACCGTTTTCCTCTCCACTCACCTTCAACACACTAAGAAGAATGAATCAAGAAAAGCAGTTCAAAACCCAATCTTAATGTCAGGTAAGAGTAGAAAAGCACATAAAGAAATAACTGGCAGCATTGTGTAGCCATTTTTTGTGATGCTCCACGTATTCAAACCCATTGTCGAACGAATAGTTTGTATTTGACCATAAAAAGGACCTGGAAGAACTGTCAATTTACAGGATGGCATCTTATACATAGGGTAGACTCCTTTGTCATACAAAAGTATCTAGTAAACATTATAGGGTCGCATGAGAATGCGAGGGACTAAAATAAGCAATTCATACCCGATGAGTTGACATATAGAATTAGCTGGGGAAGATTTTCGAGAAGCAAAGTGAAAATTGCACCAAAGATAAATATTAAAATAAAAGCCAGCAGTATCTTTCCAATATACACGAAACTGAGAGTTGCCTGGGACTTTTTCTGTGAGGTATTTGAATCATCAATAACCTGAAAAAATGACAGAATTGCAGTGTCAGCTGTTTCAAGGTTTCCTTGTCCTACCTTACAACAATCCTATCAAATATTCACATGGCTGTTACGCCCCCTCCTCCCCCTCCAAACCCCCCAAGCCAAACCCATCCTCCATCTCCAAAACCTGGCTGAAAACAGACGCTAAAGAATTTAAATGTAATTTCCGCTTGGGTTCATAACAGAATACTTAAGCTTCAAGCGGCAATTACTAGGCCCAGTATAAGAAGCAAGGGAATAGCATATAATAAAAAAGATTTCTTCAACTCTTTTGAAGACAGGTTTGTTGTAAAATTACACGCTAAACGGATGCTAACTAGTGGGATGTACTAAAAGTAGGAATCTGATTTCTGATGAAGTACATTTACTAGAACCAGTAGAGTCATAATAAGCTAACCCAAGCATGAGGTCAAAAATTTGACACAGTCAGCTATAAAATTGAGGCAGAAAATTGACCCGTACAGGATTACTATGATGATAGAGAGACTGTCAATGACAACCACCATAGAAACAAACAATTATCATGATATACTACAGCAGTAACATTCTGTGATATCAAAATTTTTTTTTTTAAGTAAAATGCTGTAAGTCCGATGATTTAAGCAACCAAAAAGTGAGAGAGACCTTCAAAAAATCAATTACAGCTAACCACAAAGTGAATATAATGCAAGATCAAAAAAGACCCATGATGATGATCTATTATACTCCATCCGTCCCAATTTGTTTGTCATGTTTCGAGAATCAAACATTTTAAGAATAGTGGTTTGATTGTGATGTTTGTACTTTTCCTTCCAATCTTACCCCCACAAATTCAAATTTCGAATTTGAATGGTAACATACATATGATTAAAGGGAAGGACTATATTGGAAGGAGAGACTGAAAAGTGCTTTGACCTTTTTAACAAAAGAAACATTTTGAGACATCCCAAAATGGAAAGTACGACACTTCCAATGGGATGGAGGGAGTATGTGGTAGTCTTTATTTAAACTTGGACCTCATGTTCTTCCCGTAAAGATACTTGTGCGCATTTCTTTAAGAACTTAATACCGCTTTCCACCTCAGAATATAATACTTTTGATGATCTACAAAGTGCTCAATTCAAATGTAATGGCACATAAAATCAAGTAATTTACACTAGGAAGAGGCTATCACCCAAAAGTCACCGCAAATGGCACATTGCAGTATTTCTTTGCATTTTTCTTTCCTTTATGTCCAAGCTGAGTAAATTGTTTAAGAATTGGACAAAGAATGCATATAATTCTTTTTTCACTCCTGCAGCTTATTTGTGGATGATTTACTACTTTGGGATGAAGCATTTTAATGCAAGCATTCCTCTACAGGACTCCATCTAAGGGCATGAAAGACATTATATCTCTGTAAACTCTCGTGTTCCTACGTGGTTCTTGTGAATGAGCTGTGAAGTTAAATAAGCCATGCATCTTTAGCATAGTCTAGCTGAGAAAACTTTCTTAGTTGGTTTAAGTACTATTGTTGGATTGATTTGTACCATGATGCATCCTATGTACTTTGACAAGTAAAATTTTAACTTGCCAAATCAGTTGTAGTTCTGATCATGCTATAGACCGATCCAAAATTTTTCATTTATTTGCAAACTTTCCATGAAGTCCTTCCATCTGAATAAGCAAGCCACCTAGGGATTTAGGCCACTATGATAAGGAAAAGACCCACCCCATGAAACCATTCGTGAGAGTTTGCTACTAAAGAATCTAAATTCTACAAGATCCAGTCCCACGGCTGTTATCCACAAACCACAAGCATTTAGATTACTTCATCAAATCTCTAGCAGAAGTTTTCCACTACTCAGTAGCCATTTTCATGTGCTAATGATATAACCTCACTGCTTGTAATTGAATTTCATACACCGATACCCACAACTGTGCAGCAAAAATAAGATCAAAAGAAGTTTGTTTACCCCATACCTTATCATCTGGTCTCTTCACTTTTCTGGTGGCAATATTTATACCTTTTTCAACTCCTGCTTCACAAATAACAAACAAATAACTATCAAAATTTTATGTCAAGTAATCATTAGCAAACAAATTAAAACCAAGGAAAAGATCAGCACCTTGAATATAATTAACTGTCTGCAATTTCCAACCAGGCCCATAATCTACAAGAAGTGAATTAGGACCAAAGCTTACAGGTTCTTCTCCTTCTTTAACAGCTTCAATATGGGATGCCAATGAAATCTCCAATCCACCTTCTCCTTCAAGTTTCTTGTTTATTAAATTCACTGCAAAACCAGCTTCTGTTCCATTCGAAAAACGCCTAATCTTCCCTGATCTCTTACACAGAACTTCGAAAAAACTACAACAAATATACACAGACATAATATCAAATGAATGCTAAAACACACAAAAAGCAATAATTTACAATCCAAAACCACAATTTTTCTACATATATTGAATATTGCGCATTCTCCTCAAAAGGGTCAATTGATTTCAAGCAAAAAAAAAAAAAAAACCCCAAATTCAGTAAGACAACCAGCAAAGGTGTAAAATTTCAAAAGGGTTAAGTGAGTGCAGGTCAAGAAATCCAAATTCAGTAAAAGAACTGACATATTCTAATATACAAACACTAATAATACACGAAATAAAACTAAAAATTGCTCAGCAGTTGTAACTACAGATACAATTAAGACTATAGGAAGCTCACCAGAAGAGGTTGCTGTGAAGGAGGTTCTGATGATGGGGAATGATTATGCACTTTCAAGTCATCTTCTGCTTTTGCAGCTGGAGAATTTAGAACAGAGCAGAAATCGACCATCTTGTACTGTTTGTTTTCATCTTCTTCCCTGATGAGATTGAAATCCGGACATTTTAGCCAACTAAATTGAATATGGACTGTCCATCTCATTTAATTATGCAACATTGCAACTAATTCCATCTGAACCATTGCTCTGGTTGACTACAGAACTCATTCTCTAGATTTTTATGGTGCGGGTAAAGTCAGATTCTTAGAACTCATGAAAATATTATGCCACTAGTTTCTTTCCAGGGCAAATGCACGGAACTATTTTGCACTGCATAGTACAATTAAATACAGCAACACAAACTTTGAAAACTCAAATATGTATTCAAGTAAATAAAAAATTATTAATGAATAATTATTGAGAAATTATTCAAGATTAGAAGGACATATATATTGTGTCTAAAACTTGAAATATGTCAAATAGTGGAAAGGATATGCAATATCTAAGATTTAAAATTAGAGTTAGTTAAAAACACTTAACAGAGTGAACAAAGTTAAAGCAAATTAACACTGAACAAAGTATTGCAAACTTCAATCTAAAGTAAAAGTACTAAAACAAATTAAACACAGCAAATTAATTTATTAAGCAATAATCATCTGCCCAAACAAAAAATAAATAAATAAATTCCTATTCCTCTTCCAGCATACCAGAATATACGATCAATATCAAGACTTTCATTACAACTATAGAGTCTGCTGAATGCATTTTAGTAACCAGACTTGAACGAATCACAGTACACATAATTAACAATCACCATAAGCAATCTCCAAGGCAAGAGATCATCGAATCATTCGCCATCGTGGGCTGGCGAATCTAGACTGCTCTCCAATCAACCTTTGCCTGAGAATCCTGTAAACAAAAAAATTAATTAGCTTGCCAAACATCAGTTCCTAACTCAAATAGAGGGATTGATCGAAGAAATCTCCAAAATCAAAACAAGACCATCTATCAGAATTTTCATCCGTCGCAATATATGCGAGTAAAACGGTTTATAAGAATCAACAAAATCATGACAGCTTAGGGCTTATGATCATCAATTAACCTTCTCTCCAACTTGTAACAGAAATTAATTCTAACGAGAAGACAAAAAAAGTTAGAAAAGGCAATTGTATACCTCTAGTTTAGAACTCCGCGTAAAAGTTTATCTCCCACGACGGTGTAGAATTTTAGAAACAGAGGGATTTAGTGGAAGAGAGTTGGGGGCAGGAGAGTTGGGAAAATAAAGAAAGAAAGGTGCAGGAGAGTTTTGAGAAAATAAAGAAAGGAAAAGGAAATGAAGGGACCGCTCCAAAATTGATAAAGGCAAAAGGAAAACACGTGAATCCAAAGGGTCAACGGTGAATGCCTGCACCAAAGTTTTGAGTCTCTCCCTGATCACTTGCGATTGCGATTGGATAATTTAATTCAGTATTTAAATTTAATAAATTTAAATTTTAATATATTTAAATATATTTAATAATTTAAAATTTAAAAAATTAAAAAATTAAAAATTTAAATTAATTAAGTGGCATTGAATTTTTAAATAAAATTTACTTTAAAAAATAAGTAATAAATTATTCATTTATCACTTAATAATAAGGTATACACTCAAATATATCGGATTTATTACTTAATAATTCAATAATCTAATGGATTCAGATTTCAAACTTCAAATTTCAAATTTCAACTTTCAAAATTTAATTTTATCGGACGCACAACTCAACTCGTAGGATAAGTACAATACACAATGATTTTTATTTATTTATTTATTTATTATATATATTTTGTACCCTAAGTACATGAAAGTATGCAAAATAGGAAAGGTTAGTTCATTATAAATTTCAAACATCAGTATTCACCTAACTTAAGAAAACTTCAGCCTATGGATGGAAACTTTTGCAGACAATATAGAAGAATCCATGTGGCGAAACATAGTACATACTTGCATTATACAATATTTTTTTCAATTAAAAGTGTGGTGTAAAAATATGCAAAATTTCACATGTAAATTCGTATGTGATTAATATGAATATCTCAATCACACGGAGGTGTACGAAGTATTAGACAAGTCTTGTGCGATAAATAGATGTCTCAAAAGAGGTTCAAACCTGGGTTGGTAGGAAGGCTCGATACCAACTCTACCATCTCGGTTAACTCAAGGGACGTCTAGCACTTAATGTATAAAGTTTACAGAATACATTTCTACAGTCCACGGAACCATAACATGTACAGAATTCATTCCTGGATCGCCACTAATAATAGGGTTGTTTTCATTCTTCGGCATACGATCAGAATGCATCTCCTTGTTTCATCATCACGACCTATAACAGGATCCAGTTTTCCATGTCTAGGTAATTCAATCAAGTCATTGCCATATTTCTAGAGTGTTTCATGGTTACCTGTCGGATAAATATGAGTATTTACTTGAAGATTTTGGCGAACAGCATGAACAGCATTCCCCAGAGCTCTCTCTAAGCCGAAGAATACTAAACAACTGCTTACTAAATCTCTTGTCTGAATTCTGAAGCGAATGCTAACAAAAAAAAGCTCTGCGGATACAAAAGAATCCTTCATTGCTTCTTTACTCTTTCGTGCAGCAACCAAAAGAACACCAATACTGAAGTTCCCTGCATTACAATCTACCCTGGTATTGCCCTTTACTGATGGCTGTTTTGACATAAACTACTCAGTAGCATGCAAAATCAATGCCGTCTCGATTCCTGCCTTTGCGAGTATTTTTCCAGCTAAGCCATCCTTCTTCTCCAAAAGGGTTTTCATCAAATGCCCAAGACTCCACTGTTTGTTCGTCCTTCCTTTGCCATGATCTAGGCAAAACTCAGGGAGGTATTTTAAGAGGGGATGAAAGATTTACATGAATTGAGGCCGTAGTTCAAGCATGATGATGGTGGTGATGATCTTGTTGTGTCCACAAACTCATGGAAACTCCTATGCAAGGAATAGGAAGAGGCTAAGTACGATTTTGAAATGATTTCCTATTACCATATGTCTTGAAGTTTTCATGGTATCACTTTGGCTTTGTAGTCATTAAGGTAAGGGAAAGAACATTAAGACTTTGGTGTACCTTGTCTGATTTTGGAATATGATACATTTCCCTCACCTCTCTGAAAAAGTGAAAAACGACAGAGACCAAATTCTATTTTTCTGTCCCCTCACTTCTAAATGGTCCAAGAAACTAAAAATGACAGAATATATATTGAGGACAAAATAATATGCAAAGAAGAGAAAATGAGACTTGAGAGATAACATCCCAGTCATGGTGTTACAAATTCAGTTTTTCTTTACCTTTTTTTGGGTGTGGGGGGAGAGGGGGGGTTTACAGAGTTCTGTCATGCTAGTCGAGCAAAATCATTGGATTAGTTTTATCTTTCATCTTGGTACACGGTTCATTCATTTGCTAGTATACATGCATTGTAAAAATCTTGAGACAAATCTTACAATTGTTCATTGCTGAACCAATAATGCTCAATTTAATCACCAGGTGAGGCACTTTCGTGCCCTCTCTATATTTCCTTGGCCTTCAGACCTGATACAACACCATATTATGCAGTGGTGTCCTTTTTTGGGTACCAAAGAACGGAAGAATGAATCAAATAATAAACGAAGAAGAAGTCATATGACCCTAGCACAATCGCCAGCTTCACATATTATGACTGCCCGTTCTTGGTCGATTTGGCTTGCCAACTTTGGCTGGACTTTACGATATTCATTCTTGACGAAAGATGCTGCATCTAATGCGCAGTCTGCATCCACAAATGCAATACAGCAACCACGGAAACCTGCACCACTGAAACGTGCTCCAAAAACTCCAGGAGCCCTCAAAAGTATGTCATACAGTTGTATCAATGGTTCACAACCTGGACAGGAGAAAATAATGAAATTTGTTTCCTTTTCTGTTTCTACCATTTCCTTTAACAGCTAGGCATGACAATAGTGCAAATTATGCTTGAGGTACATGTATGTACCAAAAACAAATCAGTTGATTTGAAGTTGGTCAGCTCAATGATAATCAGGAGGTTGAGCAAAACCTCCTTAACAAATCGAGACTTAAGTTTCAAAGATCAATCGCAGGTTCACGCCTCATGACAGGTATTAACCAAGCCCCAATGCGAGTTTGAGGCAAGCTGGCACACTTGCATCTTAGAATGTTTACTCTGACTATTGTCAGATCCGGTTAATCTCATATGTTCCTACAGACTACTAGCTTTTAGAAAATTAGATGCCTATTGATCATGCAACTATAAGCGAGCATAGCAAACAGAGCGACCAAATCAAGCTGGATATTCATTCCATTGATCTACTCTAAAGCATAAAACAAGCCAAACTAGATGGTAGAGACTTACATAAGGTACTTGAATCGGTAAAAGCTAGAGTCATGTTTGTTTCTCGCAGAATTTTTCAAATCCTTAAGATTCTTGCAGAATATGAAACATTCAACAATTCAACATAATCCACATTAAAGAGAAGGAAAACATTTCCAGTGTTAGTAAAGCGCATTAAAATTACATTGGCCAACTCCTGTACTCAATCTCCCCCATGCATTCAGTGAAGCTATGAAAACTTTGACTATGTCAAGAATGAAATCTTGTCTACAACATTTGTATTTAGGTTTGGGAGGGTGGCAGCTGGTGGTGGGGCACTATGTGTTTATTTATTCGCTAATACACTCTCTCTCTCTCTCACTTGCTGACCCCGCTTACTCTTTCTCTCTCTCTCACTCACTGCTCAAGAAGCAAATCACTTCTAGTGACCTTTAAATGCAATGAGTTCACTGTTTTACCTTAAGCTAATTCTGTCAGAATAAAACCATTGTATTCTGACTAGTATATAGGACCAAAATAAGAAAATTCTGTAAAAGAAATAAGGTGTCTTGATTTCATGAAATAAGACTGCTTAGTGTACAAGAAAAATACAATTAAGAAACACAAATAGAATGCATTTCAGAAATACTAATAAGTTAATTCTACTCAGGTAACACAACACATCAAAAATCAAGAATTGGTTCTTTTGCAAACAATGTTGTGGAACATGATCACTGCACTTAATCATCAAAAATACCAAAAAGAAGAAGGAAATTTGCTTATAGATCATCCAATCAGCTCTTCGATAAAACTTTGATATAATGTGCCAACACCTATAAGATAAAAATTTTCAATAAGAGTTGTGATTTCTAAAGCAGAAAATGTTACTGCATTTCTAGAGAGCAGACAAAATGCAGTCAAAACTGTAGAAAGGGCGGTGGGCTCCAGATAGTCAAAACTCCCCTTTTCTTGTTTGTTATTTTATTTGACTTCAGCCCACGTCAAATAAAATAGAAAAAATTCATCCAAATATGCCAATTTTAGGAGTGTCCCAAATCTTTATTTTTCATATCCTCATCCTACAAACAGAGTGTGGCCCCTTAATGTCAAAATGTTAGGGCTATTGTACCATAAAAACCCAACATAGACACTATACATCTACAAAATTATTCATACTTCCATTTTAATAAATTAGGTTTGCAGCAACAAGGCCCAAATCTCCTCTCTAACTTCTAGTAAGCTCACATCTTTCTAAGATTGTCTTCTACATTTGGTGCTAGAAGGAAAATAATCAGGCGTTTAAGAGTCCAGAATACTGTAGAACAACACAAAAACAAGATCTGGCAGATTGCCTCATGGTCATAGGAATTCATGGGCAAAACCTACAGTTTTACCTCTAACTTGTAGCAGGTTGTATAACCTTTAATAAAGTCTAGTCCCTTTATGGTTATCTTGTCCTTTACATCGTGTAGATATTGTCAGACAATCAACATATTGGAACAAAATAACAAATTCAACTCTAGAAGAGCATACATTTGGATGCTAAAATTAAATTTGGACAAAAACATATATCAACAAAAGCAAATCATACCACTTTCGTAGTTTTTTATCGAACTGAGACCAGATTCTGAGATAAGCTTCCCAAAATCTTTCAGACTGCCACAAGCCCATGCTTCAACTCCTTCAATCAGAGAAAAGATTTTTAGTAGTCTATCATGAAAAGCAAATTTGAAGGAAATGTTCAAAAGTGGAGATTCAATTACAGCAAAGCATAAGGGTGTTAATGACATGATAGAAAAGGCTGTACCCTTCATAACACGCTTATTTTCTGAAAAGTAGTGTTCTGCTCTTTTTGCCAGACTGGGTTCCAACTTGCTCTGCATAAATTTTTCAACATTCACAGCATGAGATCAAGTGGAGAAGGAAAACCAAGTAGAAAGAACAGCCAAGCTCATTATTTCAGTCAATGCTGCATCAACATGAAGAAGATTTAAATATACAAACACAATAAAATACTATAAGTCACAACAATGCACTTCTAAGTGCGTAGAAAAGAAAAGTTACTGATATAGTTCATAACTTTATTGAGTAATTAAGAGATAGATTCTTTTGCTTTCTCCTTGTGCTACCTTGCGATACTTGATGAATGAATGGGACAGGTCATTATGTCTCTATTCGCAGAAGGTCATAGTGTATGCAAGATTTCAACAAATAAATTCATATTGAGCTACATAATAGCAGCAAGAAAGTAACTTCACAAGTTCTGCATCTAATGCAATCAAATGTTTCATAGGATTCACTACATGATCTGAAGCGGCAAATTAAAAAGGTAACAATAGATAGTATATCACAATAATCAAAAGAAACGCTGACTTCCAACTCATAAATATACTATATACAGAAGCCAGAGATCAATAAAAATAGTTTTCCGTGCTTAAAGCTACAAACACCAGTCCTATTTGTCAAAATGGATAGCTAAATTTAGAAATAATTACTAAGTCTTTAAACCATTAAAACATGGTGGAGAAATTCTACAGGAGAAATGTAACCTTATTTTAAAAAGCATTGTTTTTAAGCATACCTTGTAAGCCTCATAGATTTCTGGTTGAACTGCACAAACATCAAAAAGAAAAAGAAAAATCTCAGATTCATTACGTAGGCTATAAATGACCAAACAGATATATGAAATTTACTGACCATTGGACAGCAGAGGCTCCAGTCCTTCCTTGCCGGAAGCTCTGTGTAACAGTAAATGACAGACGAAATGAACATGACATTTATACTTTACTCATCCTTGTAAAGCTTTAAAGAAAGAAATAATAAATCCTTTGCTAACATATACATAATGTGTGAAAATTGATATTTCAGCTATTGTCTACATAAACAAATTGACTATTGTCTACATAAATGAAAATCATAGGGTAAAAGAAATGACAAAACTACAAAATATAAAATTAAAACCAGTGAAAAATTCATCAGAAAAACTAAAATCCATCATTTATTAACAACCTTCACTTCCTTGATAAGATACTAACACTTGTGCAATTGTGCTCAATAGTATAACTCAAATGCTGGCAATTAGCCAATTAGGAGCACGAAAAGCATCATTCAGTTGTGCATCATACTATAGCTGAAATGGAAGGTAATTTTTTATTAGGAGCAAGACAAAAACAATATAAATCAGTCTTGCTGAAATGGCTGGTAAATTAATTAACTAGAACACAACAATCATAATACATACGGCATTTAACTAAGTTCTGTTTTTCAACAACTACTGAATGGGATGCTCATCAGAATCCAATATGTTATGCAATTTGATACCCACAATGACATACTACATGAAATCACAAATCATTCAGCATAAAAACTGTCTCTAATTTTCCCTAAGTTGTTTCTTCTAAAGTCCTTCAAAGGTTACAATATGCCAGTATGTTATTCAAATTTTATAAGGTGGCAGCTTAGTTTAGGATTCATAAATTTGGGGGGCCTGTAGTTTCAGTCTATTCTAGACACAAATGGGGACAAGTATCATAGAGAATAATGGACCATAGAGAATAATGGATTAATAAATCTTACTGCAATAGAATCCTTGCTGCCTCCTGGCATTCAGTGACTCGACGATTGTATCCAGGATTGGTTGTCAAGGCCTGCTTCAAGCCCGAAGGTGCCAGTAATATCTTATATGAACTCTTCATACTAATCTTCTGGCCATTGAGCAAATTTGGGGGGTGTATGAGCTGGTATTCTTTGGTCTGCACAGACTGTCATAGGTTATAATAAATTTTGCAATAACCAGAATATTAGTAATAAAAGATCTTAAAAGATGAACATGATATACCTCCATCCCAAGTTTAATGGCGTTTTCTTTTATTTTTCCAAAAATAATGTCTACTCTGTTTTTATATGACATGCAATGATATTTTGCATAGTCAAACAAGATAAGGGCCCGTAATTTGTTTCACTTCTGAAAACATTAATGCGTCCAATTGCTCCTTAATACTCATCTCTATTTAAATTAATGCATTCAACTTAGATGGTGATAGTGCAATCAAAGAGAAATGAAACAAAAGAATGGACAGGAAAAGAAGAAACAGAACAAGAGCACAGACAGAGAAATTAAGAAAGGAAATATAAAGGAGGTTGTAAAGAGGGGGGAAATATGAAATTTTCTAACTTCAAGAAAAACTAAAGCAACCTACTTCCCGGAAGTGTACATGTTTGTAATCCTTAAAATGCTGCAAACTAGCTCCCTGTTACTCTATCAAAGCAGTAAGAACAACAAGAAGATAATAAAAATAGTGCGCTATGATCTCAAAGAAGTTTTCTTGTTCCATCAAAGGAAAGCTACCCAGCATGATCACATCCATTAAACATATAGTTATGCACTATTATCATCCAGTCCACACATTATTGCCCCTGTACCAAGTTAAAAGACGTACAATGTTTCCCAAAGTCCCATCAATTTAAATAAGCCATAAACAATAGGAAGGCAATGACAAACCGGGAAAAATCATGTCAAAGCTTCAGAACAACATATCAAACTCATTGGAAACAGGGAGAAATTCATGTCAAAGATGCAGAAAAACAATATCTAGGCAATGGAAAAAACTAGGAAAAGTATATGTCCAAGGTCCCAAACAACAGTAGGCACTAGAAAGGAAGCAATCAAAGGAAGTAACTTCAAAAAACTTAGACACAGAAAATAACTAGAGTTAAGTGATCAACCTTGCAGTTCATACAAGTTAAACAACCATAGCTTGAAAGCAATATTGCTGATTGATCCAATATTCCATTCCTCAGACCCAAGTATTCATTCTCAATCAGCCTGCATGTGCCAAATGTAGTATTGTAAACTCCGGGAAACAAATGCTTGACACTATACATCTATCACATAAACAATCTTTAGCGAACTATCTTCCATTCATCCAACTCTATGACAAAAATAAAATTCAACCAACTGACCAGTCCTGAGATAACCTACTATTCTGGTTGATTGTTTGCTATTCTGGTTGATTGCAAACAATCAACCTGTGCACAACCTGTTGGCTTCTGTACCAGCACAAGATTATAGCAGATACGATACATCGGCTGCTAAAATATTCTGGTTTATAAAGGCAGATATTTAGTTCCTATGCAATAATTTTGTGAATTTGAGAGACCTTGTTATAAAAACTAGAGAGTGTTGGCTGCCTTCTGCTGGTTAGGCATATGGATGTGATGGACTTCCATTTGTATATCATCTAATACTCTTTATAACATGTATCTCCCAGTCCATTAATATCAGACAACTAAGAAAAGACAGTATTTGAACACAATGAGAATTGCTATATCCCACATATTTGCTTACAGGCCTAATACACAAGATGAAGGAAAGAAGAAGATTGACATCAAGGAAGCATACCTATCATACTCAATATTTTCTGTTGGAGAAATTACGAGATTATTTGCATTTTCAAAAGCCATCAAATAAGCTATTCCGACCTGTTAATAATGTAATAGAAAATCAATCAGATAAGATTAAATTAAAGGAAGTTGCAGTATGGATTGAATAATGTAACAAATTTATTACTAAAAAAGGATTTAATCCTTTACCTCTCAATGACAGATTTGAGAAAAATATACATTGTGGATCCGAATGTCACTTAGAAAGTGAGAAGTTGGATTAAGAAATTGCAAAACGTAATTTTTGAATTGGATTAATATTTCCATAAGTATGAGTAAAGGGTCCATGGATGAAGATAGGAGATTAGATTTCAAATTGTAACAAAATGTTCAATTTTTTATTGGTAGGAAAAAAATTGAAGTAAGTAGCTATTGAAAGACAACTTTGGTTCACTAGAGACAGCAACCTATTCTATTCTTATAGCTCAGTGGAAACAAAATCCCTTTCCTCAGGATCTTCTCAAACAACAAATAGCGTCAATATTTAACTGAACAACTCAGTAGTTACAAAAGATACAGGAATTGCTATAATGTGGTTAGTACAGCTTTATTCTCTTCTCCAAAGTACAAAAGAAAAAGCAGATTTAGTATTGGGTATGACTTTATCATCATTATAGCAGCTGGTGTCTAAAGATCGCCAGGGAACTTAATTCACATTCTGGATTTGGGTCCTGTTTAAGTAGTAGTCTAAATTGATTTGAGGTTCTGAAGTTCCAACGAAGCGCCTTGTCCAACATTGAATCAACTAAAATCCAAGGATACAGGTCCACTTACACATGAAAGTGATGTAAGAAATCTTAAGAGATTTTTTCCAGGAAACATGAACATACAAAAGTTCAAGTTCCACAAACAATATTTACTGCTTGAAAATAATTCCCAGTGGAACATGAATTTTTTAAGAACTTACAAAGAACAAAGTGTCCTTCAAGATTGTAGTAACAGAAGACTACATCCTGATGATGTGGTCTTAGGAAAGAAAGGAATACATCAAAGCACCAATTGTACTAGAAATTTGAGAAATACACAGAAATTATTAAGAGTACGTAAGGGGCTTCTGGAAAGGACTCCAAGGGGCAAATCAGAATGAAGATCTTGATACAACTCACTTCTTTTGCAGTAGAACTAAAGTAAGTAGTAAAACAGAAGAGTATGTCAACATGACCAGGACCTTTTTTTTCGGGGAAAAAAAAAGATTGATCACATTCACCACCAAAATATAAGTATATGACAGGACAATCAATTACATAGAAAATGATGAATGTAACAGCAGGCTTAACTTAAAGAAAGGAATCCACAACATTTTCAAATACAATGCAAGAAATTGACTATAAAAAGAAAGCTAACTTACAGCTGCGGAGGAGCTGAGACCTGAGCTATCAAGACCATCAGAACCACAAATGAACCCAATGATACCCTGCAAAATTGTCATGCTGGTTTCATATTAAAGACAGCTGTATGCAGAACCCCAATAAAAAAAAGTGCTTATCTGTATAGAAGAAACAAGAGAGATTGTCTGCGTAAGAACTAGGCAAAGTGAAAGAGAAGGATCATTCGAACTTAAGTGTATTTGACTTGGTGATTTAAATCATATGGAATTAAATCATACTACATAGGCCATATAAAATTAGCATTGAGTTTGTGAATCATTTCAAACAGATGACATCTTTGAGTTCAAACAACAATCAAATCAAAGTATTTCCAGTTCCCCTCTAAATCACAAAATATAATTTAAGATGAGTGAGGAGCGTTTTAGCATAAGTAAGATCAAAGACATGGACAATAATTTCTCAAACAAGTGGCGAGCTCAGAAGACAGGAAAGAAATCCAGATTCCGGGACAAACCCACAAAGTCAAATATTCTGTTTTGTGGAACACTGCAGGTCCTTGTGACCTTGTTGAATTTTTTTTTTTCAATTTCCTGTCAAAGCATATAGGTTTCTAGGTTAGAATCAAATTCTACACTTCTTCTTTTTGTGATATGATCAAGGTTTTCATTGAAAGTTTATCCTGAGCAAACAGTGCCAGACATATATGACATAATATAACATTTCAAAATTCATTTGAGGTTATAAAGAAAGATACAAAATAGTGAAAGCGATTTGCGTAAGGGCCTAAGATTACTTTCTAATAATAGGCAATTTCAAGTGCCGTGGCAAGAGGAAGTGCTGAAACTCACTATTTCTATGACTTTACATTACCCAACTAATTTCCTTCAGTTAGATTCAAAGAGGAAAGTACCAGCACCAAAAGATTCGAGCATTCAGTATGAATTAAAGTTGCCAGCAGTGATAATGCATTGCCACCTATTAGCTAATTGTCAATCAGGAATCATGGAGTGGTTACTAGCTTCTTCACTGGTTTCATTTAAATGCATAATTCAGCAAGGCAGAACCCATTTCATGGCTCAAGAGTCTTCAAAAGTTTTGAAGAAAGAAAAATTAGAAGAAGAAAAAAGAGAACTCTACCAGCCAAGAAGATGTCTAAGAAAGCACTTGCATGTCTTCTCTACATTAACCATGTTTAATCCTTTATTCTTTAAACACAATTAACAAAACAATAGAACTTTTAACTTTTAATGCTGCAAATGAGACGAAACAGGAAGGACAAGCTTTGAGTCACAAACACACTAGGGAAATCCTTATCCAGTTGTTTTTTAGAATACGAATGAAACTTAAACTCACTTATCCAGTTGTTTTTTAGAATACGAATGAAACTTAAACTCACACTTTCCAATATCTATATCCAACTAAGTTCCATTGGTACAATGATAAATCTGGTCATCAAAATGATGTTTTATGCACCCTTAAATCACAGCAGATGATGTTGGCATTCCGAAAAAAGCCAAGGCACTCCACTTGAAAAAATTTTCTCCCTTTCATGACAAAATTGCCCTTGGCTTTAACTTCAACCTCTATTGCTCCATAGTCTTCTCGCGAAAACCTTAAAACTGCAACCTAGAGCAATAGTTTGCAGATTTGGGAGAGAAAAGTTCAATCTATGAATCATCAATCGGTTTTTGCTTCTTTTTTCTCACTAAACTTTGCACCTGATGTCTTACTCTATTGATCAAAAGTTGACATTTACTTGTTAATTTGCATCTCATAGAAAATGACAGTTGCATAAATTATACATACGTTACAACATAATCAAACCTTGATTTCTATGGTGAGTGAAGAGAGGGAAGACAATTGCCTAAGCGAAAGCTTAAACATAAGCAAGAAGAACTCATTGGATTCTTACTTTGCTTTTGCAGAAGTACACAATTTTTCAAAATCAAAAGAGAGTTTATGCACCAATTGCTATGAAAAGGCAATAATTTCATGACTAGAAGTCTCAATTTGAAAAAAGGAAAGACGTGAGAGTTGTAGGTGAAGAAATTCTTGGCTACTAATGGAGCATTGCCTAATCGATTCTGTGGGAGTAGGTGGTCATTAATTGTCTTTGAGGGTAGTTTTGTCATAAAAGGGAGAAAAATCACATTTATGGAGTGCCTCAAGCCTTTGAGGAGTGCTGATGTCATTAGTCTAAAATATGTATCTATCAATTAGGCTTAGATTGTCCTTAAAGGAGTACATCTTTCCACATGTCAGCACCCATCTTTTCCTAGAAAAAATCAAACATTATGGAACTCATTGTTATTGACCATCTTGCAGAAACTCAACCAAACATGCAGATCCCGATCAGTTTCTTAAAAACTACGTTAAATGACTCAGTTCAGACACATTTTAAATCCATGAAAGAGGACAGAATCAGTAACCTTTCTCAGGAAGTTTCCTCTCTTTGCAAGGCATAGAGCGCACCCCTGGCATAACTTCCCCAGTTACATTCTTCCTCTGATTTGGATGAGTTCATTACTGGAATTGTATTATTTGAACCATTATTGAACTTTGGAAGCTGGATTTCATCAATTCTGAAAATTAATAATTAGTGCATTAGTCATTTCATGGAAATATACGTATATAAGAACTTATTTTGACTGGAAGAAATATGTGCTTCATGTCTACAATAACAAGTGTAAGACTTTGTATGTAGACTAATCAACAACTAGGCAACTGTCTAGGATCTTTAGTCCCAGAAAGCTTTTTCTTTATTGGACGACATCATCATTCAAGAAGCAGATGAAGAAAGATTTTTTACCAATTCCTGGACATAAAATCAATACCTCAGAATCCCTACCTGCACATAAGAATCTTTAATAGACCGCTGATATATATTTTACAAGGCCAAGACCTGATTATATTGATTGACCTCAACACCAAGATGGAACTCACGTATTTCATATTACCATGGGAAAATGAAAACTAAGACGAGCGTAATCAGCGTTATCCTGCAGAATCGATCTCCCTGTATTATGCACAACTTACCTATGAAAAAATACACAAGAAATTGATGATTAAATACATTTCAGCTCAATCATGGAAAGTGATCCTCTGCAATGAAGTCATTCAAATTTTCAACCTGAACTTAACTTCCCCTTGGAACTGCCCTGATGAGAGTACGACCTACAAAAGAAGTTTCAGCAACTGTCAAAAAAAGAGAATGGTTCAAATTAAGTAATTAGTAACTCAGTCAGTTATGCTCCACTAATTGGTACATATGCTAGCTAGCACATCTATCTCTCAAACATCCGCATAGAAAAGATTTGCACTATAGTGGTAGAAGGAAAGGAAGAAAGCTTCTCCCTTTCTTCCAACTGCTAAGGACATAAGACAATCTAAAAGTTCTTTTTCCTAAAAGAAGATGAGAGGGGCTATTGCTCTTTAAAAAGAAAGAAAGGACAAAAAAAAAGAAAGAGAAGTAAAGATAGGTAATACTAAAAATCTAGAAATGTAATCCAACCTGCCCAAATGGCGCTTAAAATTCAATTGGACTGTAACCTGATCTCATTAGAGTTAAATTTAACTCAACATCATTTGACTCCAGAAAAGATAAAAACATGGCTTTACATATCAAGGATTAGCTGAGAAGGTGATTAACAAGTGATATCCAGGAGCAGCCAAGTGACATAGGACCTCTTCTTAAAACCAGGAGACTCAATTTAGGTAAAAAAAAAGGTGACACTCAAATCAACTCTCACCACATTTCAAGGCCTATACATGAATAAATCTTCCATCTACAGAGCTTGAAATGCAAACAAACGACAAATTGTCTGAACTTCATTTCTATATTGTCCCTCAGTACTACCTTAGCTTCTTGGTACATTAACTGGGCCCCATTAAGCCCTGGTTCCACTCTTAAGCCCTCCCCTTGCCCGTTCCCCTTGTAATGCTTAGAGTCTTCATTAAACTGAGATATGAAACCAGAACTATATTTCACATTTGTTTTTAATGTCCTCAATGGTTATTACCCGCAATGTCATCTGCATGTTGTTCTTTAATCTTCAAGGAATGGTCTACCATGTTTGAAACTTACTCTCAAAGCTGCAAGATTTTTGTCAAAGCCATTTAACCCGTTACACAAGAGAGATTTACCTTGTACACTGTACACCACTAGCAACTCATAAACTTGGACCTGTTACCTGCGGTTTAAACTAATAAACTTACCTGATCAAACAATTATAGGATGTTGATCAAGGGGAAAACTTATATTCACCTAATATTTATAAATGGTTAAATACAGGGACTTCGACATTAGTAACTGCAGGAAATTAATGACATGTCTGTCTAATGATCAAGTCTATGTTAGTGTATATGAATTATTCTCCTTTACGAACTACCTAGCACTTGTTTTTTATTGTTTAATGTAAAAAAAAAAGGTTTCGCTGTCCCAGTACCCAAATATGTGCTCAAAACAAATTTATAGAAGTAAAAGAAAGCATCAAGCCAAATGGTACATGAGTCTGGTCAGAAGTTCAAATACCAAGTCTGCATGTGGACACAATCATACCTGAGAATCATCAGAAGGAACAAAACCAAGCAGAATGCCCTTATTTATTGTCATAGCAGAAACTGTTCCACCCTGTTAGATAAATTATTCACAGATTATCAAATTGTTGACTAAAAATTTAATTAGCATACTTTGGTACAATCAGTAAGTTAATTAAAAAGTGCAAGAGAAAAGTTAAAAGTCAGATATACAAGTTTTATAGGAGTCTAGGGCATTAATGGATTCTATACGTAATCAAAACCAAACATGTGACATTTTGCAAAATGGTACCAGATGCATAAGTCAACTCAAAAATTCAGCAATTGGATATATTCTCATTTCCGTTCCTTTTGCCTTGCAGATAGGGGTAAGGGGAGGGTGGGTTTAGACTGGGAAATGGCTAGCCAAGTGGGGCCATAGATGCATAATTCCAAGCAGTCATTGCCAAAACCATCTTTTGGTCATATGAAATCTACCAATGGAACTCATAGAAGCTAAAAGTCATCTTCAGCACACAAGCGAGCAACACCTCTTGTGATATCATGGAAAGGCAAGCTCAATGCAGACTATATCCATATACAGCCAGAAATATGCTAATTCCATGTGTTCAATACATGACTGACACAGCCTGATGAAGCAACACCAATGTGAAAAGGCTTAGGCCAGCTACTTTTATACGTCAACCACATGACCTGCATATCACAAAACAACCTTGCCATTGAAGAATGGCAAAGTCCCTTCACCATAACCACCCCTAAAGCTTTTAATTGCACATTTGTTATGTTTTTAAAAGCATGTCGCGATAGTTCAGTGACCGCAACATCTTCTCTACAAAACTCTGTTAAACTGATCCCTAACCGTCTAGGCCAAGAATCCAAGAAAAAACGAGCATGTAAAAGGAAGAATTGTGAACTCACCTGATGATCAATGTGAGCTCCCAAAGGACAAATCCGGTATGGAGATACGACAAATCTAACCTCTTTGGCATCTCCACCAGACATCTTAGCAACCTTCTCTCTCATTCCATCCAACTGCATTATTAATTTCATTAACAAACTGGTAGAAAATTTCAAAGAAAAAGACAACATTGCAACACCAAACTTCAATGCACCGACACTTTTCAGCATCACCAGAAACATTTATAGACATTTAAAATGGATAAAATCATTTGCATATCATTACAAAATCCCATTTGCATATCAGGATAAAATCATTCAAAGAATTGAGCCCACATTACCATTTTTTACTCAATCAGCTACAGATGACCATTATACTAAAATCTTTCAATCAAAACACAATGAATAACAATATGTCAAACACCAAACCACAATATGAAAAAAAAAAAAAGGGCCCAGAATTACCTCCGACTGAGAAGGCCAAGGACATTCCCATCCATCTTTCAAGATTTGATTCTTTTTTCTTTTATAACTCTTCACGTGATTGTCCAATATGATAGCTTATTTAAAATGGGATGTCTTGGAATATATCGGATATTAAACTGTAAAAAGTGTATGTTAAGAAATATGAGTGCAGTTTAAGAAAAAGAAATGGGCACCATAATCATTGTGTTGCGGTTGAAATGAACCGGGAAAGAGTTGTCGGTTGAGGAGTCATGATCGTATGAGAGCACCCTCATGGTTGGAACAGTAAGATTTATTATTATCTAAGTATCTTATTTTTCATTCTTATCTTTTTTTCTTTTTTTTGTCGAAAACGATAGGATCATTCTTATCCAGTTATTCCTATTATTATGATCTTATTTACCTACAAAAATCGCAAGTCAAACTTGGAGACTTTGTCAAACCAGGAGACTTTTGCAAACTAATTCAATTAGGATTAGGATGGACAACAGGACAGTTTGGACGGTACATAATAGTTTTTCCGAATCCATCACCTCTTTCCGATTTGTCCCTTATTACACAAGTTTTCCATCATCATTTCATCTCACTCTATGCCCCACTCCACTGTCCTTGTAAGCAATTATTATATGTTTTATTTTCTTCATTTAACTTTATTTTTTTAATATAAATCTTATATACACTAGCAGTTTAGACACTATTACTATTGAATTCATAATACATGTGAAAAATTAGATTTCAAATTCAAATTTTATATAATTATTATTCATCTAATACTGACAGCGTATAGACTGCCAACGTAAGAAAAATAATCTTATTTTTTAAGTATATTGTGCTAATGACAAATATAATAATCATTCTTTTGAAACTTTAGCCAAAAATTAAACATGAAATCAAGTTTACAAATCAATTTGTTGCTATCGTGGTTGTTTTTATTTTGTCTCTCTGTTTTTATATAATGGAACAAGAAAAGAGCTAAACAATACGACGGATAATTGTATAAATGTGTCCCTTTCCTCTTATACCTCCAATCGATAAGTGAATCGTTAATTTCTAATTCATGATCCAATCGATTCAACTGTCTGGGTCAAAGGTTTAATTTTTTTAATTTATTTTAGTGTTGAATAACTTGGATTGGAGTAAAGTTAAAAAATAAAAAGGAAATTTTGGTGGAAATCGGTTCAATAGCCTAATTTTTACAAATTCTTCACCGATCTGCTTACTATTGGAATCTTTCACACGACATTAGAGATATTAATCTGAGGAAATTATTTATTTATTGACGGTAATAGAAGTTTGCAATTATCGCACCCAAACTGAGTATAAGATCACCACATGGAACAATGTACTTGGCCACGTGGCAAAGGTTAAATAGAGGGTCTTTTAACGAGTCCTAGGATAAAAACCGCCCTTTTTATTCTTATGTAAAAGGACTAGGAGGTTTTCGGCTTATGCTAAGCACAACCTAGGCCTCCTATAATCTGTTTCATATATTTTCGTATAAGATAAGATTAACATTAATGTTTGTGAAATAGCATTCTTATAATCATAAATTACCATCAAGCATGTGCCTAACAATATAAGACTAAACAAACCAGAAAGATTAGCATTGCAAAAAGATAAGAGAAGATGACAAAAGATTGGCAAGTAGTTTTACAAAACAGTTTGACATCTTCAAGTGCAAGTCAATGCTTACAGAGATGGGAGATGACATGTTGATTGCCTAATACAAAGTGCAATGATAAGTTACAATTACAAATATCACATATTGAGATCCGTTGAGTTGCACAAAAGAATAGTTTTTAATGGATGTCAATATTGTGTCAAAAGATGCAAGATTAGCAATTCAGCTATAAAGTGCTTCAAGATTAGCAAGATTAGCAATTCAAAAGGCTTCAAGCAAGTTCAGAGTTCGTCATCACGCTGCTTCTTCAAAGGACTTCCAGGTGCAAGATAGTTGGAGTGAAAGTTGAGAATGCATTGGTGGACAGTGAGGCAGGTGTATCAACTTCGGCAGAATTTGAACCAATTTCAAGAGGCACACTTCCAAAAAACCAAGGCTCTCTTGTTGTGGTCATTGGAGGCGGCATTTTGTTTGCAGTAGCAGAAGATTCAGGCGATGGTAACAAATAGTTTTTTGGTTGATGGACTAAAAAATTCATTTTTTCAGCAGACTGCAAGACAGTAGCATGAAGGTCTGGAATTTTTTCATTCGTTTTTGCTGTCGTGATTGCCATTGGAATGTGAGCTAATTCCTCAGTAGTGTATGCTTTGACAATACTATACTTGCCTTCCTTTTGGCCTTGATAATCTGCCTCATAGTAGCGGATGAGACACACAATCGAATGTTTTTTGATTGCAGATGCTAGTTCAGGAGAAAAGTTAGGCTCCTGTAATTTTTTGTTTTAAAGTATAAATAATTGTTAAGTGTATCCTGAAATATTAGCTATTTGTTTGGAAGTAGAAGTTATTATTGCAGATTTTGACTTGGGCAATGATATGCAAATTGCAAGTAACTTCATATGTGCAAAAAGAATTGGATCCCAATCATAAGTTATGGAAGGAAAAAAAAATGGATACAACCAAATATCAGAGCATTTATTCTATATGTCCTGGTCCCGGAAAAATAATATAAGACAAATGAAACAACTTTAAAACAAAGTTAAAACCAAATGGATATATTGTTTGATCAAAACTGGAGAATAAACTAAGTCATAAAGAGCAATGATGAACTTTCTTTTTTTGAAAAAAAAATCTTCAACTAAACACATAATATACTACTAATTTGAAGCACAAACAAATCATTAATATATTTCGTACTTGATTTTTTAAAATTTTGTACATAGTCATTCTAATGATTATGGTCACTACACTTTTACATGGTGAGAGCGGTATTTATACCCAAGAAAAGAAGAGTAAAAATCAGAATATTAGTTAGTTATTACTTGTTCTAATACTCAAACAATGATATAAGAATAGATACTCGTACTTTGTTGATAAAGTTAAGCCCAAGCCAGCATTTAGTTTGTTACTTGGTCATTATTAGCTATATGCGATAAACCTATTAGTTGAACAATGATATAAGAATAGATACTCGTACTTTGTTGACAAAGTTAAGCCCAAGCCAGCATTTAGTTTGTTACTTGGTCATTATTAGCTATATGCGATAAACCTATTAGTTGTGATTGTTTCCTGTTTGATAATATTCATGAAGACTGGAGTTCCACAACCCAAGCATTTCAAACAAGAATAGATGAAGTCTATGAAGGGAAAAAAAGAGAATCGACAACATTAAGCAAGATGTATTAAGCTGTAGCTGTATTACCATGCAAGAGTTAAACTTGTAGCAGAAATTTGTGTTAGGAAGATTGTTAGCTTACCTCATTATGAGCTTCCCAGAATTGAAGAGTTGTAAATGGTATAAGCTTCTCAGCATCAAGGCCAAAGATAACAGTGTTTGTGGAGCCTATACCATCATCCAAAGCAATTCCAATTCGGGTCCTAATACACATTGAGAATAAAACATTATATTCTAATTTTTCATTATAGGAGAGCGAAACTTAATTTGGTAATTACCTTGCTACAACTTTGCTCTCTTCTTTGCAACATAGGCATCTCATATCCCATCCCACATCAACATTGATAGTCTTTTGGCAGTTCTTACATGCTTCAAACCAGAATTTTTGCTATCCAAGGGTCAGCTTGGTTTTTCCTATTATCCAAGCTATTTTCGCCTAATAGATGTTTTTTGAACAGAAAGAAGAACACCTAAGTTTTGCATTATTTTGGATATCTAAAACATGTAAATCAGGTTATAAACAAAACAGGAGGTTACATCTTTGAGTGTGTTAAGTGTGACAGCCCTACCTTCCCCTAAGGCGAACCAAAGGGTTTGGCGGACCGCCTGCCCATCTCTCACCAGGACTACGAAGTCGAATCACACAAACCCTAACTTACGCGCGATCGAACCCAAAGAAACCCAACAATCGGAGCTTACCAAATCAAGAATACAAAGGCCTACATTCATCAACAAATATACGGGGAAAACATGAATAATTACTTATATACATATGTTTGAAACTTTACAAGTCAAAGGAAATACTTGTTCGAAGTAAAATTAGGGTTTTGATTACAAAAGAGCGTAACAAAAGAACATTTACACTAGCTCGACCCTTTCTTCAAAGTCACAGTTCAAAAGTGTGGTTCCCTGTAAGGAAAACAAAGATAACGGGAAGGGGTGAGCTTACGCTCAATGAGGTACCATAAGTACAAGTAGTCATGAATCATGGCATTTCACGTATCAATCATGCAGTTATACACACCAGATAGGGAAATAAATAATCATTTTCAAGAGAAAGGATACAGGTGGCTCTCAGGAGCCAAAGTTCCCATTGCTTCACCGGAGCTTGATCAAATAGTAGTCGACACCCCGTCAACTTTCAAATAAAGTAACCCGTCCAGTAGAGCACCACTTTCACACCGATTCCGTCCACCAAACATGCCCCTTACCGGGCCCGAACACCTCAACCGAACAGGGGGTGGTAATACTCGAGTATACCAAAAATCCAGAGTCTCAATTACCCAAGGATTTCTCAGAAACAGACTACTGTGGTTCGTTATCTAATCGACCAGGCCTTTACCGGCTCGACTCGAATAACTAGCCACAGGATTTGAGCTCAGAGGTAACAGAAAGGTCGTTGGATTTAATTTTCCAAACGACATCAACAAATACAGAAAACAGGTACAGATAACAGATACAGAGAACAAATACAGATTTATACAGTATACAGGAACCAGAATAACCAAATGAGAGAAACGAGTGTGATAAAGTACACCCTCGTTTCATACGAAGTATACAAAGTCACAGATAATCAAGTTGCAAGTACAGTTGAATCAGATAAGCACCAATTTAAGGGGATGGTACACTCACCAATTTAAGTGCAGCTACTTCAAAAGTTTTTCCCAAATGACTTTAATCGCCCAGAAACCCTAAAATAACCGAGGTAAATAATTGAGGTTTTCACATCCCAAATTCTAGTAAACAAAATGCACAAGTGAGGCTCGACTACAAGTCGTATGCCTATCCAAATGAACTATGAATGCAAGGTTGCAAAAGCGTGATTTCGGAACGAAAAAGTAATAGGGGGAACTAGGGCTTGAATGACCTAAAAGCCTTTCATTTACCAAGAATCAACTCAAACTTGAAGGAACCAAAACGGTCTAGAAAATTGGGCAGCATGCCCTTTGTGTTTACCAAATTTCCAGCCATTTATGGCTTCATTATTTTCCTTAATCAGCCCCCAAAATCACATACAAATAAGATTACCATAATAGCCCTTCCATAGGCTCCAAAATCATCCCAGTACAACTCAAGTGCAAAAGTATCATTGGAAATCAGTTTTGAAGACAAAACTAAACGGCAGATTTGGCATTTTGTAGCATTTTAGTCACAACCAGAGCTATGGTTATCGAATCGGGGTGAACCTTATACCATTTCAAAGCTAAGACAGAGGGGAACAACTTTTATGAAGGCCACTTAACCTAATTTATAGCTTATCTAAGTCGAATTTGCCAAACACAGATCCAAAAGTTTAAGATCAGTCTAGTTGTCAGCACTGACTTTAACCGGCAATAACTCAGGCTACACAACTCCGTTTGGGGTGTTTTCAGAAGATTTAGAAAGCTAAAACATAGGGCTACAAGTATTATGTTTTGGCCAAAAGCTAATTGGATACGAATCAGGGTGAAAAATGCAGTCCAAACTGGTGAATTCACAAAACTGTTTACGAATTGCAGCTTGTAACTGTCAGGGTATTTCTGTCATTTCGCAAGTTTCGGTGCTCCGATTGAGCTGAAATTTTACTAGTAGCTAGCTAACTCAAATACCTACAACTTTCATGTTTTAAGTAAGGGCTAATTCGGTCTCCCTCAAGGTCGAACATACAGTGCAAAAACAGGGCAGATTACTACCATAGAAACCCTAAGCTGGAATTTTTCCACATAAAGCTGAAATTTCCACAATTAACCACAAGTAACGCATAATAGCTTCAATTCTTATACCATATTAAGCCATCAATCCAAGCCAAACAATAATTATCATATGGAAAACAGAAAAATTCCCAAGAAAATAAGAAATTCACCTAACTTTACTGTTAAACTACAAATTCACCCATGAACTATAAGCTCCTTAAGCGATATAAACCACTACTTTGCAATTATTATGGACAAAATTGAAGTTCTAAGGCAATATACCTCAATCACCAAGAAAGGTAGCAACTTAGGGCTTCTCTTTGCAAAATCACTCCATGAACACCTTTGATCTCCCTTAATAAGCAATTCCTACGGAGGAAATCGGATTTTTATCGGTTGATTTGCAAGATTTGGACAAGAAATTGAAAGAAAAGTTGAAGGCTTTTTTCCTTTTTTCCCTCAAAAATTTCGGCCAAGATGCTTGAAGAATGAAGATGATTTTGGTCAAATTTTACTTTTAGTAAAGTTGTAAGAAAGTTAGGCAAAACTTGGCCCAATAGAAATGCGACACGTTCACCTTTTTTTGATCTTTTTCCTTATCCTTTAGCTTACTAATGACTAAGCATCTAACCAACCTCTAATTATCTCTTAACACTCAGTAATTTAATGCCTTACTGCACAATTTAACCTAATTGACCGAATTTCTCTCACTTAACGCCCTAGCGGGTCCCACATCCGCTATTTGCTCCAAATCTCTCGTGAACTCACTTATATTAGAAAAATGACCTTAAATACTATATTTACTTATAAAACATGTATAAAATGAATATAATAAAGAAAATATAGAAAATGTGCGCACGGAAACCGATAAAACCCTAAAATCCTAAAACCGGATTTTTGTTTTTCTTTTTTTTCTTTTTCGGGTTCTCACATTAAGTGCATTAGCTACACTGATCACATCATTAGCACTTGGAGGTGGTAGCAGCCTAGATGAATCTTTGTATGTCATTTGTTGAATTAACTCTACAATTTCTTCTTTATTTGCATTATACCTATCCAAAAAAAATCAATGCAGTGGACCATAAGATGTCAAAGGGATCTGGAAGAGTTGCACTAAAATGGTCGAAGAACATACACACCATTCTTTAAGTGCATTTGCTTCAGAAGTGGGAGGATTAATCAGAAGGCCACTCCCAAGCTTGGTTGTTAGGGATAAGTCTAATAATAAAAGTAATAGTTTATGTTAAGTAATAGAGCAATTTTCAGGATAGTGATTGGCTAAGTTATTCTAACTGGATGACTGTCATAGAAGTATGGAGTATTAAAAGTACATTAACTTCACTTACAATTAAAAGTTGTGATTTTCAGCTTCATGCCAATGATAATGTTGGCATTCCCAATGCTGTTTGCAAGTTGTGTTTCTTGATTTTGTTCAAACTCATTCCAAAGAGTAAGAAGCATTGGCTTTTTCCTTTACAAAGAAGGGGGGAAATAGGGAACAATATGAATGCAACAGTTTTATGCATTGAATACAAATATTAAAAGTAGGGTTTATATAACTAACTCTTCATTCACAATAATGAAGTTTCTTGTTGTAGAGGCGTTATTCTGTTCCTTTGTCGCAAATGCATTGACAACAACAGCTTGTTAATCTTTGTACAAACTAAAAGAGAAGAGGATTGCTATGTTTCAATAATTAAAGGAAATATGAAAATGAATTTATATTTCAATTAGTAAAACATGGATATAACTTACTCTGAACATTTTCCGTGTCCGCGAACCTAAAGAGGTCCTCAAATTTGGTGAATTCAAAGTGCATTGTAGCATCAGTGGATTTGGCTCCACATACTCTTCAACTAATGTCTTGTTATGAATTACCCATGAGAAGTGATAGTCGCTAATTTTATACTTTGCATCCTATTTTTGACAGTCCCACCAATGATATAGTATCGCTTAAATGGCTGCAGCAGATTAGCAAAATACCAAATGTCGTTCGCATAAATGACTGCTGAAACCTTAGTCCCCTATTCACAGAAAAAACCAAGATAGGCAATATTAACCAAAAGGCTAAAGTAGAACGTTCAAAGTAAGAAACATACAACAACAAGTATTGTCGAGTTTTTTTTTTTTTTTTTTTGAGAGGGAGAGGGGGAAGAGAACATATAACAACAATGTTACCAAAGACATGTATGAAGAAAAATGGTAGAAAAATCACAAAAGAATTAGACAATTAAACAATAATTCTTTGGAAGCAGGCAAATTTTATTAATATCAGCTGTAAACTGCCCTTTGATTTGTCATAGAAGTAATTAATGTTATCAAAAGACTGCTATCCTTAGCTTCAATTTTCCTTAAAGGCAAAAAATGCATTTCAAATGCAGGGATATGTAACAGGAGAAAACAAGGCACTTTTCAAAGGATTTGAAGTATCAAAAATCTCCATGAAATTAAGTGGATCTCATTTACAAGTATATAAAACCTAATGTATAGATACTTAGCAGCTACTGGTCACATTAGCAGCAGGAATTTTTTAGATTCTTTTCCTTCTTGAAAATTTCATTTTGTGGGAGGTAAGCAATAGAATTTTCGTAAGTCCTCTATACTTCATTTCATCCATTGAATGCAAATTGAGACACTCAAGTGCACCCAAGCTGTAACACTTTCAAATCACTATATATGATCTCTCATGCAGAAGGTTATACTGATTAGGCATGTATCATTGGTTAATAGTAAACCTTGGAATATTGTAAGGCAGGCAGAATCATGTAAGCTAAATCAGAACTTCACTATAGTCAATTTGAAAGCATTGCTATTTTAAGTTCCAATGAAACGATATTACCCAAGAAACATAAAAAGAAACCAATATTAAAAAATAATTAGTTTGAAATTAAATTGCACAAAGGAAAATTAACAATCCGGACATCTTGACAATTTAGGAAACGTTAAATTGCTAAGACTAGCTTCAGTTTATATTACCTCAGAATCTGTTAAGATGAAACGTTGAAATCTGACAAGCGGTGATCCATTAAAACATGTGATTTCTCAACAACTTGCACAAGCACTGTCCACCTTTTCATCTTGTCTTGGACTTCATGTACTGAAAGACATCTCCTTGCCATTGTTATCTACAATAATAAGAAAGACACATAATTAGTTTGCAAGTTAAAAGAGAAGAAATTTTGGAACATTCAGCAAAACTGAAACTAAATCACAGAACGACATATTTACTTGGCAGCTATGCTAGAAGTTTCAAGAACTTCTCTAAATACAATTTTTTTTTGTCTGATCTGTTCTACGTTTGTCAAAAAATGGAGGTTTAATGAGCACTTTGACTTGAGAAGCCGTTCTTGCTCATGATAATGCAACATAGAGCTGCCTATGGGAAAACATTGGTTCCTTCAAGTAGATACCAACATAATCCAGTGTTTGTCCTTGAGTTTTGTTTATTGTCATGGCAGAGCACAAGAAAATTGGAAAACTAAGTTATTGTATATGGAATAAGATATTATTCATCAGTTGGAGATTGTAAGGGAATTCTATGAATGAACACATGTTTTCCAATAAAATCTCCCACAGCTATTTGAGCATGAATAAGATATTATTCATCAATTGGAGATTGTAAGGGAATTCTATGAATGAACACATCTTTTCCAGTAAAATCTTCCACAGCTATTTGAGCATGAATGACATGTTTGCTCAAACTTTTACAAATTAATCTCGTTCCATTGCAAAGACCCTCAATAGGGTCTAGGTTTCTAAGCAATATCACAAGAACACCAGGCTACCAGTAAAAGTAATATTAATTTAGATTTATTTTGGTAGCCTTCATTTTAGTCAATTTTCTGCCCTTTTTTTCGATGTTTCGCCCTCATCTGATGAGCGGCGAAACATCAAAATTCTTCCACTTTTTGACTTTTTCTTCATTTGTGCACTTTTTGACTTTTTGTTAATTTGTTCATTTGCAGTGTAGTTTTTTCATCAAAGTTCATTTGCAGCGTCAACTTTCTTATTTTCCTTCCACCACAAATGTCGTCAATTTTTCTTTTAATTTTGCATCGTTGATCACAATGTGATCAACGGACGCAGATTGCGGCCAACAATTTTTTTTAGTGAAAATTTTTTTATAATGAAAAAATATTTTAGTGAAAAAGCAATTTTTTAAGTAAAACCGTAAATGGGAATTGCGGCTATAGTTTTCCTCCCACCCCCAGCCTCTAATTGTTTTTTATTAAAAAAAAGCGCTCTACCTCTTATTAATTGTTTTATAAAAAATTTATAAAAAAAAGCGGCCAACTAAAGCCGCAATTTGAATTTGCGGCGTTAGTTTTTCCACCATTGATCACAACAAACTTTTTGGATCTGCAAAATCAAAGCTACCAATTTACTCAATAATGTCTCAAACCATGTTTACGTCAAAGTATCGCTATTCCAATTATTGCCGACAAATCCATGTTCACGTCAAAGTAGCACTATTTCAATTATTACCGAATGTCTCATGCCTCATGTTCAAGGAAAAGCTAACGTAGTGAACCAAAGTATAAGCAAAGGAGTCACACTTCTGGCATGTTGGGGTTTCCTTAAAAGTTTGATTTGGTGGTTGATGAATTATTTCCATATAAAAAAGCCTTCTGCTACTCTGAGTCAGGTTGACATTTCTCAAACAAAAGACCAAAAAAAAGCCTTACTCCTATTCTATTAGAAAAGCTTTTGAGTCCAAAAACACTTTTGGTCACTTTTTATTTAATTTTTTTTCACTTTTGCAAAAGAAATGAGCGGCGAAGGAATTTTTTCTGTTCTCACTTTTCGAAAGTTTTTAATTTTCTTCCACGTCGCCGATCATCTCATGAGCGGCAATACATTCCTTTTATTTTTTACCAAAACCTAATAGCGACGAAAGTTTTTTTGTTCTTGCTTAATTAGGGTTTAGGTTAGGGTTTAGGATTTAACATTTTACATGAAAACCTAATTTTCAAGCCCCTCACAGTATAACCTTTTAACGGTAATTTTAAAATCAAAATTGGTAAATCGTATTACTAAAATCCTATTATAAACTAGAATTATCAAAAATATAATATATAATATTAGAATTATGTTAATTTTATAAATTAAGATGATAATCAAATATGCTATTAAATTACAAATAAAATTTGACTAAGTCATATTTTTAAAATTTTTTAATGTTAATGTTAATTTAAATAATGATAAATAATGTAGCATTGAACAATATTTATAGAATGTAATAATGATAATAAATTAGGCTTAATTAGGGTTTAGCATTTAACATTTCACTAAAATATTTTTTTCATTATAAAAAAAACTTTTCACTAAAAAAATTTTTGGCCGAAATCTAATTGACGACATTTGTGGTGGAACGAAAATAAAAAAAATTGACGCCGGCGTCATGAGAACAAGTGCACCCTGCCAATGAACAACAAAGTGCGCATGAAAAGTACACTGCAAATGACCAAAAAGTCAAAAAGTGCACATGTGAACAAAAAGTCAAAAAGTGGAAATGGAATTTTGATGCTTCGATGAGCGGCGAAACATTGGAAAAAAAAAGGGGCAGAAAATTGACTAAAATGAAGGCTGCCAAAATAAATCTAAATTAATATTACTTTAACTGGTAGCCTCATTTCATAGTTGCGGCGACCCTTAAATCGGAACACTCCCTCAAATCGCACCACTTTTTGGATAATTTTTCATTTTAGCAATATTCTAAAAAAATTCGCCCAATGGGGACAGTTTGGTTGGCGAGAAAGCATATTGGCGGCAGCAAGAATGTAATTTAAGACCTCCGAACCTATTTTTGGCTTTCTTGCTATAATCGACAAGAAAAAGATATTTAATTATTTATTCTGTCCAGCACGAGCCAGCAGAGATTAAAAAACTGAAGCTAGTAAGACATTAAAAAGTTGACAAAACCTATACGCTTTCTCTTACGTTTTACTTGGCTTGGTTGGGGTACGTTTCTATCTATTCCTTCAGTGTTTGCCTACTGAAATTGGATAGAACATAGTATAAGTTAAACAAAAAGGCTAAGGTGTGGGGGGTTAAAGGTTTATATTTATGTGAAAGGTTTATCTAAGCTTAAAGGTTTTCATACCATATTAAAGGTTTGGAAAACACTGTTTGTAAAAGGATAATCATTCCAGCAGCCAAGTGAATTGTTCCAAATGTGAAAGGTCATGAAAAATGTATAAAATTAATTTTATAGTTTATAAAATGATAAGTTAGAGTAGTTGATTTAATTGTAAAATTGAAGTCATAGGAAACTCAAGTTTAGGAAAATGGCTTTAAAAAAAACAAAATGAGTTTAAAATATAATTACATGATATTTTTTATGTTATGGACCTATTTTGGTTCTCATTGAATAGAAATCATAAGCTTTTACAGAAAGAAAAAAATAGTTAACTTGGAAAATATACAGAACTTAGTGAAGATAATGATATGGAAAAAATGTAGGTATCAAACTGTATGAGTTGGTTTGACTTTAATGGCAAATTTATGGGGGAGATTAAGTTAAGAACCTATAGATTCATATTGAATTGATTGTGGTTGCACGATACCCACTATAGGAATGTCAACAATTGTAGAAGGATGAAGTTGAGGCTTGGCAGGCGCACTTTCGGATGCCTTTTTTTTTGCACCTTTTATCTTTTAGTATCACAGACTTTTGCCTTCCATTATTTGCTGTAGCAGGATTTTTTGTTGCCAAGAGTTCAGATGGTGCGTTGACAAATGAATGCACCATATTTGAACTTGCAAATAACAAAGTAGATGGACGCACAGGTTGAGTCATACCAGGCTCAACAAAGTGAGTCACAAACCTAGAAGAGCTAGTATTTTTAGCTTCTATATGCTAAAAAACCTGGAAGTCTCAAGCGCTGCAAATCCAAATAACGCATTCATGGATGCTTGCGTGTCATTGGAATTGACTGGAAGGATAGCATGAACATTGGAAGGTCTAAGAAGAAATGGCTGATGTGATTCCAGAGATATGGAGTGAAGCAAGCTGTCTCTTTGAGATTTTTGCTTCTATATCTCATAATTTTTTGCTGCTATTATTTCCTATACTAAGAAATTGATTTTCTAGAAATGGAAATGATGCGCTTATGGATAACTGGCTGCTATTTGGGTTCACAGGAAGCAAATGAGGCATATTAATCATATTTGAGGTTCCCGGAACACGAAGGCACAACAACCTATCTAACCGTTTTTGTCTCCATCTTTGAATAGCTTGTTTTCTATAACTACCTTTATACATATTTTTCAGTCAGCTCAAATGGAGGAATGGCAGTAGCGTTGTCAAAATCCTCATTTATGACAAAATACATAAGAAAAGAAGGATGCTGGTCCATTAAGCTAGACATGATAGAATAGCTAAAAGAACTTCTCTAGGATAATGGCTAACTATAAGACATTTTGATAACTATTTAGCCAACCATATAATTGTTATATATTATATGGTTCTTTATATACTCTTACACAAACAATATAAGACAACCAAATGGACAGAATACAACTACGGACCAAAGGTAAAACCAACTAAACATATGTCTAATAAAAGCTTAAAGAAATTAAACATAAAGAGCAACCAAAGTCCAACAACAAAAGCATAAAAAATCTTGAACTAAGGAGACAATATAACTAACTAAAGAGTTTTTTTTTTTAAAAGGAAAGCAAAACTTAGTATATATAATATAAAAGTCACATTGAAGTGTTAGACATACCTAGCAATAGTAACAATAAGTCAAAAGGGAAACACACAAAGCTCTGTGTCTAGGATGAAGTGGAGATTATCCAAGCAACAAAACACAAGGGAAAAAGAAATATTAAGGAAAGAACACGGACAAAAAGGGCCAAAGAAAAACAGTAAATATTAATTCCTGCATTAGTTTGCTATATGAACTGTTGCACCATAAAGTTGTGATCAGTGAACACATAGAAGTTCTACTTCTACACCATCATTCAAGTACTATAGTGATGGCATTTGTCTTAACAGATTGTATAACTGATCTGAATGTCATTCTTAAAATATACTGTGCTAATGACTTTGGCTCACAAAATCTGTTATTAATGTCCATTACTACAATCTTTTTCTAGTGTACATAGCAATTTGACTGTTCGACAAAATATTGATTATATACAAACCAATAGGACAGCTCAATTGGCTAGAATCACATCAGCAAATAGATCTCTTCTTTTTCTAAGTATGCCACTAATAATATATTGCTTCAGGAATTCACCAAATTTCGAAATGAGGATTATTAAATTGGGAGCTAGATTGGTATTTCCACTTTTGACTTGTTTTTTTAGGTGAATGGGTAGCTGAATAGGTTGCAGCAGCACAATTGGCAAAGGGTTGCAGCAGGACACAAAAGAAGATTACCAAAGGGTTGCAGCAACACAATTGCAAGTGTATGGGTAAGCAACATTTGGACGGGCTCATTGGACTCTTAAAAATGTCATCAACCACTGGAGTTTGGAGTGGATGATCAAGAATGTTTACATCAAGCTTTAAGGTCTTACCAATTTTCTCCTTTATTTATTGTGCTTTATTTGCAAAGATAGTACTACTATCAATATTAACACAATCAGCTACTCAAATAAACAATCATTTGTTTCACAAAGGATCACACAAAACAAAAAGCAGCCGTAAACTTAAATTAAATGAAGCAGAAACTGAAGAAAAACTACTAAAAAGAAAAGGAAAATGTGAAATGTTACTTATGAAAATATAGTCACATAAATGAATCCCAATCATAGATTCAAGAAACAGAACAAACATACCTTCAAGTTAAATGATTCCTTGACTGATAATATGAACACTAGCAAAAGGAACCTATCAATTGAAGCATATGTGTATATTAGAATTTGTTAATTTGTCTATTATTCATACATGCAAAATTTGACAAAAAAAGTGAAAGATTTTTTCTCACCTAAGAGACTCCAAAGAAGAAGGTGTAAAGATTAGGATGCTTCTTCTTGCAACAATATCTCCCCACTTAGAAAGCTCAATTCATAAGGCAGAGGAGCCAATATCATGCACTGATGAATACCTCTATTCCATTTTTGATTTCGTAATTCTCTGGAGGCTAAATGGCTAGGAAACCTATTTCTCATCATAACTGGAATAAGGGAAAAATAATATCTGAAAAGATATTTCTTATCATTACCATATGGCTAATGAGAATTGAATGACAAAGCATGATTTGAGGGGAAAATTGAATGGCAAAGCTGATAAGAATAGAATGGCAAACCTAATCTAACAAAAAGTTCCCAATTTCCCTCCCTTGAAGTACAATTATCATGTGAGTGACCAACAATTCCTGGAACATGAAATCAATATCGAAGTGGGTTGATTTGATATTGAAGAAAGAGGAAAACACGGCAAGTGTATGCAAGAGTAGTTCACCTACTCCCAATTTCCCTCCCTTGAAGTACAAACACCATGTGAGTGACTAGCAATCCCTGCAACATGAAATCAAGTGTATGCAAGAGCAGTTGACCTACTCGTTTGAAGAAAGAACTCACTAATCTTCATAAAAAACCCATCTCCCAAATCATGTAAAAATCCAAACTTTTTGGGCAGAATAGAAGTTTTGAATTGGGTTTGGTAGAATAAGCGCTTTGAATTGGATTTGCTCAGAATAGGCGCTTGGATTTTTTTACTCAGAATAGCCATTTGGTAGAGAGAAAGAAAGAAAAGGCTTCAATGGGACTTTTTGAAAGAAACAGTTTAACGGCAAAAGAAAGAAAGGCTTCAGGCAATTTGCAAGAAATATTTAAGCTTGCCACTTGTCAAATAATTAAGGAAGCCATGTGGCCAGATAAGAGGGAAAAGACTAAACCTCCCTTCTTTCTTATATAAAAGGTAGATTTAAAAGTGTTTTAGTAATTTAAATATTTGTGACCCTATTAACATACATCAAATACATAATAACTAAATGTAATATTACGAGTTCCATTAGTATTGTTTTGCATTTTTTTATGAAATATCCCTTCAAGACCTAAGTGGTGCCAACCATTAATTACGAATTTTTTGCATATCTTGTTGTTTTAATCATGTAATTGAAAATTAATGAATTTATTTGCAAACTCAAGGATAATGTGGACCATGTCGCACCCGATTTTAAATAAATAAAAAATAATCAATTTTTTTGAAAAGTGGTTCTCGATTTGGAAATAAAATATAAAGGACCTAAAATAAGATTTTTAAAATTGAGACAATTTATCCCCAAAAACAAGCTTTGAAAAATAGGAGTTGATACTTCGTATTGGATTTAAATTTATCAAGTTACTAAAATATTTTTAAAAAAATTTTTAAATTTCAAATATTAAAAAAAACTCACTCTTTGAAACCAAGAATAAAAAGTTCTAGAATCACAATTAAGGAGAGGTAAGACTAGGATTTGATAGCTCAAACCTCGTACACCCTTTCACACCTAACCAAATCTGGGTGCAACAGTTAGTTCAAATTTTTTTAAAATAATCCTTATATGTGTATGTGTGTATATGTATGTATGTATGTATGTACATACATACATGTGTGTGTGTGTGTATATCGTGTTTTGGATGTTGTCTACATAGATGCAAAATATAAGGATGTATGAGGTATCGAATAGGGAAAAGATTTTAGTTTCAGACCTAATATTGGTGACAACATATGAATTGTGAGGCCTCAACTTAAAGGGATACAGAAGCAATATAAAATGAAAGTCAAAGAAAAAGTGAATGAAGCATGTATTTATAAATGAACAAAGAAGAGGATGCAATATAGTGAATATAAAATAGCCAGGCCTTGTGATAAAATGTTCTTTCTTGAAGAGGGATAACAACATGTTAAGCCAAATTCACCATTTTTTCATACTTAAAGAGTGACTCTCAAACTTAATTTCAAGTGAACGAATAAGTTCCTAGTTCTTGCATGGTGTGCAATTCTAAACGAGATGCATTAACACTTGCAGAATGAGAAAAAGGGCATCATGGCATGCAAATGAGAAAAAAGTCCTAAAAAATGGGGAAAACATATGAAAGCAAAATTAGCATAGCAAAATGCATGATTCTAGTGTGAAAAGAGGTTAAGAGTGTAGTATTGGACTAACCCATTCTACAAGCCCTTAATAGCATTGGACTAACTCATTCTACAAGCCTTTCATCATCATTATATAAAGCAAATAAATTATAGGATAAAGTAAGTAAACACATAAAAGTACATTGAACATATAACACATAGATCATGATATCTAGATTAAAAATCCTATTGATAGCAATTAAACATGTAACTATGTAAGCTGCATAAGCTTCATAGTCATATCTATTACATTAGAGTACCTAAATAGAACCTAAATTAAGAGAGGCAGAAATGAAAATATAAACCTTTTGATTACATTTGCTAGCCAAATACACTCTACTTTGATAAAAAAAAAAAAAAAAAGGAATCAATTCTATCCATTACATTGACAAACAAAATACAATCTAAATTAATGGAAAGCATTTAAAAGTAAGAAGACAAAATTAAAACTAAAAGAAATGACGAAAGAAATGTACACAGGGTACATAAAAAGCACACAAGCACATAGGAGCATATAATTGAAGTTGTAAGGGTACTAGGGGTATCTCCATTTGAAGTGGCAGTCTAGAGTGACTGAAAAACAAAACTTATTTCAAACATATAAAGGTGCCAAAGTAATTGACATAAATACTACTTGTGCATACAAAGACAAAATTAAAAATAATCCACAACTCAACATTACAAA
This sequence comes from Coffea humblotiana, assembly GCA_023065735.1. Lineage (NCBI taxonomy): Eukaryota > Viridiplantae > Streptophyta > Magnoliopsida > Gentianales > Rubiaceae > Coffea > Coffea humblotiana. The sequence continues at coordinate 45,250,035 of CM041213.1, read as the reverse complement.
GCACAAATAATGATCAAATGAAAAATAAAAATCCTAATTAAAGAGAACAAAATCTACTAAGGACTAAAATGCAAAATGGCCTAGTTTTTAGGCAAAGATGCAATTTTTGTAAAATTGGGACCAGAATGCAAATTCAAAAATTAAATTGAATAGCTAGTTTTATTCCTAAAAGTACTAAAATTACGCATAACTTAAGTGAGAACTAATTACTAAAATTCATCAAGTTTTTACCAAACTGAGGAAATTATATTTCAATACTAATATGTTTAACTCAAAACCTAATTATACTTAAACAAAGGCCAATTAAAACAACTAAAGCTGTAAATGAACGCAACAAAGAAAGTTAAGAAGTCATGGCGAAATTTTGTAAGGTTCTAGAAATAATTTGGGCCTTTGTGCAATTCTTAAAAGTTTAAGGGCTCTACTGTAAATACTCTTGACCTAACTTGTTAGTTAACTATGTTATTTGAGCTTTGTCTTGAATAGAAACTACTTGGTTCTGCTCTTATATTATTCTAATAGGTGAGAAACTCAATTGGAGAGAAAACGAACCAAAAAACGTGACGTGAAGAAACAATGGAAGAACAAAACATGATGAGTAAGAGGCTTGGTAGGATTGACATGTTTTAATATTTTGGTGATAACTTGAGCTACCTATATCAGATTGAGATGATTCTTGATTCAATTTGAAGCTAAATAATGATCCACAATTATTATGAAGACATCAAAGTCCAGTTCTCACATTTTCATAGCCAAATATTCAAAATACTGAAGTATAGTTGCGTTGTGATGTTCTTCTAACCAGTTCTCAGTATTTTGGGTATATCTCAGTGTCCAGATCTCCAAATGACATGATCCTTGTGGCATTGGAAATCTAATTCAAAGGACTATAACTTTCATGTTTTGAGCAAGAGCTAATTCGGCCTCGTTGATAGAGATTTTTGGCCTTGAAATAGATCTGCGTGCAGATCTAAAGCGATCTGTCTACGGATCTTTAATAGCTTGCATCGAAGCTAGAGCTTTCTACTCAAGTCATCCGATGAAACACAGGTGGCAGAGTTTAGGCCAGTGTTTGCACCAGTTTTCATCAGAAAAATATGCGAAAATTATTGTTTTTTAGCTCCAATAAGCCCAATCCTACCCCGTTTCAGATACTACTTTGAGAAATTATAAATAGGGGCTATTTATGATGTTTTTAGGGGTGAAAAACATTAGTCTAACTTAGTTTTAGCATCTTTTCATAGTTTATTTTTGGGAGATCAAGATCAAATAGAGGTGAATCAAGGAGCACGCAAGGAGAAGATTGAAGCAAGCAGCTAAGAAGTTTTCTTACTCTTTTTCTTATCTCTGTAGCAACTCTTTTAATTCATGGTTTTAATTGCCTAATCATGTTGACCTACATTGTTTTTAGGGTGAGCATTTTTATGAAGGAATTTGATTAATTTTTCTAGCTTAATTTCTTGTTTTTTGCTATGATTTATCTATTTCAAATTTAATTATGTATTTATGCTTGACCACCATAAACATGCTCTTAGGGTTTGTATTGAACTGAGAAAGGATATACAGCCATGTACTAGATACATAAACATATTTCATCTAATCATGAGAGTAGGTTAGGGTTTGTATAATGCGCTTATATCACTAAAGTTCTTAAAGGGTTTAATTGAATACTTGTGATTTCAAGAGAAACATAGGATTTAATTAAGCACACTTTAGATGTATCGAAAGATAATTTAAAATACAATTGTGATTGTGTGATGCATTCATGATTTGTTAAGAAATTAACTAGATAATTGACTCAAAAACTGGATTAAAGCCTAAAACCCTAGGCTTGCGTCTATTGTTTTCTCATTACTACTTTATTTAAATTGATTATTATTTTGCCTAGTTAGAAAATATAATTCCTTGAATTTAACTTTGATAAAATAATTAAAGTAGAAAATTAACTCGTCCCTATGGGTTCGACCCTTGGAATACTCCAAGTGATTTATTATTACGATTGACCCTGTACGTTTGCAAAAATTCGTCAATCACTAACACAGTTCAAATGGTGTTAAATCTTAACTTGCAATTGCTAAAGTAAACTATGGCAATCTAAGCAAAAGCAAAAAATGAAACAAGGAGTAAAAGTGATATCAATTGCCCATTATTACTTCTATCGCCACCAACAGCAAATATTTGTTATTGGAAAAATTACTTGAATTTTGGAGAGACAAAAAGAAAAAATTAATAATTATCTTCTGAAAGAAGCCTACTGCCAAAGAGCACTTGCGAGAGGTTCTCATCTTCTCAAAATCTCCCAAACAGGTTCCACTGCTCATTTCAACCATCCAAACCATTCCCCTATTGCCTCCTATAGTAACAAAGGAAGTAGTTAATCAGCCTACTTGAGAAACCTACACTTAATTACATGTCAAACCACCCAAGATGGGGAAAATGAATAGCCCTATACCTCATCAGCAGTCCGACACCACTTTTGATAACACTACTAATTTTTGTGCACTTGCAAACTTGAGTGAGTTGGGCTTCTTGTGCTTTATGTTAATTGAAAGAGCCTTGCATGTTGTATGTTTTTTCGAAAGATGTTAACAAGAAGTAGCCGTACGATTAAGGAAAACTTCAAGACAATAAGGAAGAAAAAGTGGTCAAGTTGAGACAAGTGAAGGATGATTTGGTTATAGAATTAGTGGATTTGAATTGTTAGTCTACAACCTTTTGGCCTATATGGGGGAAAATTGTGAAATCAAATCTGGAGCCATAGTTGTGGTTTAGTGGCCGTGTGACTAAGGAGTGGTGTGGTTGTAAGAATATTGGCCTTGAGGTGTTTGGAACTTGAAAGGTGTTGCTGGTGGAGTTGGCAGAACATCTAGTGTTTTAGGAAAATGATGACAGTGGTTAAGAGTTGTGAAAAGCATGAGTTTTTCATTTTTTCCCCTTAATTTTTTATCATACTTTTTTCTCCTTAATAATTTTTAAAAGTTTAAAATAAAATAGTTTCTAGGGACAACTTTAGGCTTTCACTCAATTTGCTAGCTTAATGATAGTAACAAATATTAGTTTAGTAATGTCAAGGGGCTTTTTGTTGTGTACTATCAAATCAAAGGATGAACACTGCAATATTTGAAATCACAAGGGGTCTAGCATAGTTTGGCTGAAACATAAAGGAGGTGGATGTAATTAACCAAAAAAGGGGGAGTTTGAACTAGGTTGATGCAAATATACAGCATCAACCTGACTCAAATCAAGAAATAAATTAGGCCAAGACATATGTGAGAGATCTTGCCAGATTACACAAATTTTCTGGCCAAAATGGTGGGAAACTAATCGAAAGATAGCTATGGTCAATTTTCCTCATTATTCCTACAAGATTCGACTACCTACGACATTTAAACATGACTTGAAACATCAAAACCAAGCCCCAAACCACTAGATTCAATATAAATTAAAGCTTCAAAGCTCAAGAACACAAAGCCTAAGTTCAAGATTCTGTTTATCAAAGAAATCCAAACCAAACTAAGATTAAACTACATCAACAACTTTCTCAGGTCATGAAGTGCAAAAGTATCACCATGTTTTAGCAAGTTCTCGTACCTAAGGGTTTGTTGGGATGGTGTGTTTTTTGAATGTTTGTTTAAAATTTTACAGTAACTTATTGTAGAATTTGTAGAAAAATTCTTGTATATCTAAGAGATTTGGAAAAAATTCTTATTTTCTTTTTCCTTTTCATTTTCTTTCTTTTTCTTCCCCTTCTTTCCTTCTTCTTCTTTTTCCCCACACCATCGCTGCTCTTCCTCCTCTATCTCTACTCACAGTCAACCACAGACTACTGCTACATTACCCTCTCTTCTTTTTTTCCCTCTCTCTCTCCTCTTGCCCTCTCCTCCTCTCCAAGAAGAAGGGGAATGAGGGAGGAGAAGAAGGAGAAGAAGAGAAGAGAAGGAGGGAAAAGAAGAAAAAGGGATGGAGGGAGAGGAAAAAAAGAGGAAGAAGAAGAAGAAGAAAGGAAATAAAGAAAAAACATTTTGTGTCTTTAGATATTTTGGAATATATATTATAAAAATTTGAGGTGTTTTTAAAAGATTATTGTAGATTAAAGTTGTAAAAATTTTGTTCATTAATAATAGGCCAAAAATAAGACTTCCAAACAAAGCCTAAAGTTTGAAAAAAAAAATTTGTCTAACACAAACGGACAAACAAAGACGGGCGCTAAACGGAGGGATGCTTTTACTATGCAAAGAAAGAATCTTCTGCTTATGATAGATAGAACCAATAGAAGGTTGACAACTCAGCATAGGACCAACTTAATTGATTTTGGGACATCAGTGAGGCTAGATAATCGGCATATACAAAAGCATACGTTTAAGTACTTATAAAATAATATGAAGGATTGCACTGTCAAATATAAGAATATGATGGGCACCAATGCAATGCTAAATTCAAGGAACTAAAAATCAAAACCCCTAATACAAGTTGCCAAACGTTCACAAAGTAATCTAAGGTTACTACGATAATAAAAGAAGACCCATGGCGATGGTAGAAAGAGGATGAATGATATAATACAAAAGAAAGCAATGGCACTGCAACGTTGATAGATTTGATGAAGGGAATCGTCTGTCAAATATAGATGGTGTGTAGTGAGGAGCAATTTCATGTTGCAATAGAAAGCATGAACTCCTAGAACAACAAAGAAAATAAACAATCTCAGTCGATGAGGAAACATTTGTAGATAAAATGTAAGTTTGGTAGAAATCAATATGCATAATGAAGTGAATAAATGTTATTAAGGTACCATTGGTCAAAGAAACTTATCGTTAGGATGGGTAGATCCACTAAAATAGATTAATTATAATCTAACTGCATGTATAATATGTTGTTGAAAAGATAATTATTGAATGGATGAAATAGTATATATTGTTGAATGGATAAAGTTGTTGATATCTCGTGGATAGAATAAGGTATTTCTCTCTAATTTTTTTTAAGAGCTAAGGTGAACAAAAAATACTAGATGAAAAAATACTTATTATTTTATTGCAAATTTTAGTTGTTATGGAGACTTGGGTCCACCCTTGGATAATTTTTTCCCCATACTTCTCTAGCCCACTACGATAGTGTTTCAACCCTCCAAAGCACAAGTAAGCCCAATATTATTTTATATATCAAACAAAATTGAACTTAACAAAACCCACTGCTAGAGTTTTCACAATGTACCTAGTTAGCTTCAAATTCTAAAGCCTTGTTTGAAAAGGGATTTTCTACCAAAAAATCTCTACTTTTTCATTGAACACATTTCTCAATCACCTTTTTATCTCACATACATCAAATCACTATAATTTATTTTCTACAAAAATTCCAAAAAATTGCGATCCAAACACAACCTAAATTTTTTTGGATTATGTAACATACAAGAAAGCGTGAATGCACACCTAAAAAAAAAGCAACTAAGCATGCTATTATTTTATATATCATACAAAATTGGACTTAACATAACCCACTGCTCTAGTTTTCACAATATACTGATTTCTTGTAATCAGCTCCAAATACTAAATTAAAAAAACAAAACTTAGCACTATGTTACATAAAAGAAAGCTTGAACACACAAAAAAAAAAAGACATCAAATGTGTTTGCTAGTTACCTCTCTTTAGACTCTTCCATAGTGCGTTCTCCGACTCCATTGCCAATCTATCACTACCAGCGTTGATCTCAGATTAATAACTCCCACACATAATTTAGATTTGGTTTTTGTTGAACAAATTCGGTCCTATTTTTTCTATTCTTCCCACTATTTTTTACTTCTCTTCACACCAATTTGCCATCCAGCGTCTACTCCCATGCGTCCCCTATTTTTTGGGTTCATAGAACACGCCCGCAACTTGTCCGAGGATGTATATTCATTTACAATGACTCTGTTTGGATTCCCCATTTTTTGAATAACAAGTTTCACATGTACAATACTATAGTAGTACACAAATAAAAATAATTTCAAAAATACCACATCCATATAATATATTAAAAACAATTCCAAATATACAAAAAAATTGAAAAATAAAATCTACACCATCTTCTTCTTTCATCTATCACCACTACACACTACCCCCAACGCCACCCACCATAGTCATCGTCCTCCTCCTTCCTCCTCTTTCCTTTCCTTACCTCTTCCTCCTTCCTTCTCTTTCCTCTCACTTTCCCTTCCCCCTCTCTCTCTTTCCTCCTCCCCTCCTTCCCTGACCAGAGGCCTCGATCTAGTCGAGGACAGATTGGAGAGAGGAGGAATGGGGTAATGGTAGGAAAAAGGAAGGGTGGAGGGGCGGGGAAGGGAAGTAGGAAGGAAGAGGGAGGAGGGGAAGAGGAAGAGATAGGGGAAAGAGAGAGGAGGAAGGAGGAGTTGATGGGTGGTAGTGTTAATTTTTAAAAAATATTCTAAAATGTTTTTAAACTTTAAAAATACCCCAAAATATATTCCAAAAATACTTTTAAAAATATTGCAAAAAATATTTACAACAAACAGTTTTCATGTATATTATTAGAGTAAAATATTTTTAAAATACCCCAAAAAACAGCTAATAATCCAGACGGAACCTTAGTTCGCATGATATAGTGGGTCCCATGTTTAGAACTCCTTCTTCCCGGTCTTCGGTAGCTATTTCTCTCAGTTGTCTCTTGCCTGCTTATGGTCATGTGTTGTCCTTGTCTCTTTCATTTTTCCTACCGTACAAAGCTGACTCAGCTTTGCACCATAGAGCAATCCAAAACGGAGCCATACATCAATCAAATAGAAAAATGTCAGAGAGTTAGACACCTAAGGATTTTGGCACGCTATTATTTTATATATCATATAAAATTGGACTTAACAAAACCCACTGCTCTAGTTTTCACACTATGTTGATTTCTTGTAATCAGCTTCAAATACTAAATTAAAAAAACAAAACTCAGCACTATGTTGCATAAAAGAAAGAAAGCATGAATGCACAAATAAAACAAAGACATCAAATGCATCTGCTAGTTACCTCTCTTTAGACTCTTCCACAATGCGTTCGCCAACTCCATTGCCAATCCGTTCGCCGACTCTATTGCCAATCCATCACTACCAGTGTCGATCTCATATTGATAACCTCCCATGCTTGCCTTCTTCCTAGTAACAACTACAATATATAGTGGAAGAAAATGTCACTGCACCTTGTTGTCGGTTTTTTTTTACCCTCTCATTAACGCATGGTCTTTAATAATTTATTTGCTATCTGCTTCAATTTAGACGACTAACCAATTCTAGCATGAAGTCCCCCACTTTTTCCTATTTGGGGATATTAATTTATTTGGGACTTTCCTTCACACATAAATTTCATCTTTTTGCCCCTCTAACTGAATTTATTTATCATTCATTCACATTTACTTTATTATGCATATTTTCAAATTAAATGAGGAGACAGGAAGACTTTAAATTTCTTGAACAATACTCAGCACAATTTTATTTATTACTACATTTACTACATGCTTTACAATCGGCGTAATTATATCTATTACCACTCCCCATCTCCATTCGGGAAATTCATACAATGTGCCTTTCGGTCTGGACATAACAATTCACCATTGTGCCATTTGCCAAAATTTATTGCACTTCTAACTGACATTTTACTCATATTCATGCATAATTTTCGGTTGTACAAAACTATAGTTCTAGAGTTTTGTGTGATTACATTGATTTCAATTTAAAAAAAATACAACCTTCATTCCATTATTAAATTAGACACCAAGAAACTAAAATTATAATCAACATTGTACTCCAAGAATTATGATTCTACAAGATGTATCACAATCGCAATTCATTTCATAGCTTTGAAACCAGAATCAATATTGTTGATGAGTAATCGCAAATATAATTGAAAAATTTGTTTTAAAAACAAAACTAAAATTGTGGGTGCCTCATCATAAACACCATTGACACAGAGAACTTGAATAGATGTTTGAGGGAGAACGTAAAATGTCCTTTTCAATCTGAGCCAAAAATGATAGATGACTAATGATAAACCCAATTGACATAATGAACTTGAAACCGGAAGAGAGATTGGATATGTTTAATACATGTGTGAGGCAAAACATGCTTCAGATGTTATTCATCATGAAGGTGAGATGTTGTCACTCAATTAGGAGTTGAGATTAAAACTGTTGTTAAGTAACGATTACAAGTGTAGTTTTGTTTACAATAGTGATCAAACAATTGTAACAGTCTTAATTAAATTGGAATTGGACAATTGCCGTTGCAAGGGGTGAATTGGACTCCAGAATGATTTTCAATATCGGCTTAAAAATCATTATGTCAACTATGTAATTATGTTTGTGAATGAAATTCACTATGTTAATTATATTTGTGATTACTTATCCACAATCACGAATTTTGATTTTTTTAAATACTATGTTAATTATATTTATGATTACTCATCTAAAATTTTGATTCCTGTTGAAAAGCCACTATGTCAATTATGTATATATTCACTCACCTGCATCAACTAACAATGCAGTTTAAATCAGCATAACTCTTTCTTTAGGTAAACATTTAGAGCTTAACAATCTTGATTTGTGATCATACATATGATTTTTTAGACTAATTTATGTGTCATTGCCATATATAATCTCTTTTGTAAAATATTTATAATAAAATTTTTTTATATGAGTTGTTATAATAAAATATTTTAAAAACACCTTAAAAAATAATTAATAGTTCAGACGGGGCCATAGTTAGTAGGCCTGTCAACGGGCCGGGTCCGGGCCGGAATTCATTATTCCGGACCCGGACTCGGCATACCAAAATTGGACCCGGATTCGACCCGTTTACCCGACGGGTCTCTATTCTATGTTCCGGATCCGGATCCGACGGATCTCGGATCCGGATCCGGGTCTACCCGAAAAATTTATCAAATTTTACAATTTCTAGTAAAAATGAAAAAAAATATATTTATACACTAATTTCTAACTAATACAAAAAAAAAAACCAAATAAGAAAAGAAATTAAATTGACTTTACTCAAATACATCACCCTAATCAAATTATATTGATAAATATACATATTTTAAATTATTAATCCATTTATATCCGGATTCGGGTCTAATACGGGCCGGAATACTATATTCCATATCCGACCCATTTTTTTGTTTGACAAAACGGATCCGGATCCGGGTCCGGATAACGGAATTAAATCCCTACCCATACCCGCAATAATTTCACAGATCCGGACCGGATCCGGGTCTAGACCCGGACCGTTGACAGGCCTAATAGTTAGCATGATATAGTGGTCCCATGTTTAGAACTTCCGTTTCCCTCAGCCGTCCCTTGCTTGGCTCATGGTCATGTGCTGTCCTCGTTCCTTTCGTTCTTCCTACCGTACAAAGCTGACTCAGTTTTGCACCATAGAGAAGTCCAAAACGGAGCCATCCATCAATCAAATAAAAAAACGTCAGAGTCAGAGATCTAATGATTTTGGCACGTGATCCAATCCTTTCAATTTACAGTTACTGAAAAAGACGCCATTTTCCCCATCTCAACGGTACTATATCATCACTCTCACTTCAGACAAATACACCATTTCTGCATTTCGCATTCTACTCTGAAATTCCACCACGAGTTCAAGCATCTCTGAAATTCTCAGAATGGAGCTACGCCATTGCCCTTCAGCAATCCCAGTTCACAATTGCACCCCAAAATTCACGAACGCCTCGAAGAATTGCGCGAATTTGTTCGGAAAGAGATTAAATTCGGTGAATTTGGGTAGTATTTTGGGGAAAATTTTGGAGAAAAATGCGGGAAGGTGTTCTGGCAGGGGTTGTGGTTAATGCGAGGAGTGGTGATGGTGGTGGTTTAGAGACTGGAGCGGATACTGCCGTTGTGGTGGAGAAGCCTCCGGCAAAACCGAGTCTTTTTGAGGTTTTTGATGGCTATCCGTTGCCGTTTGGTGCCACTTCTCGGGATGGTGGTGTGAATTTTGCGGTTGCTTCTGGCAGTGCCACGTCAGCTACTCTTTGCTTGATTCGTCTCTCTGATCTGCCTGAGGTAATTCTTCCAATTGTTGCAATTATGGCTGTGTTTATTGAATTAATTTGCTCATTTTATATTCTTAGAATTCTGTGTGTGTGTGTGTGTGTGTTTTTTTTTTGTGAATTATGTTTATTAGATGCTGCACTTGATAATTTATAGTTTCTAAATTATATGCTGCTGGGTATTGCAATTTGGATTACTGTATCTGTTGCAGAAAAGAGTTACTGAGCAAATCTTTTTGAGTCCGATAACGAATAGGACTGGAGATGTCTGGCATGTGTTCTTGAAGGGAGATTTTCAAGACATGCTCTATGGTTACAGATTTGATGGGAAATTTTCTCCTCAAGAGGGACATTACTTTGATTCTTCTCAAATATTAGTGGATCCATATGCTAAGGTTAGTTGTCGGCGAATGTGGATATGGTTATTGCACTTTGCTTTCATGGTACATAAGATAGCTTTGTCTATGATTTTTTGTTTGAGTGGAATATGGTGCTAATGTTTTGCTGAGTGGTTTTCACTTTCATTTCAGGCTGTTGTAAGTAGAGGGAATATGGTGCTCTTGGACTTGAGGATGAATGTTGGCCACCAATGGCCTCCATGGTGCCTTCTCTTACTGACAAGGTAGTTAGTTTGTACTTGTAATGATGTGACTAAGATAGGTAATACCCGAGGATGTTTATTAACCCTACAACTTTGGTTATACTACTGAATGTAATTAACTGACCAGTTCTGTATCTTTCAACGTGAGCTGCATAATTATGGTTATAGGACGCAAACTGTATTATTACCATGATGTTGAAGATTCATTCCTTTATCTATGAAGCGCTTTTCACGATATTTAGAAGAGCAAGGTGTGACAAAGTGCAAGGTCTTTTAGAAGCGTTTTTTGAAGCTTATTTCCAATTTGCTCAAAATGGTGTATTTTCCGTAGTGTTGTGCAATTCTACATAAAAAAAGGGCATTCACTTAAATTCCACATGTTTAGTCATAAATTATACTTATAAATGCCAGTAAATATTCCAAGTCTAATGCCACAAAGTTCATGGCAATCTTCAAAAAGAAGCAATGAGTAATTTGTACATCAAAAGACTCTCAGTTTGATGAGAAATTCAAAATAATAAATAAGGAAGAGATTATAGGGGGAATAGTAACAGGAATGAGAAAAGAAGTGGAGGCGGGGGATAGCGAATGAGGAATGCAGATGTCCACTTTACAGCTCTTATATTTTTGTTCCCATGTTTTTGTTTAAGATTATAATCAGACAACCAGAGAAAACAGTGTTCCAAGATATAAGTCAGTTTCATCTAGTTGTTTCATTGACTAAGAAGAACAGATTGAAAGAAAAAGCATACATGCCAATTTTGCACAACATAGTCACCAAAATGTGTATTTGATTCACTAAAGTGCAGGTGCATTACACTCCACAGAAGGTGGAAAGGGCTCTTCCCTCTTCATATCCTTCAAACATTTGAACCATTATTCTTTGGGTCAAATCAGAAGATGTTTGTGGTTTTCTGATGGAGTAGGTTTAGTATTGCCCTTCCCTTTAAGTATCACACTATGGTAACAACTAGTCTATTTACTCTTAAACTCTTTTTGCATATCCTATGCTCTTAACTACTCTTGGTGGAAGTCAGAAATTGGAGGATTGAGGGTGTGGGCCAAAGGTCATGATTTGGTTTTTCCCCAAGTGCCCATAGTTTGATTTCAGGACTTTATATTATTTTGTTTGCATTTTTCCTACTCTCTTCTGTGAGTGTTTGCTTCTTTTTCATCTTTTCTTGTTTTAGATGGGATTGAGACACCAAATTGTTTGCTCTGCAATCGAAATTTTCCTTTATCCCATTTTCCTTCTTCTCTTTGTTTCCTTATGTTGTCTTATATATCAGAAAGAACTGGTTTCATTTTGATGTTGACATTTATCTGAAAATTGTTTTTTCAGTTTGATTGGGAAGGTGATTTACCCCTAAAGTTTTCTCAGAGAGATCTGGTAATATATGAAATGCATGTTCGAGGATTTACAAGGCATGAGTCAAGTGGAACAGAATTTCCTGGTACTTACCTCGGTGTCATTGAAAAACTAGATTACTTAAAGGTAGATACCACTGGATTATATTGTTAAGTCTTGAATCCTTCCAAGAAATTAGGGTTTAAGGAAGCTCAAAGTTTCTTCTACTTTTTCACATAAATTTATTCAGCAAAAGTGAATAAATTGTGCATAGTGTTGCCAGAAACATGTGAATCTTGCTTTGATGTCAAAATTTTGCTAATCAACCAATGTACACCTTTTTTGGGTAAAAGCTGATATGTTAAATTCGTTTATCGTGAAGGAATCTGTGGTTCTCTCCTTTCATGATTGTGGATGAGCTAGATATGTTGCCATGTTCAGTCCAGTGTGAAACAGCATCTGGTGGAATCTAGGTTGGGTGGTTCTGGATGTGAATGGGGTAGACAGGTATCATTGTCTATTCTGATTGACTATTCTCGCCTCCAGAAATAGAGATTGAGAATCAACATACAACTTTTAACACTAGGTATATGTTCATCTAGTCATGATAGTGTGCCCTTCAAGGATATCATAGCAAGCTAGATGAGAAAGAAATGGTTTTGCTTTCTGTATGGAAGAATAAAAAGATAATATAAGTTGCTAGACAAAACATACATGAGTCAATGAAAAACTATAAAATTTGAGGATTTCTTTGATAATAATAAACATAAGGTCTTTTGTTGAGATCCAAATAATTCCTATCCTTACAGTCTCTAATTGCTAACTTATATTTAACCTGAGAATACATTGTGTTTCTGTAGATACTCGAATTTGTTTGATTTAATTTTTTTTAATTTATTCTTAAAGCATCTCCTATCATAGTATTTGATTTGGACGTTGAGGATTAGTTTCATCAGACTTTTAGACATCAAGTGAAAACATATGCAGAAAGTAATCAAACTATACTTATTAATAATAGGACATTATATTTAGCAATCAAATGATCCTGATTGATTAGAAAACTGCTGAATTGATTCAAGTGTTACACCTTCTAGAAAAGCAATGACAGACGGGTAGCATTGATGTGGCCTTTGCAAAGATGGCAGTTGATACAAGTTAGCAGTAGGTCAGAAAGAAAGTTTTGGACTTCATGGAAACTGTTTTGCTGCTTTACTTTTGTATTTTTTTTTGGGGGCAAAGATGTTTTTCTGGGATCCAGGAGGAACTGATTGCTGTATTTTTATCCATTGGTGAATACTATACTGGGCTTACACAGACTGTGTTATGATTTCACTGTTTTTGGGCGAAAATCATTTAGGCGTCCCCAATTCCTTGGTTAGAGAATTTCTGTCTGAAGTTGATAAAATGATAGAATCTTGCATTAGTTGTCGAATGTCAATTTTGTCGAGGAAATTGAGTATTTTGGAGATACTCATGGCAGGGAATCCATTCACTTGTCTTGGGTCCTGTTAATCTAGACAAACTGGAAGCTGAAAAAAGAAACTGATTAAAATGCTTTTTAGTGCATTTTTTAAGGGGTTTGCATTCATGTCAAGAAGAAAACAAGAAGGATAGGTTGTTGTGGAACTCAATTAGTTATACTACATTTTTTGTCATTAAAGAAAGCTTCTAATATGGCATGAATCCTTGGTTTTGGATGGTTGCAAGTCTGTAAATTCAAAGGACTGATCAATATTTTTTGTATGCATGTACTTGTAACTCTGCAAAAGAGTGAGTTGTGCAGATGTTTGGTTTTCTGCAGAGTAGCTTGAGCTGTGTAATTGGTGAGAACTAACAAAACGTTTAGTTTGTTGATATTGTAGATGTAGTATCAGAAATAGCATTAATTTATTGTTAGGGGAAGCACTTCATTCGGGTCTCTGAATTTTTTCAAAACATCTAGGAGTCTGCCTAATTTCTAGCAAACAATAGATATGAACTGATGAATTGGTATCTTTCTTCGTAATGTTGTACACAGCTTTTGAAGATCTGACCTTTATGATTACTCGCCATGGCTTTTATCTACCTTGCATCTGTTTTACCTATTTATGTATTATTTGAACTTAAAATCTTTTGTTAAACAATCTTTTCAAGCATTTTTTTGAATATGCCTTCATGTTCTTTCTTGCAGGAACTTGGTATCAATTGTATAGAGTTAATGCCATGTCATGAGTTCAATGAGTTGGAGTATTACAGCTATAATTCCATCTTAGGCGACTATAAGTAAAAAATTTTTGCAATTCTTTTCAATATTATGCACATCTCATTGTTTTTAAACTTTTTTCTCAATATTCATGAGATTTTCATTTCTCAGTATGATTTGATGTCAATGATCCTATTAATGCATGTCACTTGGTGAAGTTTGTGTGAGAGAACGATGGATTAAGATTAAGAATGAATTCCCTCTTTGTGGATTTTGATTTATGGATGCAGAACCCCTGGGAATTGCGTCTTTTGATAATAAGTAGATATAATCTTGTATGATCTTGCTAAATTAAATGGTTTCTTTTTCTTTTGTTATTGAATAAATGAGAACTTTAACCAATGATTTTGGTAGCCTTAAATTTACTCAAAAGGTTCTTGACTTTTGCCGTTTCAAATTTACTTGTCATACTCTAAAATGGCTTCTATAATTATAAAAGCTGTTGAGTAAATGTTTTTCAATTAGAGAAGTTTTACCTTTGAGGTACTGAATGCTTTTGGATCATGTTTTTCTATTTGAATTTAGTATCATTTGCAAGTGGCATCTTCTTAATGGATAGAGCACCTGTTTTGGGTCTTTAGTGAGATTCTGCTTGATCTGAATTCTTGAGAAATAAACATGGGTGTCTACATTTAGCTTTGTGTCCTCATCTGATTTCGTACTCAGGATGAACTTCTGGGGGTATTCAACTGTCAATTTCTTTTCACCGATGACAAGATATTCTTCAGCTGGTGCCCTTAGTTGTGGTCTTGGTGCCATAGATGAATTCAAGTGCCTTGTTAAAGAAGCGCATAAACGTGGGATTGAGGTGACAACTTAATTTACTTAGTGTGATATTGCATTTTTTTAATTGATTTTTAGTTGCTTTTTCTGGTACTTTGGTTTAACAGGTGATCATTGATGTCGTTTTCAACCACACTGCTGAAGGGAATGAGAATGGTCCCATATTATCCTTTAGAGGTGTAGATAACGGTGTCTTTTATATGCTTGCACCAAAGGTATGTGTGAGCATTAATTTTGTTTGTCGATTGTTTTCTGATTTTAATGCCCATAAGAAGACTTTTGTTTCTTTGCCTTGGTAGACTTCAAGTACCAATGCCTTTAAGTTGCTTCGAAGCCTGTGCATAAGAAAAGGTCAAATTGCACATTGTCTGGATTTCTTCAATGCCTGACCTTGTGTCATGAATTCACTTATTCATGCAACTTATATTGTAAAGCACCACCCATTATTAGAGGACAAGTTCCAATAATCTAACAACACAGCAGCTCACTAGAATGGCACCTTATATTGGGTGGATCTGGACCTTCTCATGATTTTTGTTAGTTGCTACACAATGGCTTTCTTTTCATGCTAGTATTGTTTGGTGGCAGTTTTTTGGATGCATTTTTAGTTAATCTTGCAAAAAAAGCTGCTAGCTTCTTTACTCTCTCAGCATATAACGAAGAAGGCAATCTGCCTAAGTTTGTGAAAACCTAGTGTACTGAATTTTCATTCATGACAGAACCATTATACTGGAAAGCAGCTCATCAGATTTAAAACTGGTTTGGCTTCTGCAAAGATCTCGCTCTAAGGCTCTTTTGTGCTGTTTTGCTCATATATGATTTTTGTTTACAGGATTATACGTTACTGGCTTTTCTGTTGTAAAATAAGCAAGCGTCTGTCTGCAAAAGCAAGATCATTGTGAAGTAACTGTAATATTTGGTTATGCAGGGAGAGTTCTATAATTATTCAGGTTGTGGAAACACTTTCAACTGCAACCATCCCCTTGTCCGTCAATTTATATTGGATTGCCTGAGGTAATATTACTATGCATTGCACCTTATCTGTCTATATTTGCAAATTAGTTAATTTGTTCTTGGTGCAATGAGATTATGTGTATTGCTATGAATCTTCCTCTACAGTTGATTCAACAAGTCGTTACCTGCATATCTGTTTGGGTATCAATAGTTTTGTGTATGTTTGGTCACAAGTGAGACACCATCCTCGAGCATAAACATGTGGTCTAAGATTTTGCCCTTTGTGCACTAAATTAAAATTGAATATTGAGATTGAAACTGAGGGCAGCAAAAGAGTAGTGACAATTTTGTAAAACCATCTTTGTCTTGCATAACAAAGAAAGACAGCAGAAATTTTGGACTCGCATAAGCACTAGCTTTTATCATATCTACATTGTGATGGCAGCCTGGAGAAGCTGAAGATTGTACCTTGGCATGTCAATTGCAGGGTTTGGCTAGAAGTACTAGACGCAGGCCTTGTTTGATAACCCAGTTTAGCAGTTAAATTTAATGGATTCAAATCTTAACATATTCAGACCGTTTGATAATAAAAAATTGAACATCTTAATTAATTAAGTGGCACTGAATTTCCTAGGCAAAACTTGCTCCCAAAATTAAGTGTAACTATTCACTTATTACTGAATGTGATATGCACTCAAATGTATTAGATTTAATATTTAACAATTCAATAACTTTAATGGATTCAGATTTCAGACTTCCGTTTATCAAACGCACCCTCAGATTTGGAGCCATAAAATTTACTTTGACCCAATTCAAGACTGTGATTGGTCGAAAGGAGAAGATCAAGTTCCAGACTTGTAGGGCTCTAGAAACCTACTGTGTATCCACAAGTGTCAATAATATTGTCTTACTAAATTATAAGAACTTCAAAATTGTTTGAGCATAGATTAGAACCGTGAAAATATAAGCTTTGTTTCTATGTAAATCTAATAGAAGCAATGCCTTTGAATAACAGAACCATTCTGTGTTCAAGGATTATTCAAAAGCATAATTGTGATCTTGTGTTTTGTATATCTTATGGAAATTATTCTATTGGAAGTCATGTAAAGAAAACAAAAATAAGGATGTTTTAGTGTTCTCAAAAACCAGTTTTAATAGATGATATTTGTTGAACAATGTAATATACTAGATGAAATTGCATTAAAGGATGTTTCTTCTTTTTATTAGTTGTCATGTACAGATACATCCACGACAACATGCACACACATGAATTAAACGGTTTTGGCTTTTCATATGTGTTGGGTTCGGGCCTCGTAGTATGGAGTCAGTATGCTGATGCCTAATTCTCCTTTGGGCTTCATGTCAAAGCAGGATGAAAGTATCTTGGAACTGAATAACACTTGATCCAGGAGAAGCCTAAGTGTTGATTTGCTCGATTTTGTAACTAGTAGTGGATATTTGGGTTTAATGGTATCTTGTGTTTGTTTTTCTTTTGTTACTTGGAACTAATGAGATTTGTTATACCTGTTTGGGATAAGAGCGGCAATAAAGACTTTTAGTATGAGATTGATCTGTCTTTCCATCTGATTTCCTGTTTGATTTTCTCAGACTGTTTGTAAACCCATTGAAAATAGCCAGCAGGAAAGTGGTTCTTCAGATTTTCTTGAATTTTATTACGTTTCTGCCAAATCCATCACAGTTTGCTGAACCAATGGCCAGCAAATTTATTTAGAACAATAATTCAAAGGGCTTATAAGGCTGGTCAGTCTTTTGTCACTGTTCAAGTGTGCTATTGGTAGCTTTGCTTACTGCTAACTGCGAGGTGCTGGATTTAACACTGCTATCTCCTTTACTTATGTATCAGAAGGCTGCTTGGCCTATAACCTTAGGGATCAGCCATCGCCAACTCATACATTCATAGACATAGAAGCATGGAACTCTTATCAGATTAGATGGGGCACTTGCCTCTTGTAAGATTTCAAGACATGATACTACATGTTTGTACTATGTAGTTAGATGCTGTATCCTGTTAAATCATCAATGGAATCATATTCTGCAACAATTTATGATTTTAGTGCTGAAGTTAAACATGAATATAAAGCTTGTTTATCAGTTGTTTGTGCTCTTTCACCCTTAATATTCATTTGGATCCTGCTGTTTGCTTTTTCATTTTTGGATGCTCATTACCTTGACTTTTTGCTGCCTTAAATTTATGTAATTAACTCTCGCCAAGGCTTGTCTTCTGCTAAATGAAGAAATAAATCTGGCTTGAGCAACCACCCCAGAGTTGGAAAACATATCCAAGAAATTATGTAACCTATGTTTTTAGATCAAATTTTCCCTTTTACTTGGAGAAGAAATTGCTAATGTTTTGTAGATCTCCTACTTAGAAGTACTCCCTTTATTTTTTTTCCCTGGCTAGTGTTGGGGAGGTTAGAATTAGCTTCATTGTGGTACACGTGCTTTTTCTCTCTCTTTCTCTCTCCTTTTTTTTTTTTTGGAATGTCTGTTGTACCAGTATACTCCCGTGATTATTCTATCTTTATCTTTTTCAAAATTCTGATATTTCAACAGATACTGGGTAACAGAGATGCATGTAGATGGCTTTCGCTTTGATCTTGCTTCTATCCTGACAAGAAGCAGCAGGTATTCTGCTATTCATTATGTAATGTTTAACTTATTTGGAATATCAGTTTGATTTAGTATCTTCTTGCCCTCATCTTGTGATCTGCCTAGCCTCTGGGATGCAGCCAATGTGTATGGAAAGTCAGTTGAAGGTGATACTCTCACAACTGGTTCTCCTCTCAGCAGCCCTCCATTGATTGATATGATTAGTAACGATCCAATACTACGTGGAGTAAAGGTAATGTGAGTTATTCTGTTTGTTAGTTTCCTTTTGCTTCTTTGACAAGGTTGAGAGCCAACAAATGAAATTTGTCAATGACAAACAAGTACTGGTTGAAACTAATGGGCTTTAGTTATATTTGCTTCCTGCACGGTCATGACTAAAAAGGAAACTGAAAATTTTTATGTGGCATAGGTTTTACTTAATTGTTTTTTAAGGTTAAGTAGTTCCATTTCTGCTAATATTTTCATAGACATGCATTTCAGCATGTTCAATTTCTAATCCTAGACTAACAGTCTGGTTGATCAGCTTATAGCTGAAGCATGGGATTGTGGAGGACTCTACCAAGTTGGCAAGTTTCCTCATTGGGGTATTTGGTCAGAGTGGAATGGGAAGGTTAGTGGATACTGTATGTCGTTAATTGCTCATTATCTTAATTGATGTACTCTAAAGAAGATTTGGGTTATACACAAATAGTTCTTCGGTGAAAAAATAAATACTATGACCATAACTGGTTTCCATGGTATGCCTCACCTGGAAGTAATTTAAAGTTGCTATGTTTAGGGAATGAAGGGCACAAGGATGATGTCTGAAAAGAGACTTGCATATTTGGAAAATCTTTGCCATGTTTTAAGGGTGTCTAGTCTTCTAACACATTGTCTCTGTTCCAGACTGCTGGTTAAACAAATGCTTTGTTTCTCTACAAGAACTCTGTGTGACTTCATTGAGAGTAAAGGGTAGAGATTAGCAGTTGGCCCAAATTCACATGAGGATTGGTTAAAGAATGGGCAGAGCTCACTTCTTGCAAGAATCAAGAATTGGAAACAACTGGAATCCAAAGTGTAACACATTAACCTAATTCTGGGAATGCACATGAGAGCTTTTTCAGTTACCCTGATAGCAACAGATGTTTGGCATTAACAAGTACTAGTGATCCATTTATTTTTATTTTTATGTCTTTGTTCATCTACTTCATAATAGGTCCAAAAGGTTGGACAGCTTAAAGTGATCTGCCTAGTTGACATGTTGAATCTAGTTCTCTTTAAGTTGTGAAAGTCCTATATTGCAGTTGAGTGAATTTGGCAGTCTATGTTGCGAAGCATCCTTGTTATTTTTTTTTTCTTGTTATCTATTTTCGTTTTTGTAGTTAACGATTTCAATCTCATAAAGGGCCTCTTCTTTAGCATCCTATTGTGCTTGGTACCTGTGCTGTGTCTTTCTTTTGTTTCTCTTCTTCCTATTGTCATTCTTTTGATTTTTGAACAATTGATATGAATTTGGAGCTAAAATGTAACCTTTTCAGTACCGTGACACTGTGAGGCAGTTCATAAAGGGTACAGATGGGTTTGCAGGAGCTTTTGCTGAATGTCTTTGTGGGAGCCCTAACTTATACCAGGTATGTATTTATAGGATTGTTTCAATTCATGGTAATAGTTTCATAGTCACAGTATGCAGTTCATGTCAGGCTTTTTTGTGACCCTATAGTCAAACTTATCTAATATCAACTACCATGATATCTTACTTGATATACTTTTCTTAAATGGTCAATTAACAACAACAGTTCTATTAAAAGTTTCATCATATCTTGTCAATCTTTCCGACTTAAACACATGCATTATTCATTTTGAAACAGGAAGGTGGAAGGAAACCATGGAACAGTATTAATTTTGTATGTGCTCATGATGGCTTTACTTTGGCTGATTTAGTGACATATAATAACAAACACAACACAGCAAATGGAGAAGATAATAAAGATGGGGAGAATCACAATAACAGTTGGAACTGTGGTCAGGTAAATGTCTATTTTCACATATTTATCTTTGTAAAAAGATTGCTGCACTTTGCTATAAGTTCTGATATACGATTGGTTTGTCTATATTCTCATAGTAATAGATATATGTTGCCCACAATGGCTACTCAAATACACTGAAATGACGTTTTTTCTGATGATAAATCTTGTCATGCATTAAGTTATTTTTGCTGGGGTGGGAGCACGAAGGAGCCTTATTCCTGTTTTGCTTTTAGTTTATCAATAGCTCATTTCTTTATGTCAGAAAGTTTTACTATATTAGAAATTGGTGCTTAGCAGTTGGTTTATTTGGCTTCCAAATGTGTAGTTGCAAGCATACAACTGCACGAAGTATTCACTTGTAAAGTATGTATCAAAAGGATGTGTTATCAAGTTAAATTTTCATCATTAGCAGCTTGCAGCTTCTTGTGAAAGTATAACATTTTATCAAAGGTGATGCCCTTTTGAGGTTAATTTGGACATTTTGAGTTAATTTGAATGGTTTATGCATCTTTTGACTACCACCCCTGGGGGGATGAAAAATGACTCTAGATTAGCTTTAGGTTAAATATTGCAAGCTGGACTAGAAAATGGTTTCGTGCTGGCTTGGTTAATCACTTTCAAGTATCTTTGTGAAGTCAGATTTAAGATATAGTAGAGCTTCAAAAAGGTGGGTCATAGGCACCATATCCACACCCTTTGAAGAAGTTAATAGTTGTCTGCGTGGTTGATATCGATCTACGTAAAAACATATAGGGTTATTTCTGGATGTGGTTTGACTGAGAACAACCAGGGAAAGGATATATTGTCAAATGTGGTTTGACTGAGAACAACCAGGGAAAGAATATATTGTCAACTGTAATTTAGGCAACATATCTCTTGTCCTTAGTACATCAATATATTCCTTCCTTAATAAAATTAATTGCAAGTGATAACCTTGCATCTGAATTAGACTCCTTAAGTCATCCTATTGGGTTGAAAAAAGAAAAAACATGTCCATTACTCCTTGTCTTGTCACGCCTCAATCACTTCGGCAGTCAACATTGCTGACAATATTAGGCAATACATCCTTATAATCTTTTGATTCCTTATAACTGTTTTGTGTCTAGCTGTCCTTTTTGCTCTCTGTTAAGATTTTTCCACATACGTTTCACTGAATTTTAGTGGAAAGTAATGAAAAATTTTCATCATGACATTTCTTGGCCTTATTATGGTACATCCCTAGTTAATATCTCTGTTGGATCGGATAAACTACTCTTCCACTTTGTCATTTTTTCTTTTTTTTTTTTGTTTGGGGGGGGGGGGGATTGATAAAGATCTTTCTTTCCTTTTGATTATTGAGAATATCACAGTATTTTGAGAAAAATGTCATGCTAAGTAACAATGGAAATGGATAGTAATTTAATCATGCAATTTATTGAAAATGTTTTTTGCTAATTGAGATTTTATTCTTCCAAGCCTGATTTAAGTTAGTTAAGTGACTTTGCAAATCTTGAAATTATAACGGTCGAGAAAGTCGATGAAAAATGAGAGCTTGATTGGTTTCTAAGGAGGATAGACAGCTTTGTCTTCTTTTTTTGCCCCCTCTCCTTCTTGATAATGTTTTTGCAGGAAAGAGGATCTTATTTCATTTTACTGACTGGGCCAAGGTCTTTGTTGGGTGGAGTTGTAGGATGTATTTAGGCTTGTAAATCTCCAACTGATCTAAAAATTTTGAGAATCTGACATATTTGTGTAATTATTCGTGTACTTTTATTAATGTCTAGTTTCTATCAGACGCATTCTCAGATTACTAGTATAAGTTATATTTTGAAACAACAGTTCCTAAATTCCTTATTTATCTGGATGCAGGAAGGAGAGTTTGCTAGTATCTCTGTAAAGAAACTGAGGAAACGGCAGATGCGGAACTTCTTCCTCTGTCTTATGGTTTCCCAAGTAAGAAAGTTTATCATGACCCTCTTGACCAATATTGTATTATCTTATTAAATATGAAGGGAGAGAGCTTGCATTGGTGTAAACAATTTATATCACTTTATGTTATACCGAAAATATGCTTTAAAGTTAGTTTTCAAACTATCCACATCCCCCTCATTTTTCTCCACCATGATTTTACATACAATAACTTCCTCCAAAGAAAAAGTAGTAATTATAAATTTTTCATATACACATGTACATGTCTTACCATGATATGTAATAACATAATGTGGAAAAACTACAATCATACATATTTTGAAAAAAAGCAACCAAAAGCACTAGTTCAAGTTAAAATGGCTTGGCTGTTTACTGGATATCTGAGTTCTTTGATTTCCTCCTGTTTCAGCAATTGGCCAACAATCAGCCTGTCCTAACGTAAGAGATGTAGATGTAGCTGCATTTAGTTTAAGCACTTATCTTTCCAGCCGGTTATCCAGTTTTGTGCTGGGCTTGAACGTTGCTTGTGTCCTTGGGACCAACTTTTGATCATCTCTGGCACTTTTTTAATGTAACTAGGATTCACTTTCTGTTTGTCAACCAGGGTGTTCCAATGATCTATATGGGCGATGAGTATGGTCACACTAAAGGAGGAACAACAACACATATTGCCATGACAATTATGTATAGTGATTTTCTGATATAGAAACTTTTATTCCGTTAACCTTTTGATCTTTATGGACCAACTGTGGCTGTTTTTTGTAGATTAAATTACTTCCGGTGGGATAAGAAAGAAGAATCCTCATCTGACTTTTTCAGATTTTGCTGCCTTGTAACCAAGTTTCGCCAGTAAGTTCATGATGTAAATAGTACTTTTTGGTCTGTTGCAGCATAAGTGGTTCTAGGTCAGCTCATTTTGTGATTGCAATTTTTGTAGTGAATGTGAGTCACTTGGCTTGAACAATTTCCCAACAGCAGAGCGGCTGCAGTGGCATGGTCATGCTCCTGGATTACCAGACTGGTCAGAAACAAGCCGATTCGTTGCTTTTACACTGGTTTGTGCTCCTATGGCCATTTAATTGCACCTTATTAACCTTTTTCGTGATCTAGTGTGACTGTGTTCACAGCCATCTCCCGAAACTGATGTTCTGTCTATCATGCTAGCTATTTTCTGGGTTTACATAATTTAGGATGTGTTTGTGTGTGAGAAAAGGATTTGGCAGGTTTAAGTTCCTTAAGCTGGGCTCAAATTGTTGTGTCCTGTTCCTTCAATATGGATCCTGAACTGACCCACAAGGATAGACCGTTATCCATACACTTTGCCCTAGCTGAATTAAAGAAAATGAACAACAGCAACACTTTCAGAGTGTTTTAGTTTCTAAAAACCATCCTGAGTAATTTAAGCTAAGAAAAAGAGACTACCAGTGAATAGCAATAACATTGTATAACTCTCCAATTAGCTCTTGCTGAAATTAAATGGAGGCTTATATCAAAGTTTTCAGTTTGCAGTTATATATGTTTTATTTAACATTATAAATTGAAAGTACAGAGGTAGATAAGATAATGGCTTTAAATCTCTTTAATTGCTTGCCGGGTTGTTAAATTACCGAGCATGTTAGCTCAAGATTCAGATAAAGCCCAATGGCTAAGGGCCTTTGTACCTGGCATCCTAATGAGGATGCATGCATGCTTCCTCCCTCCCTCGCCTTCTTCAAGGAAATCAAAAAATGAAGAGAAGTACATCAGCTAAAGTTGTTTTCATTGGGTCCTAATAGGCAATAGTAATTCAAGGATTGATATTATGAAAAATTCAAGTTAAAATGGTAGCTCAAACACAAATTTCTTAGTTTTCGGTCAATAGTTGGAATTTAAATTCTTAAAACTCGTAGATTTCATAGATCAATCATTAGTATCTGAACTTATTAAATATGAAAGCTCATAAAACTCGAGATTTGGTTCATAGTGTCAAGTTCTACTAAATCGTTGGTTTGTGGCTTTATGATCGGGAATTTCCAAAGATGATTTTATTGAGGATTCATATTGAACCGTCACGTGATTCTTCTGATGTGCAGACTGATTCAGTAAAGGGAGAACTTTATGTTGCCTTCAATGCTAGCCATTTACCTGTCACCATTGCATTGCCAGAACGGCCGGGTTATAGGTGGGAACCCTTGGTGGACGCTGCCAAGCCTGCACCATTTGACTTTCTCTCCAATGATCTTCCAGAGAGAGAAACTGCGATTCAACAGTATGCTCATTTTCTTGATTCCAATCTATACCCCATGCTTAGTTATTCTTCAGTTATACTGTTGCTATCTTCTGATGATAGTGCTTGAGTCACTCTAAGCTCCTACCTTAAATAGCAACATTGAGATGCAGTTCCAGGCCCTCAAAATGTGTACATGTATATAGAGAGAGAGTAGTGCTGCAGCTGGAAAAGAAATTAGGTACGCCCAAGTAAGTGGTGTCCGCGTATAATATTCAGGTGTCCATGAATCTTTATAGCTAATGGATAGATGATGTAGCCAGTGCAGAACTCGTTAATAATTTGATATATAGATGAATGAGATGGTGACCTGCACAATTCGTTTGCAGCACTGGAAGAAAATAAATTGGGGAAAGGATTCAGATGGATGTAAAAATCGAATGGATTGAGAATGATATGTTCCATTTTTTCCCCTATGGATAGAATCTGTTTGGAAATTGAAGAAAACAGTTCTTTAGGGCACTATATTCAAGATGTCTACGTTTTTTACTTTTGACCTTTGGGTGCTGTTGCTGCCAGAACAAACATACCTCGTTGAACAAAAAATTTTTTTTTTTTTTCATTTTTTGAGTATAACATTTTATAACTGGCCTTATACTAGGGGGGAGGGGGAGGGAGATGGGAATGAATCCGACCTAAGCTATTGAGAATTCGGAGGGAACTAAACTATCTTGGGAAATGTTTTAAGAAATCCTGGATGGGAAATGCAAGCAAGGGTTTTGTTAAAACAAATTATTACACTTATTATGAATCGGATAATGAACTTAAACTGTTCTATTTTTCACCGGAGTTCAAGTTTGTCTGAGTTAACCATTGTCTTAACCATAGGATTGTTATATGATCTAGATCAGAAGTACTAGGGCTTTCTGTTATTTTCTTGTATTAATTTGTATGAATATGTCTCCGTAATTGGAAACCAATATTTATCAATTCTAAAATTTATACTAAACGATGTGACTTGTACACAACAAATATAAATCAAATCAAGGTTCATATTTTGTACTTTTAGGAATTCCTATATTTGTATCTATTACTTCAATATCATTACTTTTACTAGTTCTCTATAGGTAAACTCGGGTTGCAGGCAGGAGTGTTTGGATATCAAATTATTCCAAATAATATTTCACTTGCATCATAAACACATTTCCCAATTCACCTTTTTATATTCTCAATCACCTTTTTATCTCACATATATCACATCACAAAAAGTACTCAGTAATCATTTCAAATAATACTGAACAGAAATCAGATAGCTATATATATATATAGAGAGACACACAAACACACAAAAACGTGTTTGTGTGTGTTGTTATTATTATTATGTGTTGGAGCACAAACAATTGGAAAGGAAACAACAAGTATTCAGACTCCCAAACAACATGAAGTAAATGAAATTTTTTCGACAAATTTTTCGACATTCTTGGTAAAGATTCTAAAAAACATGGTTGCAAAACAGAATCGGTAACAGATATTCGTATTTCATCTTCTCGAATAAAAGGAACTCATCCTTGAAACGCGTCTGCTTATCTACTGCATTCTAGATAAGATATGTTTGATGCTGTGAAATAATAGCATGAATTTCATGGGCTGGGCAAGTAAGATTTTTCAGCAAGCGGATAGATATACTTGGAATTGGCTTCGCGAATCAAAAATTAGATATTAAAAGAAAGAGCTAGCTAATGTTCCTCTCTTAAACCATGCTCCAGTTTTTGGGGTAAGAAATTTTTCCTTTTTTTTTTTTTTTAAGAATGGGGTAAGAAAATTTAGGCCCAATGCCAAATTGAAAGAGATAGAAATTGGGTAGGGATTTTGTTTTTATAGTAGTATCAAAGATAAGTTAATCACTTTGTCTAAAGGATTCAACATGCATAAAAAAAGAGGGTGCCCGAGGGAATTTTGGAGTAACGTGTAAAGAAACACGAATGGCTTGACTTTCAAGATCGTTCCAACTTCCGAATTGGAATTGACCTTGATCAAAACTAAGTAATAACTCTTCTTGCATCTTTAATTCTTTATGAAGGTACATTTTTAGGCACAAGTATTGCTCCGTATGTAGTCTTGTCATGATGTGCACTAGCATCAATTATATTTCACTAAGTAAATTATTATATCTGATAATAATTTGACATTTCCTTAATTATTTGACAGAATATGATTGATAGTGAAACATCACGTGACATTATCAAATAAAGTATCTTGACTATCTAATATTTTCAATGAAAGGTGCACTCTTGATATGAGATTTCAACCGAGGTTGCTAAATCAAGAACGGAGACGTTTGGAGATCAATTTTTGGTTTGGTCATGTTGGCTAAATGAGGATTAATCAAACATGTTGATTTGGATACAAACTCGTACGTTAGTTCAAACATTTTATCTTTTTTGTTCGATTCTCCATTCTTGAGTCTTTCTTTAAAATTAAATCAATCTAAAGATTACCATGTTCGACCTTCTCTTCTTCTTAATCTAATGAAACTACTTGTAGATGCCCCAAGTTTTTAATTTCTAGATCAAACTAAGTCTACAACTATTACACCAAATAATACTCATTAGATTAGCAACATTTTGGTAGAATAGAGGTCAGTAATGTTGAATGTATACGCATAAAGCAGTCCCAAGGAGAAGGGGAATCTTCATTTCATTGCGTACGTGACAACTGTAGTGCAGAGTCTGGCTGGCTAATTTCTAAAAATATTACTGAAAAAAAAGGTCGCATATTGTGATTCTGACAGGAGGCATTTCTCAGCACGGCGAGCAAAAAAAAAATTTTTTTTTTGAACAATATCTTTAGAAATTAGCCAACATAGATTCCCCAAAATTGATTATGCGCGACATGAGAGGTTCTATGCTAAATTTTGTTCACTTAGTGTCTCATGAGCTCTTCAAAAATTTGTTGTGATAACACAAAATATCTAAACAATTAAATTGCATTACACATTTGCATTAATAATTTTAAATTTCACCAACAAAAAATTTGTATTATTGTCACCAACAAATTCTACTTCCTCTGTCCTCTTATATAATGTCCTTACGATGTTGTTTTTTTTTTGTCATTTTTTGGAAAGACCTATTTTACCTTTACAATAAAAGTTAAAATGATCTAACTATATTCAAATAAATTATTATTTTTCAAATTTTCAATGACATTGATAAGTCCCCCACAATTTGTGTAAGGAAAATGTTATTTTTATTCCATTTTTGTTATTTGCACTGTCACTATTTGTTTTTACATATTAGCTAATAAATGAAAACTATATGATTAAATTATAGTGAGAGTATGATTAGCAAAACATGGGAGTGCAAATAATATTGTCCTTTATGTAACTATCATATAGCAACTCATCTATATGTTTCTATTTTCATAAATTCCTTAGACAAAAGAAAAAGTTTTTAAAAGCATAAAACCACTTATCTCTACAACCAATTTTTTTTTTACAACAAATATAAATTTATAATTTGCACACACACATATTGTGCCTTGATTCCTAGGGCTTCCTTTGTTTGACAGGAAAGTTGTGTAAGAAAGTGTGTCGTTGGAAGAGTGAGGTGAAATGAGGTAAAAGAAAAGGAGACTAACTTTTTCACATGCATTTGGTTAACTAGAAAATGACGTAAAGAAAATACAAATTCTTTTGTATGTTTAGCCAGTAAGTTATGAAAAGATTGACTAGTGTATTCATTAATAGAAAATATTTAATATTGAACTTCTTCATTTTTAGTATTTAATATATGTAAAAAATGTAATAATTAAAACATTTTGCATATTAGAAGAGTTGTTTATTTGAAAATTAATCACATTCTTTAACAATAAATTTATATGTGTGTGTGTGTCTGTCTAGATACGTATATTTATATAAATATACATATATATTTATATGTGTGTGTATATATATACATACATATATAAAAATAAATAAGAAGGAGCATAAATGTAAAAGAAAAAAAATACTAAAGTCATATAAATTCAATAAATTACCAATTCATTAATTATTGAAATAAGACTAAAATGTCTAATTACAAGGTGGTTGATTGAATTGTATATTCTAAGGTATTCTAGTTTATGTAAAAGCTTAGAACAGAGGAAATAGTTAGGACAAAAAAGAAGTTGTTAAAAAAAATCCAATTTCATTTGTCCACATGTCTTTTCCCTAATCAGACAGCATAATCAACTGCGGGTCCCACATCCAATTCCCCAATCCATTTGTCCACGTGTCTTTTCCATACCTTTACTTAATTAAACACTATTAAGGCCTACTTAACCACTTAAAGAGTCTCAAGACCCTCCGGGCCAAATCGTGCAACTTCTGGAGGACATCCAGACCCCTCACCGGAAACTTCCCCTGTCCCCTTCCCCCCTCGATAAATCCCACTCCTCTTCTTCCTCCTCCAAATACACGCACTAAACACCTAGTGGCAGTGCCCTTTGTTCTCTTGATTCTTCCAATTATCCTGTTCTGGTAGTAGTAAATTTCACTCCGATTTTTGTTTTCCTCTCCGGAAAAAGGTTGAGAAGAAGAACAGAAATATGCCTGAAGGTTTCAATTCAGTTCTGAAGATGAAGAGAAAGGACCTTGACCAAGTTAACGAGGAATTCTCCGATTTCTCCCTTACTTCTCCCGCTCGTAAAATTCGCCGTCTGGTATGATTTCCGTTTCCTCATTTTATATAATTTTTTTTTTGTAATTTCCGGCGTTTTTAGCTGATTATTAATGTGTGTGGTAATGTGGAGTTTTTTTGTTTGAACTAATTAGGATTAGGATTTTTTAAATTTATTTTGTGTATATCTTTGTTTACTCATAAAATTCACCTTCTGGTATGAAGTCTGTTAACTCATTTTTTTTAATCTTATTTTTAATTTTTTCCAGCTAATTATTCATTTATATGGCAGTGTGGAGTTTTTCTGAATGCACTAATTAGGATTGATCGTTTTGTTTTATTTATTTAGTTTTATTTTTGTGTATAGGATGCTGAATTAGCTCCGATAACAGAAGAAGAGCCTGAGATTCCTTTAGTTTTTGAGCGGCCGGAGAATGAAGGGAGCTTTGGAGGAGGGAATGGCAAGAGTTGGAGGAGGAGGGGTTGTGATTGAAGAATTGCCGAATGGGGTGGAGAATGAGGAGAGGGCAATTGTGGTTTTTAATCCGGTTAACTCACCCCTGTTGCAATCGCCCTCGAATTACTCGATTTCAGTCAGTCCTCAGTTGATTTCTGGGTTGAAAAGTATGTATTAAAGCTTAAATACTTGAGTTCGGTATTATGTATGTTGAGTTTTCTTCCGTGGAGAATTTTTTTTGATCAGTGGCCAGAAATAAAATACGAAAGCAAATTTAAGAAGATGGTGCTGGCTTTGCTACTTGTTAGATTGATGACTATGGGAACCCTAATTGATATGACTGTAATACCTTTTCAAGGGAAGTTAAGGATCACCCAACAATGGTCAAAATGAAGAATAAAACGGAGGTGTGGCATTGAAGTGCTAGTTTGTTATTCTATGGAAGATGTCAAAAAATGTAAATATAAAGTACGACAAAATGGACATATTCATAGTCTGTTTAGGGGCTGAGTATTGGGGTACCGGCAGGTCTGTTGCAGGATATTTATTTAGGATAATGGTGTTGAGGAGCATTAGGCTTAGGCTATTTAGTGGTTTTCTGAAGCTAGATCATCTTTAGGTTGGTATGCTTCTTTGCAATATTTTAGATAGATTGGATTTTTTTTCCGTTTCATTATTACAACGTGAACATTACTATTGAAATGATTTATAGTATCGATTTTGTGAGAGGGTTGAGCCTGGGTTCTGGACTTTCATTGTTGGAATGCGTTTTTGGTAGTGTGTTGCTTTGGATGGAACTTTTAAGTGGTTTAATGACTTGCTTGTTTCTTGGTCTGCTTATAGCACTCTCTTATTGGAGTAGTAGTAATTCTGGGCTTGGACAGAAGGAATTTTGAGCTGACTTAACAGGGGATCAAGTTAGACTGCTTCGTTTTTTATTGAGCACAAGGGACTGTTTTGAGTTATAGGCTTTTAGCAGAGTTCTTCATTGATCTTGCGCTATGTAAAGTTGTTATCTTCTCTTTATTCTTTATTGCGTTCTGATTCTCAATGCATGGAAATATTTTGATGATAAATTAAATCTTTGCGCTGTTGATTTTCTTTCTTTTTCCTCCCCTGAATAGAAGTTTCAAAAATCAATAACTAGTTTGCGAATATTGTGCAGATCAACTCCCGTGGTCCAATTACTCTAGTCAATGGAGAGCATTAGATAGTGAAGAAAGAACAGATGATAAAAAGTCTGGTCCACAAAATGAGTGTCTAGCGGTTGTTCCTTGGGTGCCACCACCTCAGCCTTACTCATCCAGTGGAGATGAAGCTGTTCCCCAAATAGATGTTTCTGATATGATGGAAGCTGATGACGTGGAGGTATCAACTATGGATGTTGAAGATAATACTGTTGGTTCTGAGCAGAAAGTGGGGATGAATGTGAATGAGGGTTTACAACAATGGCAGCAACAACATTGCATGATTCCACAGCCTCCCCAGAACATATCAACCCCCATTGTATGGTTCCAATGATGTAATGGAGCTAGGCTGGGGTCCTGGAACTATGGCAGTTCGTAATTTTTTGTTGATGCCTTGTTCCCTTTTAGGATGCCTCAGCAGGCATTAGGACTTAGATATAAAAGTTCGGTGCTTTCTATTTTCCTTCGAGAAGAGTTGTGATCCAGTGCTTCTGGCAGTGGCCTCTTCCAAATGTCAGATTATTATTGTGGGCGTGGATGGTCCTTTGGTACTTTGCACCGAAATGGTGATCTCGTATGCATGGATTTTGAAAAGAAATTGAAAATCCTTCCTTAAGAGTAGCACAGTTAGCTTATAGCTGCAGCAGTTGTTTACCCCAATTCTGGCTTCCCTTTCGACTAGAGCAGTTAGATAAGGTGCATGGACGCAGTTGTTTTCCTTCCTAATTCTGGTTTTGTACACTATTCTGTTCTGCTGTAACTGGATTATGAAGCCAGTTACAGTCTCTAAGGCATCTTATTCTGAATCATGTAATATGCTCTATGGGTCCAAGGAAAAAGCAGACATTTTCTGATGTTTAAAAGATCCAGATCTGTTTATGTACATTGGCAGCTGTATGATATCAATTCTTTGCACTGGGTCTAAAGTTTTAATGGGAATTATTATCTGTGAGTTTTGGGCAAGGTGTCTAAAACTGAGATGAATTTCAGATGTGAAGGATTATGCGATTTCTAATCACAGTTCTAATGTTATATTTTTCAGCCAAGTATTGATCTCTACGAGTTTTTTTTGCTTTCAGTTGCTGGTTTTGTATGTAAGCAGTATTTGTAATTATACTGTTCTAGGTGATTAATTTTTGGTCTGGTTGTGATTACCCAAATGATTGAACTGGTTGCCCCTGAGTGACGCTGCTTTTTGCTTTAAACCTGCCTCAGAAATCTTCAGTTCCACTTTCGTGCTCAAGAATTTACTAGGTTGGAAAGCGATTAGAAGCAAACTCATTTTGGAAATTAAACAGCAGAAATGCCTGCCAAGGAAAGTTTCGTAAGAAAATTTCAATAAAGGAGAGAACTTGTGCATGAGGGCTACTTTAAGGTCATTGCAGAAAGTTCAGTGGCTGCAACATTTTTTATTACATAGGATTGCAAAGACGATTATCTTCTTTGTGAATTAAGGTGGATTTACTTTTGAGCGGGCAGTCCAGTAATCAGCCAACTTCCTTTCGAACTTTCTTTTGTAGATTTATAGTTTTAGTTGACTAAGGCACACATTCAGCCAAATGGTTGCCCAGATTTTGTGTACAAAATGTGCCATAAGTGATGAATTGAGTTAGATGGAGTGATCAAATGTGAAGGAAATGTTCAAGATCACACTTTGCAGGTATTTAGTAAGGGAGATCTGTTCATGAATATGCTTAAATGTAGTTGTGATGGATTCTATACATCTAGCTGAATTATTCAAAAGGCAAAGTAATTGTATGTTGAAGTATCGATAATATCCAAACAGAATGAAGAAGAAATCTCCTGTAAGATTGATAAAACAGAATTATGGAAAGAATGACATATCCTAATTAGGAGATCTAATTTTTGTGAAAGACAGATTTCAAATGCATAGATGATATAGACGTCTGTTATGTTCAATTAAAGATTACAAACCAAGCTTCTGGCGGCTTGAACCAAGTGCGTCACTTTGCCTGCAGCCTGGCCCTGAAATTTGCTGCTGTTGCCTAACCGTCTTCTCTGACACTTTCATTGTCCTTGTCACTCGCTCTTTCTTGGAAGACGTATTTCTTCTGCCTCTTTCCATGTTGTAATATTATTGTACCTGATTCCTCCCTGTGAAAACACTGTTCCCATCTAAGCTAGCCATTGGGGTTCAACAGCTGTTACACATTTCATATGCTCATTTGATGCCAGAATTAACACACTATGCTAAACCATGTCCAAGGCTGCTTGAATGCAAATTGTACTGCACCTGATTGTTATAGTGGGCTCCCAGCGAGCAGCTTGGATGGTGCCTCCCTTTATCTTTACTCTGAGGTCACCAGGTCGACACCCCCCTCCCCCGGCCTTGGCTACCGTGCAGTGCATCTTTGGAGCAGGCTCCGCACTATCTTAGAGGGATTACTCTAGCGTAAGTCAGGATACCTCCTGTGTCAGAGAAAAAAAAAGAAAGAAAGATTGCTACAGTGAATAGCCTAATACATACCGACAATACTGGAATCATGACACATTTCCATTATTAACTACTAAACTAAGTTTTTGACCCAAAAAAAAAACTACTAAACTAAGTAAATAAAAGCACTTCAGATATAATCACTTTCAAGTGCACCTTTCACGTACAAGATATTAAGAAGACTGCAACCATGACTTAAACAAAAAAAAAAAATCAGAAGTACTATCAAATATGTCCTAGAAAGTCAAAGGGAATCATGCTGAAAGAAATTAACTTTTCTTTGAACACCTCAATTAATATCATGAAGTGGACAAATAACAAGAAAGACCACAAGAGAGGTGCTAGGAGATTCTTGAACGTGGCACAAATCTAGATCTTTTGTGCAAAAGAAACATTATAGTGGGCAACGCATTCAGATTAATCCTTTCTGATTTACCATGGTAATCCAGGCTGGAGGCAATATGAAATCAATAGACATCCAATTCAAATTGAGAGAGACTGAGTACTACTCTTGCATGATAATAGTATGGATGGGCATTTAACAAGAACTTCACGGAGTTCTTCTGCAGCGCAGGCTGCTTGTACTGGACCAACTTTTCTGCAATTATACTTGGATTCAAGAACACATTTTTATGCAAATTTGTCAAATGGCTGACAGATAGTGGAATACA
The DNA here is from genome assembly GCA_023065735.1 of Coffea humblotiana. Lineage (NCBI taxonomy): Eukaryota > Viridiplantae > Streptophyta > Magnoliopsida > Gentianales > Rubiaceae > Coffea > Coffea humblotiana. Next base: position 45,215,905 of record CM041213.1, on the reverse strand, counting down.
GACCTTATACAACTCTATTTTGAAGCAGCCACAGCATGGCTAGCGGTGTCAGTCATTGCCAATTCACATTGCAGGTCGTAGAAGAATTCGTGCAACATCAGAGCTAAACTTTACTCTGGATGATTTAGGAGTCGATGTCAAGTAGTATTCATGATACATGTTCTATTGGATGAGAAAAGATATACCCAACTTCTTTCAAGACAATTGAATTTGTCAAAATGCAAGTTGTAAAGATCAATTTTGCCTAATGTAACCACAACTGCATGAGAAAATGGCTTTCTATCTACTTTAACTGGTCAAATACAAAGTCAACACGCAAGCAAATCTTGATATATATGAGTTTCAAATTTGCTCAAGCCACTGCCAATCCTTAATCCGAAAGAAAAAAGCTCCTGCTTTCACCAAACTTTGGCAAATCGAATTGTACTTCTACCAGAAGCCTAGAAAATCCAATGTTATTCGGGAGAATCCTTCATTAACGGTCTCAAGCTATCATTTGCTAAAATTAGAAAGTCATATAGAACCAGTTTAAACAAAAGATTCTGAATCTAATTTTATACTTCTTTTATTCTCAAGCTATCATATGCTAAAATTAAAAACTATGAAAATAAACTACCCATCATTGAACAAGGCTAGTAATTCAAAATAAAGAGATACGAAATATTTTCTTCACACCCTAAATTTCTAGCCCCAATAATTATTTTACATATCATCCACCTTATCTAGTAAATAAGCACTTTTCACTATTAAGAAACTTTATATAAATCAAAATATCAAAATATAATTATTTATCCATAAATTAAGAGATTTTGATTAATTTTTAATTCAACATGCCTCACCATTTCCTTCTTGATCATCGTTTACCTTGGACATTCACTTGTCAGATTCTTCCTCCTCCACTCTAGCATTATCACCCTATTATCAAATAACAATTTTAATAAATAAAAATTAAAATTGGAATGAATATGTACAATGATGTTTATTATTTTATGGGGGGAAAAGTAGTTACAATTCTTTCATTGTCAATCTAAAGATTCTTCATGTAATCACCACTCGTCCTCTTGTCAACCTTAGGGAATTTTGTTTAAAAATAAAAGGCCAAAAAGTAATTTTAGAATAAATAAAATTATAAAATGGAAAAATAAAAGCACGTTTCTTTATATTTAGGGGGAAAAGGTATTCACAGCATCACATACAAACTTCAACTTGCCTCTTTTAGGGAGAAAAAGAAAGTCAGATGAAGGAGGAAGCGACGAGAAAAGAAATAAGCAAAGGTTTCTAGTTATGAGGCAAAAAATGACAAAAAATATTAAATAGTGCATACCAAAGAGAGACGGTAAGAGTAGAAGATCATGAATGATAATTATTGGACTAAGCAAAAAAGGAAATATCAAACCCATCCTTGATCTCCTACAATGAAACCATTCATTTGGTTAATTATGGACAAAATTGAAAGAAAATGTATCAACTAATCCAATAGAGAAAAAAAGTAGAGTAAACGATTAGGATGAAGGAAAAAAATAAAGGTGTACAGAGTGGAAACTAAATGAGGAAGCAACAGTGTATATGAGGATTTGTTTAGTTGTCTTTCGTTGAAGAAAAGAAATAAGGTGAACAAAAAAAAAAGGAAAGCAAAAAGAAGAAAAGAAAAAATGAAGATAGTTTTCTCAAAAGAGAAATATTCTATGTGTCAAAATGAAGGGGAGTCACTTGGCATTCATTGAGGTTGCTACAATAATTCACTTCCTCCTTATATAGTAGGTGTGTGTGTGTGTGTGTATGTGTATATATAAGTATGTATGTGTGTGTATGTATGTATGTATGTATGTATGTATTAGTATTCTTGTGTGTGTATATATGTTGATGATCTTATGTATGTATGTACATGTATATGTATATTTATATACTTCAGGGTTAAAATATTTTGCCACTTAAAATTGGTTGTACTATTTATGCCCTTCAACCAGACGACTATATTTTGCATAATGTTGAATTGTCGGCTGAGTTGCCTGATACCAAACGGGATGAGGGGTTAGCCCCTTAAACTAGGAAAATAAAGAAAGTAAAGGAAATACAGAGCAAAATAGTTAGGAAGTGGGTCGCAATCGGACTGTCACTAGTTAAATTGTTAGTTTAGGCGGTAGAACCAACCATATATAAACAGAATATATAAACAAAATATAAAAACAAGTTAGTAAGTTAGATCAGACGATATAACCGGCCATGAATCGTTAATACAAATAGAATAAGTAAACAAGAATAAGAAAATGAATATGAATATGATGTGGCTCTGCCGACCATTCAACAGAATAAGATTGAATATGAAGCTTGTAAGAAGACTTACAAGGTTTGAGAAGCTTGCTTGATTCTTGATCAAAGCTTACTTCCTTGTTTGAATTCTAAAAACTAAAAACTAGTTTGTATTCTAGAGAGAAGGAGGAGAGAATTCTTCAACTTAGAGAGAGAAATTGAAGTGTAGAGAAGTTGTGTGTTTTTGTGTTGGAATTGAGGGGTATTTTTTTTGTGTTGCTACACTACCCGTTACAGTGATTTTTACTGTTTGCTACCGTGTACAGTACCGCTACAATGCACAGTTTACCTTTTTATTGCCGTGTTTGCATAGTAACTTGTCGGACTGCTACAGTGACTTTCGGTGATACAATGAGAATATTTTTTAATTTTCTTGTTCCGGTTGAGCTAGTTTGAATATCCTTAGAAGCATCTGTTTATGTATTTAGCAAATGGTTGCTGATAATTCTTATTTTGTTTTCTGAATCATTTCGTCATATTCAGGTGTTTGTATTCCCTATTCCTTAAGTCAATGTTTGTTGAGGATTAACATCTAAATTTTCCTTCGTTTCATGAAACTTTGATCTTTCAGGTTTCGAACTGTATAGTTTATTGATTTTGCGGCAATGTTGTCATGCTTATGTCTGAGGTATGGAGGGATTCGATCACCAGTTTCTATGTTGTAGAATACAACATCGAAGTATCTGATTTTGTCTTCCCTGCATTCCTGTTTGTAAGAATAGTAGTCTTTCGAAATATGCAGGATTGTATTATCAGCAATTTTGGTTGGGATCCAGTTGCTGATTTTTCTAGATGCTGAGCTTGTCATCTTCCTACAAAACGGAATTTGTTAGTTTTAATGGTTTGGAGAAAGGTAGAAAGGCATTAGGATTACGAAGTTAAGGTATTATACCCTCATTTGTGGTTAGGTAAGGAAGTAATTGATATTCCTAATATAACATTGTTAGTTAATTTTTGGCTAGAAAATATGTGTCTGGGATGGATAAGGAGGAGAGTTGAATTTGAACTTCTGACAGTTTGAAACTGACTTTAAGTTTAGAGCCACTGGCTCCCCTAAGTCCTTCCTTGATTTTTTCAAAGAATTGGGATAGAACAAGATTTTCAAGGATACAGCTTTGGTCTGTCCCAATATCAAATAAGGTTTCAGTTTCAATTACATAATTATTGCTAATTAGTAATCGAACTTGGACCAAGTGGTTTTTATCTTTCTTGGTTTTCTTAGATAATTGGTTTAAGAACTCAGTGTCATCCTGAGTATTTGAATTGGTAGGTTCTTCGGCTGGTACTAGATTTTGAAGAATAAGACTGTCAATTTCTTACTTAACTTTGATTGCTCTGATATCTTCTTCAAGAAGATCAATTTCTGTTTGGAGATTTGAAGGGTTAATGGCTTAGTAGGTTTAGAAGAAAACCTATCAAGAATGTCTGTGAGATTATAGGTTTTGAGGAGTTTTGGATTTTTGGTTAACAGGTTTAAAGAGATTGAGGTTTGGTTCAGGGATTCTTTGAACTTGTTTAAGTAGAGTTGTCTTTTTTCTGTTTCTGGAATATCTTTAATGATATCAAGGAGAAGGTTCTGGTCTTTGGTCAACACATTGACTGTAGGACCTTCTTTTTCATCTTCATCACTGGTGGTTTGGGAAGAAGATGTTGAAATCTCATCCTCTAACTAATTGACATAACCTTGTTCTCGTTTAGAATCATCAGTATCTGATTCGATTAGAAAATTTGATATTTGGGCTTTGATCGAGTCTTCTAGACCTAAGGTATTGATTTTTTGGTTGAATTTGCAATATCGGCCTATATGTCCAGATTTATGACATTGTGGCAAATAATTGAAGGTAGGGCTGGTCCTGTGACTTGAGGTGGTTGTTTATTGGACTGATATATTTTTTGTAAAAGGAAGGTTTTTCAAGGTGTTTAGTGGGTTTGTATCGTTTATGAGATTTTTTGTAATAGTTAGGTAGTCCAAATTGTTCATAGAAGGATTCAAAATCTTTTCTTCTTTGGGCTCGATCCTTTACAAGTTGTCGGAACATCTTGCCTTGTCGGCATATTTTGAGTACAACCGGTTGAATCTGGCTGGTTAACTGTCCATAGATTATTGTTTTCCATGACATAGTTTCGTTGTATTGAGTCCTGAATTCTTCTCGAACTAGGTCTGATAGTGATTTGGAAAGGCCATCAAGAAATTTTTCTTTCCAATAGACTTTGTTGCCGTCTGATCTTGCATATATTCGGGTTAAGAATGTGTCTTTGTACTATCTGAAGTCTGAGAGACTTTTGCATTTGAAGTTGTTTAATAGATCTGATGATTTTTCTCTGAAAATTCCTAGGTCATCGACGAATGTCTTTGTGATAGTGAATGTTAGTGTTGCTACTGCATTTGAGATGGTGTCTCCATCTTGAAAAATTGGTTCATCATTGATATCAATTTTGACTGCATTGAGAATGCTGTCATTGTCTTCTATAGTGAGGTGTTCATCCCACCAACCTTTGAGTTACCTGGTGAATCCCGTTATTAGAATATGGGCAGTTAATTAGTCAGTACAGTCATGTGATGTTTGATAGGCCCCTGCCACCATTGTCATTTGTTGTAAGATTATAAGAATATCGTATTTGAAAACTCCATCTATACTTCATTAATAGATGTTGTGTGCATTATATGAATTTTGCATAATGTTCGATTTTTCTTTAAGAAGGATATCTGGATAGGTAAGTCGGGAGTAGTATAATTTTTAGGAATTTTTTCAATTAAAAATTTGGTTTTGTGAAAAAGAGACTTAATGTAATTTGTTTAAAGTCAAAGACTCTTGGAATTCTTCTTTGGTTATTGTGCAAGCTGATTGGCTAATACTTGTGGATCCTTGGTTGTTTGATCCTTGTTGGGATATTGGGGTAGAAAAGGATTGTTCTATTTTGGCTATTCTTTTTTCTAGTTTCTAGTTGGGTCAAAGGTTTGATTTGGAGGGCTTTATGAAACTTGACTGGTATTTTGTGAGGTTTGAAAAGTGGATTTCATGAAGAAGTGTTTATGGAATGAGTTTTGGGAATAGGTCGGGTCAGAATATACTCTCCGAGTGTTTGTAAATACTTGTTGGTGTAGTTATTCTGTTCTTAGATTCCCTAGATATCCTTGCCATTGACTGTTCCTTCATCCTGAGCAGTTTTGAGTTTGAATGGTTTGGCATTGATTTTTGTCGATTTGTATGAAAAAGTGATTGATTTTGATGGTGAAAGTTCTGCTTGAATTTCTTCTTCAGCTGTCTGCCACTTTTTTACCACATTTGCTATTTGGGAGAAGGGATAATCAATTCCGTTTCTCTGAGAATATACTTCAAACCAATCGAAAAATTAGATGTGTTGTCTTGTTTTTATCAAGAATTCATAGAATTCTTCTTATATTTTTTTGTCGATGTTGTCCCTTGTATTTGTCAAAAAATCATGTCCTTCTAGCATAGTTGAATTTTGCATAAAACTCTGTCCTGAGATTTTGTTTGTCAATATGATATTCCATAGTAAGTACCCTCAACTCATCAAGTTGAGGACAACTATCCGTTATGAAAGAATATATAGGAGATCTAGAAAGTCCTTCCTGATCTGCATCATCCGAGAATCCATCTTGAATTTCTGAAGGAATAGACCTATTGGTTGCATACCTTGCTTGTGAAATTTTGGAAAAGAGATCTAGATCTTGGAGTTGAGTTGAGATAGAAGAAGTTAGTGATCTTTCTGAACTGATCTTCTTCCTGTTGTTGAGTGTCTAGGCATATCTATACTAGTTTTTGATGAAGATAATGCCCTAAAAACATTACAAAAGGAAGAAACAATCATATTTCAAACAGATCTGGCTAGATCTCAGATTATAGTCACAAAATCTATCACATGGAACCAGATCACACTCCTAGAAAGTCGGATACTTCTTGAAGTAGCACCAGCAGAACCAATACAAAATACGACAGTCTCAAGCATCCAACAGTTTGCCTCAGAGCTGTCCAAATCAAATTTGACAGATCAATGATGATCTGAAAGAATGGACTAGCAGGATCTTCAGGGATTAAAAATGAATTTTTATTCCTTTCAATTTCCTGAATCTAGTTTATTGTCAAGTTTTCATCAATTGTTTAGAATTGGTTTGAAGTTGCTTCATCAGGTGTCTAATTTGAAGTTGATTCATTAGGGATCTAATATGAGGTTGATTCATCAGAAATCCAATTTGAAGTTGATTCATCAGGAATCCAATTTGATGTTTGGCCTTCATTGGCTTGATTCCAATTTGATGATGTTTGGCCTCCATTAGTTTGATTGTTGGATATTTCTTCGAGAAAGGTTTGTACCCAATTAGAATATCCGTCGAAGAAACAATTTTGTGTTTCTGATGAACTACTTTCTTCTGTTGTCATGTTTCTGCAAAAAAGAATTAGTTAGTTTAAAGGATATTATTCTTTACAGATGATTTGGAAAGGGATTAATTGATTGAGAAAGGATGTTCCTAGTATGATATTGTTGGTCAGATATTTGTTAAAAAGAAGGTATCTGAGAATGGGTTTGATATATTTGAAAGTTTAATTCTGATATCAAGTTAGGAATTGTTGGCTCTTCTAAACCTCTTTTTAGTAGGGTTTTCAGGAAATTGGGTTCGAATGAGGTTTTCAAAAATATAACTTTGGTCCGCTTCTGTATCAAATAGGGCTTTAGTTTCGATTACATAATTGTCATTAATTAGTAAACATACTGGGACTGAATAATCCTAAAGTAATTGAGAATTATTATTTAGGTTTGCAAGGTTGGTTCCTTTTTGAAGATTTTGGAAGGTCGTTGGTTGAATAGGAAATTTGCCAGGAATTTCTAAGAAATTATGGGGTTTTGATTTACAAGGAATTGGTTTGGGAATTGGAAGTTGTCTTTTTCTGGAATATTAAAGAGGGGACTTCGATCTTTGGTTAAAGGATTCAAAGTGATTGGAGCTTGGTTTAGGGATTCTTTGACAAAAAAAATCTTTAATGATGTCTTGGAAAAGGTTTTGGTCTGTGGTTAACATATTGACAGCCAGACCTTCTCTTTTATCTTCATCACTGGTGGTTTGGATGATGAGATATCCATATCTTCTGACTGAATAGATTTTTCTGGTCTAATAAAAAACTAGCCTTGTTAGTTTTAAGAAGATGAAAAACAAGTATGACTATAATCTATAAAAACTTTCTTTATTTTATTGCTGATCTGATATATTAGGAATATCTTTTATCCGCCAATTAATTCCTTAACTAACCACAGATGAGGGTATAATATCTCAATTCTTTGATCCTAATACCTTCCTACCTTTCTCCAAACTATTAAAAGTAACAAATTCTGTTTTGTCGGAAGATGACAAGTTTAGTATCCAGAAAAATCAGCAACTGAATTCCAACCAAACTTGCTGATGATACAATCCTGCATATTTTGAAAGACTACTATTCTTACAAACAGGAATGCAGAGAAGACAGAATCAGATACTTCGATGTTGTATTCTACAACACAGAAACTTGTGATCGAATCTCTCCACACCTCAGATATAAGCATGACAACATTGCCGTAAGATCAATATACTACTCCCTAGTTACCTATCCAAATGTTCTTCTTAAAGAAAAACCCAATATTATGCAAAATTTATATAATGCAAACTAACATTTTTGAATGAAGCATAGATGGAGTTTCCGAATACAATATTCTTACAATCCTTCAACAAATGACAATGATGGAAAAAGTCTATCGAATATCACATAGTTTTACTGACCAATTAGCTGCTCATATTCTAATAACAAGATTCACTGGGTAATTCAAAGGTTGGTAGGATGAACACTTCACTACAGAAGACAGGGACAACATTCTCAATGCAGTCAAAATCGATATCAATGGTGAACCAATTCCTCAAGATGAAGACACCATCTCAAATGCAGTAGCAACACTAATATTCACTATCGCAAAGACATTCGTCGGTGACCCAGAAATATTCAGAGAAAATTTATCAGAGCTATTAAACAACCTCAAATGCAAAAGTCTCTTAGACTTCAGAAAGTACAAAGACACATTCTTAACTAAAATATATACAAAATTAGACGGCAACAAAGCCTATTGAAAAGAAAAATTTCTTAATGGCCTTCCCAAATCACTACAAGACCTAGTTGGAGATGAACTCAGGACTCAATACAACGAGACTGTATCATGGAAAACATTAACCTATGGACAGTTAATCAACTAGATTCAATAAGTTGTACTCAAAGTATGACGACAAGACAAGATGCTCAGACAACTTGCAAAGGATTGAGCCTAGAGAAGAAATATCTTGGATTCTTCTGTGAACAATTTGGGCTATCTAACTATTACAAAAAATCTCATAAATAACCCAAACCCACTAAACACCTTGAAAAACCTTCTTTTTACAAAAAGAGATAACAGTCCAATAAACAACCACCTCCCATACAACCATCTCAAGTCACAGGACTAGCCCTACCTCCAATCATTTGCTACAAATGTCATAAATCTGGATATATAGCCCGATATTGCAAATTCAACTAAAAAATCAATATCTTAGGTCTAGAAGACCAGATCAAAACCCAAATATCAAATCTTCTGATCGAATCAATACTGATGATTGTAAATGAGAAGAAGATTATGTTAATCAGTTAGATGATGAGATTTCAACATCTTCTTCCCAAACCACCAGTGATGAAGATGAAAAAGAAGGTCCTACAGTCAATGTGTTGACGAAAGACCAAAATCTTCTTCTCGACATCATTGAACATATTCCAGAAACAGAAAAAAGACAACTCTACTTGAACAAGTTCAAAGAATCCTTGAACCAAATATCAACCTCTTTAAACCCGTTAACTAAAGACTCAAAACTCCTCAAAATCTATAATCTCACAGACATTCTTGATAGGTTTCCTTCTAAACCTACTAAGCCATTAACCCTTCAAAATCTCCAAACAGAAATTGATCTTCTCAAAGAAGATATCAGAGCAATCAAAGCTAAACAAGAACTTGACAGTCTTGTTCTTCAAAACGTAGTACCAACTGAAGAACCTACCAATTCAAACACTCAGGATGACACTGAGTCCTTAAACCAATTATCTAAGAAAATAATGAAAGATAAAGACCCCTTGGTCCAAGTTCGATTACTAATTAGCAATAATTATGTAATCGAAACTGAAGTCTTATTTGATACTGGGGCAGACCAAAGCTGTATCCTTCGAAACCTTGTTCCATCCCAATTCTTTAAAAAAACCAAGGAAGAGTTTAGGGGAGTCAATGGCTCTAAACTTGAAGTCATTTTCAAACTGTCAGATGTTCAAATCCAATTCTCCTCCTTATCCATCACAGACACCTTTTTTCTAGCCAAAAAATTAACTAACAATGTTATATTAGGAATATCTTTTATCCGCCAATTAATTCCTTAACTAACCACAGATAAGGGCATAATATCTCAATTCCTTGATCCTAATGCCCTCCTACCTTTCTCCAAACTATTAAAACTAACAACTTCTGTTTTGCAGGAAGATGACAAGCTCAGTATCCAGAAAAATCAGCAACTGGATCCCAACCAAACATGAATGTTACAAACATGAATGTAGGGAAGACATAATCAGATACCTTGATGTTGTATTCTACAACACAGAAACTGGTGATCGAATCCCTCCACACCTTAGATATAAGCATGACAACATTGCGGCAAAATCAACAAACTATACTGTCCGAATCCTGAAAAATCAAAGCTTCATGAAATGAAAAAAAATTCAGAGGTTAATCCTCAACAAACATTGGCTTAAGAAATGGGGAATACAAACACTTGAATATGACGAAATGATTCAGAAAACAAAACAAGAATTATCAGCAGCCATTTGCTAAATACACAAATAGATGCTTCTAAGGACATTCAAACTAACTCAACCAGAACAACAACATCAAAAACTATTCTCACTATAGCACCGAAAGTCACTATAGCTGTCCGACAAGTTATTGTGCAAATACGACAACAAAAAGCCAAACTGTACATTGCAGCGGTACTGTACACTGTAACAAACAGTAAAAATCACTGTAGCAAGTACTGTAACAACACGAAAAAATTTGCTATAAGTAGCCCTCAATCCTTACACAAAAACACACAACTTCTCTACACTTCAACTTCTCTTTCTAAATTAAGGAATTCTCTCCCCTTTCTCTCTAGAATACAAACTAGTTTTTAGTTTTTAGATTTTAAATTTAGGAGCAAGCTTTAATCAAGATCAAACATGCTTCTCAAACTTTGTAAGTCCTCTTACAAACTTTTATCTTCAATCTAATTCTCTTAAATGGTCGATTAAACCGCCTGATATTCATATTCATTTACTTGTTTTATTTATTCCGTTTATACTAACAATCCATGGCCGGTTATACCGCCTGATCTAACTTACTAACTTGTTTTTATATTTTGTTTATATATTCTGTTTATATATGATTGATTCTACCACTTAAACTAACAATCTAACTAGTGGCAGTCCGACTACAACCCACTTCCTAACTCTATACATACATACATGTATATATATATGTATGTATATATGTATGTACGTACATATGTATATGTATATGTACACACTCTTTTCCTTCTATACTGCATAATACATGCACAATTTTGCATGGTGAGAATGATGGCTGTTTGTAGCTATAAAATTTAATACAAAAAGTTAAAAGAGAAACACCATTCTATTATGAGAATACTCTCCATTTACTCTAATAACCTGAAATAAAGAATTTAGGTAAATAGAAATATTAAGGCAATGTTTTGAAACTCGAACCATTAATTGAACTGGTGAGATGTTCGGATTGTGGTTCAATCAATCGGATTGGTTCACCCTAATTTAATGAATTCTTTTAAAAATAAATTATATAAATATACGTGCACAAAATAAGATATTTTAATGGACCAATTTAAGACTTTATCTGATAAAATGTTTAATATTTTCAAAGAACTTGGATTTTCACAAATTAATTTTTTGAATTATAAGTTTAAACAAATAAAATTTACCTCAATTGTATCTACTAAAAAATAATCTTAAATCCTACCCAAAAACACCATATTATTCTAAAATTAAACAAAATTCATGTCTATGGGAATTGGAAATTGTGAGTTTAAACTTTAAACCATGTCTTTAGGAATTAAACATTGCAAATTTGTTAAATAAAAAAAAGAAAGATACTTGAAGCCTGGAGGAAGTCAAGAAACTTGATAAGAGGCAAAATGTGAGAAAAAAGTGAATGGATTTTGCACCTAGTGGTTAGTTTTTAGAGTTAAGAAGAACCTATTCTTTTTTTTTTCAGTTTAATAGATAAAAACAAAAAAAATCGCTGGCCTAACGGTTTCATTTCAATTCGAGTGATTTGCATGGTTCACACAATCGTCACTGGTTCTTAAGTCTAATCAATCCAAAGTATTGAACCGAACTAGAGCCATGGTCTGTTCGCAATCCGACCGATCAAACCTGGGTTTAAAAACAATGCCTTAAGGGGATTTCAGATTTTTCTCACCCTTTAATGAAGTGACAACTTTGTAACATCCATTTTACATACTTTGATATGTTGACATGTGTACTCTTTAAATTATCACAATTATTCTTCTAATTAAATTGAATACTTAAGTAGGATCCATGTCAATGCATGAGGATGTTACACATTAGCGTGTTACAGAAGAGCCATAGCAGACTTGGACTTGGGAGGAGGTTAAGATGTAGGCTTCTAATGATGGAAAAAGCAAAAGCATATGTCTCACACAAAAGTTAAATAAGACTCAAAACACTGTAATCTCTCTCCTTCGTAAATCCAATTTTGATTCACATGAAATTGTACCTATCATACCCGATTGCAGGGAGCTGTTAGTGGAATTTCACCAGGTATCTTTGATGCACAAGTTCATAGATCTTTGGCTAAAAAAGTAGCAGTAGCAGTTAGGTCTTCTTGTTCTTTATTCTTGCCCCTCTTTTTTAGAACCCCTTCTTAGGGCATCCACAGTGATTTACATTCTTTAGAGTGTAATCCACATGCCACGTCAGCATTTCACTTTCTCTTCTTTTATTATACTCCCACTCTCAATGAATTACACTCCACAAGGTATAATACCATAGGTCCACAATTAAATCAAATATTTATTTTAATAATGCACAACTCATATCCCATAAATGAATAAAGTAATTTTTTTACCTTTTGGATTTTTTATTTTCTAAAAAATAATATTATTAATTTCTAAGTTTGAACAATATATCTTTTTTTATCTCTCAAAAATAATAATATATTGTTATTTTCTGAAAAATAATTATGTAATTATTAAACAAATATGTGATATCTCAAATGCGTAGATATCATAATAATCTAAACTTAATTATATGATTGCTGGTAAAAATTTTGTCCGTTGCAGTTTCAAAAAAATTTGTTCATTGCTGACACTAACCCACCATTACACGCATCATCAGAATGATACGTGTATGGGCTCGTATACCTCCCATGACACTCCGTTGCAGATGCTCTTATGGATGATTGAAATATACAAAGGCGAAATTGATCTCTTTAAAATAATGGGATGCGTGTAATGAGCCCGTATACCTCCCATGACATTCCATTGCAGATGCTTTTATGGATTATTGAAAATTTGAAATATACAAAGGTGAGATTGATCTCTTTAGTACGGTGGGAGATAGCCTCCATCTGTACAAATTTCAAAAAAGAGTGCCAGTTGAACGTGTTTTCCTATTTGCAAAGGGTCTATGCCCTATCATGCTCGTATAATGCGAAGGACCATTAGGTATTGGATTCAGCTTCTCCTAGGCTTTCCTGATGGCCCTATTCTCTATGGAAGCCTAGGTGTATGAAAAGGACCTTACTCAGGATTCAGCTCTCATCTGTAGCCAAATAGTCTGATTCAGTTGCATAATTCCAGTATCATTGATGATTTATGCTTTTTCACACCAAAAGGAAAAAAAATTAGCAATGAAAGAAAAGGATGAATGCAAGGAAAAACATCACAACTCCATCCTGCAAAAATTTTGACTATACGCTCCACCGCTGGGAACTAAATTAACATGTCAGGTACAGTCAAGTAGCAATGGGAATAAATATTGCTACTTTAATGATATGCCTTCGTAAGAAATACAACTAATTGGGATACTTCATTTCTCAAATTATACATAACTCACGTAGCAATGTATCCAAGGTTAGTAGTTGATGGCTGTCGAACTGCGCCCTAATCTAAGAGTTGTTAAATACAGGAACAGGAATGGTATACTGCTTTTCTAACTAATTTCCTTTTCTATATCTTGGTCTTTTCCCTCTTCTACATACCCTTCAAGAGCAAATGGCCTGAGTTCTATCGTGAATGGCATCAGTGTCACTCCTGTCGTGGAGCTGTCAAAGGAAGCTATCTACATGATCAAGCTACTTCAGTCTCCCGAAACATATTTCTTTTCTTCATAGTATTTCTTCTCGCTTGCTTCTTTCTTTGCATTCCGTTTCTGAAAAGGGAAATGGCATGAAGCTCGTGAGTCAGAGAAAAAACCATAAATAGAAGATCACAACAATAACTGGCTCATGAGATACAATGTCAATCTCCAAAAAGTCTCTAAAGACAGCAAGGGACAAATTAATTATTCAATTTCCCTCCTAATTGGCTCTGTGAACAGAAACTAATAAATGGCGAAGCCTTCAATGACAGGAGGAAAGGAACAAAGTCTTTCATGACGAGATCCAACAACCAAGAAATGACTCTTCGGTATGGCCTGTTGACAGCAATAGCCAGATTGTTAAGAAGTTACATGTACAAAAAGAACTTGTCATTAGTTCTTTGACCAGCTGCAACCAGCGAGGAAAGTGGAAGAATGCCTCCATAAGTTCCGTTACCCTATTCTCCTCCTAATCCAAACTCTCTCTCTCTCTCTCAAACATACACAAAGATGTGTGCATGCTTGAAAACACCCTATTCTCTTTGCAACTCAAAGTCTCTCTCTCATGCGAATGCACACAGGAATAGATTTTTTGGGCAAGTAAAAGATCTTCCATGGACCAATTTTCCTTCTTTCTCTTCATTCTTTTGCTTTTTCTTTCTTCATTGTTACTCCGCTTCTTAATTACAAGGTGAAACAGAATCCAGTATTACCTTAGGAAAAGATGCAAAATCTAATGATTCAGCATATGTCATGAAATAACTCGGAAAGAATCTTAAAGCCATGCATGTGAAGAAGCAAAAGTAAGTACCACATAAATTTCATGATTGGCAATTATCCTTTGGGCTACTGAACTTGTAGTGATAGTTTTTGGGCTCTCAAGCACCCGAAAGATTCCCATGCTTTTGGGGACTGCATATGGATCAGATTTTCCCTGCACGAGGAAAATATTCTCCTAAGATATCATTATCAAACAGAAGTTGGCAAATACCACATTGCATATACTGAATGTACTCACATTCAATGCGGAGCTGCTCTCAGCAACTGTCCCGTGCACAACAAAAGATATGTTGAAAGTCTTGATCTAATCACGTAACAAGATAGTTAATAGCTAATAAACTCATCAATAACAATTTCGTGAAGGTAAGTATCCAACAGAAGGTAAACAAGATTAGCAAGCCTTGACAAAATAGATTGGGGTAATAAATAAGCTAAGATGAATAAGGGCAGGTCGGAATAACAATGGAGCTAAAATTAACGAGATAGTAAGCAGTGACTCAGAGACCAACTAGTCTCCAAATTTCCTTCATATTAGTTCTGTTGATAAATAGTATCTATTTCTTGCAAAATGAAAACTGAAATAGGATACAAACACTTGATAATCTTTGTGTTGCAGCATATTTTGAAAATCACTTGGAAATTGGACATTAGAATTTCAACTAAGCCAATGCTCCTCTAATCTTTAAGAAAAGAATAGCACACATCAACTGCACATAACATTTGAAAAGCAAAAGAGCGGGAAGGAGTAGCAAAGAGGGATGTTCAGCATTCTAACATGTAAATATTCTTCTAAACAAATCATTATTAACTCTTGACGGATAAAGAACTGTGATTTCTTGCATGCTTGAATTATTCGTGGCTTGTTCACGTCTTTAATGTTGACAATCACCACAATAAACTAAATCATGCTCAGACTTATAAATCAGATCAATAGAGATGGGTTCTCATCTTTTCTGTTGTTTGATAAGAGTGTCACTTTTAAAACACGTAATGGCTACAGATGTCTGATGGTTTAGCTACAGGGTCCTCCAGAAAATGTAAAGCAAAACATACCATGTCATTTGTTACTTCCCATGGCGCACCAATGATGACCTCATCCACATAGCGGCAAGACAGCACACTAAGACTACGCTCATGCAGATTCATAAGTGGAAAATGACTTCCTCGAAGTTCACTGCAGGATGCAATGGTAGATCTCCAATATCAAAGTATTGTTTTTCATTAAATAAAATTTCGGAAAGTAGAGTATTCTAATTACATGTTGTTCTCATTAGAAGAAAGGGATATGATAATGGTCAAGATGCCATCAAAACCCTCCTTTATCATTCATTCAGAACCAATATCTGTTTTTATGGATAGCAAAGCAATTTATGATGATTACACTTACCTAACAGTCTGGTCCGAGTAAATACCAACTAAAAGGAAATCTCCAAGTTGCCTGGCAGTCTTGAGAATCTGTACATGCAGAAAGAGAAGCTCAAACTTTAGAATTGATTGAGTAGGAAATATGATACAGGACAAATCCTGACAGATAGAAATAGTCTCTTTTTTTCTTTTTGGTTGGCACAATAGTTTCTATTCTATACCTACTCCTACTCTATCCTAAGGGGGAGGGGTGGGCCCAAATGGGCCAAGGAAGAACCCGGAGGGAACTGAACAACCACCGGACCAAACAGGTGCCTTTGCACCCGCTGATGAAACTTCCAGAAAATCCTGGAGATGATTGCAAGTCAAGGGATTCGATCCCTTGACCTGCACCCAAGCAGAGCCTTAAGGCTCTCCCTGTCCCTGGTGGCCAACTACTCTAAAGGTAGTTGGACAGATAGAAATAGTCAAGAAATGAGAAATACAAGTCTATCTAGTTGGGCACCCTACCTAACGTGTCAATCATAAAATCTAATCTGGTGAATAAATTACTGACACAAATTGTCCATTACAGTTTCAGATGCTCTGCTCACTTGGTAAATTAGAGAACCACATTCTACCATAGTCTATTAAACCTAAAGCTTCATATCTTGCAGGATTGCGAATCTAACAATACTGAAGGATGATAACATTCAAGTCATCTTAGCCAAACATTAACCAATCTGTTTTTTCCCGGCAGCATAGTCCAAAATATTAATCAAAAGCTTCATGGTTTCATCAACAGTTGTCCTAGCAGCTAAAACTGAACCACAGAGGACACATACAAATACATTCTCTACAACAGTACCCAATGAGATTTTAGTGATTTTAATCTTACTTTTGAAATCAATATGACCCTGGTTTGAATGATAAACGAAATAGAGATTACTCTGCTGAAAAAGATCTCAAATTAGTGCAAATGATGAGAATAATTCCTTCATGGAGCATCCTGACTTAGTTGATCAAATAAAATGGAAGGATGCTGAATAACTCCCAAAATCACTTCACAATTGCAGCAGCCAAAATGGAAAAGGGACTACTGGTATGCTACCAGAGAAGTTTTACAAGACAGGAGTAAAATCCAGAATCAAAAAATACATGCAGATAGATACTTACAAATAAAATTATGCAAGTAAAAGATGCAGGCTCCTTTTGGACTAGGGATTTACCTCGACATGGCCAGCATGAAAAAGATCAAAGGCTCCATCAATGTATACCACACGGTCATTGGGTCCAGGTCCCTAAAATTAAATATTGTAAAAAGAATGTACTAAGTTATTGAAGTACAGAGACCACTAGAAACAGATTGCAGACAGAACAGAGAGAAGCCTGAATTCCTATAATCAACGGATGTGACATGTTCAAGCTATATTGCCCAAAAGAAAAGACACTGTTCCTTGCCATAATGGTTCAGCTCCTATTAGTATCCATAGTACAAGTCAAATCCTAGATGATGATGTATAAGAAGGCAGGCCCCCTCTTCATCAAAATAAATGATCTTTTTGCAGATACAACACATTGAAAAATGAATTTAAAAATTAACCAAATTTGCCTGACTTAGAGGCAACTAAAAGAGCCGCATAAGAAAACATATAACCTACAGAAAAGTGGGCTAGTCCAACCAATCTTACTATCTGGTGATTTCACAGTCACACTGGAGAACATGAAGGAATATCTGCAGTTCACCCATCTAACGAAATTTTAGTCATTAACTTCATATTAGTTTGCAATTATTCTCATATCTGCAGGAAAGATACTAGAGTCATACTATCTAGAATACAGCTAGAAGTGATGAGTTAAATAACAGCTCCCTTACATTTGTTTTAAAGGAGACCATAGAGAGCTCATGTAGTGGTGAACTATCATGAACTTAATTTACTTAACACAAAAAAGTTGTTGCCTTTGTAAGTTCAAATGGTTTTCTAACATACTGGGTTTATATTGTCTTTCTAGCTATGGGTACTTATAAATAACCCCATCACTGAAGAAAGCTATTGTCCTTCATTTGATTTAAGCTTTCATCATGGGTGGCTTGACCACACCATTCTTTTTGTGGTCATAGCTTGATAAACCTTACCATGTTTTTATCTTTGCATTGTTTCTTGAGCTATTTCAATTTGGTAATAAATATGTATTTAAGCAAGTAAACAAGTCAAAGATAACTCTGTGAACTGTGAAGAGAAACACTACTATGCATCAGTGAAGTGTGATAACAATTGAGGCACAAGAATGGCTGTACCTTGCCATTCGAAAATTGAACTATTCTTCTGGAGGTAGGAAGAAATTGGGATACATAGCCAACCTTGGCCTGACCTGCTTGGACGGGGATTTCTTTTGCATTATTTGATTTTTCAGTGTCAGATAATATGGAGCCATCTTCAAGAACTTTACCAGCCTTAGCAGATGCAAGTATCCTCCCTATAGTTGGACAGATATCAGAGTTACGAAATATTTAGTTGGGGTAACTCATAAATGGTACAGTTAAAATATTGACTTTTTTATTTGAAAAAGCAAATAAATATTTGAAACTGTTGCACTTCTTTGGGCAAAGCAATCAAGGGTGCAGTTAATATTGACCAAGAAAAACAAAACAAAATGCATATAGGACAATTTAGCCAAACCTTATGAATGACTAATCAATTTCAGGTAATAGTTGGCCATGACATTGATAGACACAGAAGGGATAGAAGAACAGTACCTACAATATCCGTGCTGGAGACTCCTTCAGTGCGTTTGATTTGCTTGTAGCGACCTACTTTCTTAGCCAGAGCATAAGCATCAGTTCCATCTGGAAGCAAGCAAGGATCATCACCGTGTATGATGTAGTCAATTTTATGTTTGTTGAATAACTGGTTCATAAACTCTTCAGTGATTGCATAAGGAGCCTTGAAAATAACTTCATCCACCCACTTCAAACCACTTACAAGGGCTAGCCTGGAAATGACTTCAAATTAGCTAGTTCACCACAAATTCAACAATCATCTGCATGATAATACTATGGAGTGATAAGTAGTCCAGGAAAATATAAAACATAACTGACATTAATTTCCAGGGTCTGTGATGTAAATTCCAAAAAATCATCTAGTGCTATACAAATACATTACTAAGTCCTCTTAAATAGAACAAGTCCTTATTTTTGTTAATTCTCCCAACTCCCCTCCAACTAAGCAGAACACTCAGTTATTGATCCTTGCCCATATCTTACCCACAGCAAAATAAAATTGTTCTTCGCCCGGCTTCTTAGTTTGTTGCAAACCGCAAGTTATGCAATACAGCAAATTGTTTCCAAATATTGCCTGATCTCTATTGTTAGTTCCCCCATTTTGCTCAGTCAAGAAGAATTTGAAAATAAATCTTTCCAGGACATCATTGACAGCTAAAACATGTTAAATCCTCATCAGTATCCATCATGAGAAACTTAAGAAGAAGGTATTCAACCATTTCTGGCAGTGCAAAAGGTTGCTTACCAACTTTTAATCTACAATCGGATAATTATGTATTGTGAACAACTAAAACAAGAGACATAATAACCTGAAGTACAGCATGTCTGTCAACCACAAGGTGTCTTCAGACGTTTAGTATTGGTGTCAACTTATGTGTATGTTACGCAAGTTAGAGAGTCTAAAATTCTATTTTGGGTGTTCTGGAGTTAGTTTACACGTTTGAATACCTTTGTGAGTCGAGAATTTGATAAGCCAATCTTCAACTTATTGTTATTATCCAAACTTCTTTACTGAAATCTAAAAAGGAGAAGGCATGAATGAAGTGAAGAAATAGCTGGATCCAGCAAGATTCCCTAAGGACTTGGTAAGCAAATGAAATAGCTAGGCCATTCAAAGGAGCCGCCCCTTTCTAAGGCACACTATTAACTTAAAGGTAGATAGATAATCAATAGCTAAGAATCCTAATGCATTATTCTCATGTAGTAATAGTAACCTCCAGAAGTGTCCTTGGTCAGATCAGACAGTTTAGCTCCGGAAAAAGCTTAGAAATGAATTTGTCCACTACCTATTTTCTTTCTGTCTTAATATTTCTCGTCACTTTTCCCTTCTCTTTCTTCCCTCTCTGTTATACTTTCTTGCGTACGAAAATTATAAACTGAAGCAAATGAAAAGAAGAAGACGCGGGTATAGGAGATATGTCAACATCGTATATTTTTCTCTGAAACCTATACCTCACAATTTCAAAATTTCCAAGTTGCTTATCTTGCATAATGGCTTAAAGAACTCAAAATGGTCTGTTTTGGATGCAACTATCTTGAACGTTACTATGTTAGTTCCAATCTTCAACATCTCAATTGGTATCAGAAGCATCCAGGTTGATAATCAACCAACGTACTTCGCCAACTCCGCAAATAAATATATTTGCATAACATAAAATACACTATTTTAATCAACAAAGTGGAGTATGATACATACACCAAAAAAAGTGTGGAAAGCTAACACACAACATGTCTGCAAAGAGGTTTTAGTTTTAGAAAATTGTCGAAGCATTTGAAAGATAAATGGTAAATAATAAAATTTTCACAAACAGATATGCAACAAGAAGAACAATATACACACTCATACCTCTCCTCCATTGACAAGACAGGAGGACCCTTATTGGCTACAATCTCCTCATCACTCACAACTCCAACAACCAGTTCATCTCCCAAAGCCTTCGCTTGCCTCAACGCATTTGCATGGCCATAATGCATGAGATCAAAGCAACCATCCATATAAACACGAACTGGTTTCTTTCCGCGTGTCTTCTTATGAAAGATCCCAAAACCAGGCAACAAATATGGCAAAGTAGGAACACTAATCCCACCAAAATAGCTTGTAGATAACCCAAGCAAAGCAGCAGTTAACATTATCCCACCAAACAAATGGGGATAATAATATATCCCCTCCCACATCCAATTATTACTTTCGTAATCCATTATAACCTCCTCACCCTTTATTTCAGGAGTTCCTTGAAGGTCTATTTATTTGTATTTATACACTACAAGGGAAGACACAAACCCTGCAATCAAAACCAAAAATAACAGGACACAAATTAATCAAATCCTGAATTATCCATAAAGCAAATACAATTTGATCGAAATCGCAAAAGTGCTCGCTAATATTGGCTAAACAGGCTTGGATCAGACATGGGTATCATAAATTACGAGAAAAAAATATTTTGATGCGAAAATAGACAGGAATATCTCTAAAAAAAACACAAAACTTATGTGACCTTTTTACAGGAAAAAGTCATAAATCATGAACCAAAAAACCCAATAATTCAGAAACAAAAATTTAAAGATGTATTATCTTGAACTTATATAAAGATCAAGATTTGAGCCAACCAACCCAAATTTCAACATAAATCAGCAAATGCAAATCTAAATACAAAACTATGCAACAAATGCATACTTGAACATCCACTTTATTCACCTTTTATCTTCAAATCCAGCTGGAAAACCTGCAAGTGACTTCCCAAAAACACAAGTTTTTTCGACTTGTATCCTTAAAATTTCGAAAATTACAAACAGAAATGATGCAGAACGAGTAAGCAATGATCAACACGAGATTCACACGGAAAATGGGGAAAAGGGTTATCCCTAAACGCGTGTTTTGAAAGAGATATTTATGTGACCAAGAGAAAAGAGAAGAAAGAATGGAAGTCTTTTCACCAAAACACAGAACATTTAAAGAATTTTCAAGAAAAGGACACGCAACCACACACAAAAGATGTGATGTCACACCGCCTTGAAATTCACGAAGCACCAGAAGAAATTCTAGTAAAATGGGAATTTTGTCAGATCGAAATCTTTACCTTTCTCCAACCAGGTGTTTGTGCCTTCTCCCTCTCTCTCTCTCTTGCTCTGTTCTGAGAGGAAGGAGATGTGTGAATCAGGGAGTTGGGACCCCTTTGAACGACAATCTTTGGTGGTAATTTAACAAATGCCCTTCAACTTTTTCATTTTTATTGTTTCCTATTTCATGGAGTACTTTAACTTTTTAGATCTCCTTTATGACCCTGATTTTATGGTTTCTTTTTTTATAAATTTTTCTTGTTTATGTTATATTGGAGATAGAGCTTATTTCTCGTGTTAATTGTTTTAAAAGCAATGGAAGATTAGTGATTATAGCTTAAATTTGTCTTGCATTGTAAGTTTTTTTTTTTTTTGGGTAGGATTACAAATGTTTAAAATTACATAAATAGGGATAACTTTATTTTGGCCCTCTAAAGTGATTAAAAATATTGGTTTGGTCCCTTAAACTGAAAATGTCTCAATTTAATCCTCCAAGGTAGCAAGATATTTTAATATGGTCCCTTCAATCCAAAGTAGCATAAAATTTTAAATTTGAATCTCTAAATTGAGAATACTATTCCAATTTCATCCTCGCAAGCCATTACATGATTGACTAATCATGGAACAATCAAGCCGCAAATAATTGAAATCATGTTAGGGTATTTTGTCATACTGCTAATAGCACTTTTCTTCTCTCATGAATTTATTATTGAACTAGAATGTGTAGTTTTTTTTTTTTTCTTTTGTACGACTTCCATAGCATTCGATATTAAAATCATAAGTCACTTCAAAAAATATAATACACATATCACTAACGAAATTAAGGTGAGAAAGTTTTGTGTAAAATAATTAAAATGACTTTTTTTTTATTTCCTCTTGTTGCAGTTAAATCCTTCAAAAGTTAGCCAATTGTTAATTCCTTTAACAATATAACCTTCGAAGACCAACTTTAGAAAGTTTGTTACTAGTTTGGGACGACCAAAAATAAGACACTTTCAGTTTAAGAGATCATATTGAGACAGTTTCCTACTTTGGAGGACCAAATAAAAAAAATTTCAGTTGGACGACCATTTGAAATCTTGAATCACCTTCAAGGAGGAGAACGAAGTATTAGTCAATTCATAAACTTGGTCAATTCAAAAAGCTTGTTTGAGGAGAACGAAGTCTTAGTTTCCGATTTTGTTTTTTTTTATCAAATTTAGTTGGGGATGGAATGATGGATTGCCCGTGCGTCCATGTGGACGTTTATGTTGTTAATGAGAAAGCTATGGTCCCTCTATTTTTGATCCTCCGAAGCCTTTTCTCGTTAATTTGAAACAACGTCTATTCCAATTTGACGTTAACATTCAACTATCTTAATATTGTTGACCTGTATACTCTTGTACGTGTTAATTTTGCCATTTTTGACTTAATCGCGTCATTTAAAATTTTAAGTAACTTTTGATCTTTGACGTTTTGAACATTGTGAGTTTAGATAGAAGTTTATTTGAAATAATTATTATTGTATTTTTTACGATATGATGTATATGAGATAAAAAAAAAGGTGATTCAAAAAATATAAAAAAATATATTTGTAATGCAAGCAAATAATTTTTGTTCAAGTAATGCCTATCCAAACCCACCTAGAAGATTTAGTGAGACTCTAGTTCATAATCTTCAAATTTTTTTGGGTGTCAACCTTGATTGTTTTGCCAATAGATAAGAACTCACTAGATCAACAAATGTCTGATTGTAGTAAATTTTTATAATTAGCGCAAATCTTGATTTGACAATATTTATTTATGATCGCACAGTAGTTTGATTTTTTTTAATATTTCTCTACAATTTGTCATTTGAAATTTCTTGTGGACTTTCATGTATATTTTAGAACTAGTGATGGCTATCTAGTGCCATTATTCTTAAAAGTCAAAGTTGCAAAGCTTTTTTTTTTTTTTTGGATAAAACACAAGTTAATATTATTAATCATCTCGCTGGAAATTGTCCAGCACAATTTGCTTGACAAAGTAATCTGCACTAATGGCAAAAATACATTGAACATGTCACAGATATGTTTTGATCTGAAAAATCATAAGATTTTACAGAGATACAAAATATAAAAGATTATACTGTCAATCACCAATCATCAAATCTGACAAATTGAACGTACTGCTCCATAGATATCTGTGCATGTCTATTCCCCTAGATCTGCTATCCAACTTGTTCAAGTTCAAAACTGATGTTGAGATCTGATGAGAAGACCCAAAAAATTTTAGATCTAACATATAAATTTGAAGAAATTCTTAGATCGGAAAAAATAAAAACTAAACAAAACTCTTGTCACGGTAGCTTAAGAGAGAAGAAAACTCTCACCTGGATAGCTTGAGAGAGACTTTATTAAATCAAAGTAAGAAACGAAGGAATAGGACAAAGGAAGAGGAAGGAAGACCCTGACTTAAAGGCCAATATCTCCCTCCAATGAAACTAGATAACGTTAAAATAACAAATGTTAATGAAAGTAAACGGATTAGTCGTTTGTCTATCCTATGTGGTCAAGGAAACTAACAAAAGAACAGTGTGGTAAAATTTACATTTTGCACACAATGATGTACAATAGGGATACATACAATTTAACCATCAGTTGCGAAGGTTTTACATCTTTAATAGATTACAATAAGTTTACATGTTGGACAAAATGGTTTATAATGGTGAAACATACGATTAAAAACTTGTTAATTATAAAGGTTTTACGGTATTAGAACATGTAAAATTACTCCAACATATTGTAATTAAGGGAATCTTTCATCATTGTAAACCATGTACAGCAATATGCTTTTGTTTGTTTCCATATGTTTTAAAAATTTTTTTTTTTCAATTTTGTTCTAAAAACTACCCCTTCTTCGCCACATCTAGCCAGCTCGTCCAATTCCCACTAGATTTGAGTTTTGGAACCGATTAGACACAATTCCAAAATTTTAATAGATATGATAGAATTGAAAGGAGGAGTATCAAACTGCCATTCACGAAAGGTTTAGGTACTATTGGTGCCTTTTACTTGAAAATATTTGGATTGATATTTTCTGCAAAAATTTTTTTATATTTTTTGTGAATACATTTGTCAATTATTTTTTTTATTTCACATATATCAGATCGCTACGATATATTTTTTTTAATAAAAATTTTTAAAAATAGCAATCCAAACGGATCAAAAGAAAGTTTATAGTGACAAAGATTTTACGTTTTTGGCAGGCTAGTCTTGAGCTGTTGAAACATTGAGTAGCACACTAACAAGTAAGAAGCAGTGCAACGTGTAAAATGGAAGTGTTAAATCAAAATAACGATAATGACCTAAGGAATAGTTGATTGTTTAAATTGACACAAATGGGGAAGTGAAAAGCAAGTTTCTTCACTCATTATTTGATTTTAGTATTGCAAAAGACGAACACAGAAATTTCACACAATAATTAACTAAACAAGTTTGTGATCTTATTTCAGTTGACATGAACGGTATATGATTTGTAAAATGTTTTGGTGGCAGAAAGAATTTTAGGAGAGTAAAGTACAATACCAAATAAAAGTAAACTAGCATATTGGATAGGAATTATTCTTTTCTACATTGACACGTATCGGTATTATTAGAGCTGTTAAACTTCACGAGTAGCTCGAAAACTCATTAGAACTCAGCTCGATAAGGCTCGAGCTCGGCTCGTTAGTTGCAGTAAACGAGCCGAGCTCGAGTTAGAAATGTGCTCGTTTAGTTAACGAACCGAGTAAGCTCGGTTTGTTTGATATCCGAGTAGCTCGTTAGATCTCGTTAATAAAGGGCATATTTGTCATTTTAGAAGTCAAAAGTATAAAAATTATAAATTATAAATTTTTATTGAGATTAATTTGCACGAGCTTGAGCTCGAGCTCGTAAGCTCGACTTGTTTGTGATAAACGAGTCGAGCTCGAGCTCGAACTCGAGCCACATGTACATTTGACGAGCCGAGTTCGAACACATTTTAAAGCTCGTTTGGCCTAACGAGCTCGAGTTGAGCTCGGCTCGAATTAAACTCGAGTCGAGCTCGGCAGCCAAATATTCGGCTCAACTCGGCTTGATTAACAGCTCTAGGTATTATACACTCATTTTAATGAGTGGATATATGATTTTCTGCATTCCCAATTTTCAGAAGTGTTTGGGACCCTCTTCCAGGATGCAATGTAATTTCTGATCTCTTTGAATACCGCCTTAATCAATTCCTTTCCACAAATGATAGAGGACAGCTCCCAAAGCTAGTTTTCTTACTAAATACCCAAAGCAACTGTTTAGATAGTATTTGAAATATTATTTAAAATAAGTACTGTAGTACTCTTTTTATAACATGATATGTGTGAAATAAAAAAGTGATTGAAAAGATAAAAAAAAACGATCGACAAATATGTTTGTTACGGAAGCACGAATATTATTTCAAATAATATGTATCCAATTCATATTGCTTCAAATGATGAGATTGCCAAGCCAAATCCTCTTGCCATCCCTAAACTCCTCTATAACATAGATCATGCTTCAACTCTTGACCAAATATAAACTAGAACAAGGGCACATGAAGAATAAATTGTTCCCAAAAGAATTTTGCTCAAATGATGAGATAGCTAAGCCAATTCCACCTGCCATCCCAAACTCCTCTATGACATAAAAGCATGCTTGAACTTGTGACCAAATATAACCAGAATACACCATCTATGTATCAGTCACAATTCAGTTTAATATTCCATCCTTTGCGCTCAAGCGATGTATACATTATAACCACACAACGGAAGTGTGTCTAGGAATACATCCCTCAAATCAAACGAAATGATACCAAGAAACAATCTCAGCAGTTAGCTGCAAAAACTTAATTAATTGCAGATTTAACAGTGAAAAGTTCAATCTTGCCGGCTGACCACCCTCATATGTTTGTTGATTGCTTCCAAATTGCTTCACCATACTTGTACCAAATCTATCAAGAAGAGGCCCTTGAGATGGCCAATGATCCACCACAGAAAAGTATTTTCACCCGTTTCGACAAGCGAAAAAATTCGAGAATGGGCGCTACCTCTCAACTACAGCAGCATTCTCCGCAGCCAAAAGCAGTCACCACTCACAAGGAAGAGGCACACCCCAAAGCAGATTGCTATTGGAAATCAATAGGAAATCATGCAGCTGAAAAGTCTCCTGTTGCAATCTCCATAAAGTCGAGGGAAGGTATACTTCTGCCAGGCCAAAAGAGAATTATAACCACTCCATGCCTATTTCAACATGTTTTCAGGCCTAAATCACAATTTTATGCTTCAAAATCCACGCTAGCTATTTCCTGTTTTCATTTTCATCTCTTTTGAAGCATCTTTCAATCATGGCGATTTGGAACAAGTCCGAAACTTCCACTGAGCTTTCACATAATTAAAGATCTATAGCTGATATATTATTCGAGTCACCACCGATATGATAGGTAAAATCCCGCAATTGAAGAAAAAAGAAACAAGAGAAAATTAAATGAACACTTGGCAATGAAACAGTAACAACATTTCAGTATCATTTCCCCAGTTGCTTTTCCACTTCCAACTTATTAACGGCCATGGCTGGATGGAACATCTTCGACTCAATCTCTAGAGTCATTTCAACCAGATTGCTTGTCAAATTGTCTATTCCAAACCATCAGTCCTCCGCATTTCTTGAACGCCTTGACTCTTGGCAAGAAACTCTTTTAACTGTTTCAGTATCAACAAAGCCAGTACTAGCTGCATCATGTGAAGCAGGCAAGCCCAGAAAAACTTTGCCACTGAGTACGACTTTTCAGCAATGCTAAATGATACTTATTTCAACTAACACTCTACCTGAAAACCAGCACTATTAGTAGACAAACCAGCTGAAAAATAAGGGTCTCAGCAGTAACCATCATTCTGAAGAGGGACTTTGGGCAATGGGGCACGAAAACTTTGTGGCCTCTGAAATTGTACTTAATAGACCACTACCCAAATTGAAAGCTTTGGGCGTCAATTCCCTGGCCTCATTTCGTATGCAATAAAGTGACACTTTCCAACATACCAATATGAAAAGTTTTCTCTCAATCACGTTACGTTATAATCGACGTTTTAGAATTTAGACAAACTTGATACACCCCTAATGGTTCCTAACCTTTTGGTGTCATGTATTCATGGTTCCTAACAGTTCGGTGAGCAATTATTTGGGTGTTCTCAAAACCTAAAATTAACGTTTGAAAATTTTGTAACATACAAATAACATGTTACTTCTTGATGTGATTCTAGATAACTTTATTACCATCCAGTTTGGAGGATGAAACCAAACAAAACAATCTTCATTTCTTTGGTTATGGGACTTGTGGCAAAATACCACCAAAAAGGCATATGCATTGGTCCAGCAACTGAATTTCAAGTTGGAAGAAAGAACTCTGGATGCATTAGCCACCTCAAGGTTGGAAGTTGGATACGTGCAAGAACAATGGTGAAGTGGGCAGCTGTTGATACTGGATCTAATAGTTTTAGCTGGCTGCTAATCCCGATCCATGCTTTGATACATTAATCTTTTACAAGTAGATGAACAAGAAAATGGTCAAGTAGATCTCAGAAATTGTCGAAGTTTCAAAGATAATAGAATTCACGTTGTAGCGAAAGTCCCAGAATAGGGAAACACGAGGATTTTTTTTCTACTCCCTTCTCTACCCAAGTTAGAGTATTTTTGTGTGTCCACATTAGTTACTTGCCCAAATCTCCTGTAGGAATTTTGGTCCAGTGCCATTGACTAATACGCAAGAGCAAGCTAAAAACAGTAAGAAGGGACTTGTGGCGACTTGAACTATCTTTGTTTCTCTTAGATTTTCTGTTGCTTTAGATTTTACGGAGTCTTGTTGTAAAAACTGAATCAGCAAAAGCTAATATATGGGTCGTTATCGATTTTAGCTTTTTAGGTCATTAAAAAAAATCTATAATCAAGATACAAAAACGATCAAAAACATCACAAAAACTGATTATGCAAAATGAGAATCGATGATCAATTAAAATAATCAACCGAGAACAAGCATTTAACCATGCACACCTTCTCTACATTAGTGAAATTCACCTTTATTGGGATTTTTGTTACAAAGAGGTGCCAAAGTTGCTTTGCTTTTATAGAAATCAGTTTGGTACTGCAGCTTGGAAGAAAGAGAGATCAGAAAGAAAGCTGAAACCTGAAACTGAAAATCTTGTCAATTTTATCAGCTTTAGTTATTGAAGTCAATTGCAATCAAAGTACTATATAAATTGGCAAAACCACATTTGGAACAAGTATATTATTTCCTAATATCAAAGCAACACAAAAACGAAAATTGTTGGACTTCTTCACACATGATTACCATCAATACCGAGAGTAATTAGAATGACGGAGTAAGGTTGGATTTCCGCTAAGTGACTAATTTTTTTTTATATGACATTACTAATTAAAAGAATTTATGGACACTACACTTGGCTTGTTAGATTTAGCTATTTAGTACTTAAGTCTTCTCCCAACTAAGGGTTAATTGCAATTTATCTCCTTAAGATATACTCTGATTCTCACTTTAACTCCTAACCTTTATTTTGCATCACTTAAACCTCGAGAGACAAAAACACCCCTCTACTATGTAATTTTTTTCCTTTTTTTTTGTCTCTCCTCTTTTTTATTCCAAATTACTTTTTTTCCAATTTTTATTTCTAAAAAAAGATAAAAATTATTGAGGCAGAATTTAGGGTTGGCTACTCTACCCTGACCTTCATTTTACAAATCAAACCCACACTTTTGAGGGAAATCCAAAAGAGTGGGTTTGATTTGTATGTTAAAACTTATTCTAACAAATTTTCTATTTTTGATAAGATTACGAAAAAAACCACAACTTAGGGTGCATTTGTTAAATTTAAAGTTTGAAAATTGAAATATAAATTTGTTAAGTTACTAAATTGTTAAGTACTAAATTTTAGTGTAGATCACATTAAAATGATAAATGAATAACTTATTACTTATTTGTGGAACAAATTTTGCTTAAAAAATTCTGTGCCATTTAATTATTAAATATTTTTTCTTTTATTATTAAACGCATCTCTGAACGTATTAAAATTTAAAATCATCTAAACATGTTAAAATCTGAAATCATATTTGAAATAGTTCTTTACGAGTCTTGGTGACATTCTTAACTACACCTGTGCAATTTTTTTTTTTTTGCCTTTTTTTTTTAAGAAAGTGAAAACTTTATTACTATGAAGAATCCGCATTCAGAGCCGGAATTACAAAATGGTAAAATGCTCAAACTTCACACACTGAAGGAACACATTTCCCAGCAATAATTAAGACAGACATGCTATGCATTGCAGCATTAATATAACAGAAAGAAATAGTCACCTGAATTGCAGACAAACTAGTAAATTTTGTATTCAAAAGATAAACCAAAATTACAATCCTAATCCAAAAGCAAAACTTAGATATATGGCCAATATCGAATATACGATCTGGATTTTAATGTACATACTAAAATATTTCAGGCTGTGGAAAAGGGGTGGGCCGGAAGAAACAAATACAGTTGAACATTCATGGGAGGAACAGAGTAGAGCAGGGAAAAGCATCTTTTCAATGCTCTTGTGCGGTACCCTCCTGTTGCTGAGTAGAAGATGCAGGTTTCTGGGATGTTTGAGGGGAGGTTTCTTAAGGATTAATAGATTTCGCAGAGGGAAGCAGGCATCTCTTGGAAAAAAAATGTGGCAATGCTCTTTGTCCTCCCGCTGCCTTTTTCTGCAAAATATCAAGAATCTCGGTCAACCAAACAATACAATGCTGACTACTGGTGCTCTCAAATGCAAAAGAATAATTGAGTTCACAAATGGAGGAATAAGTAACCATAAAGTAACCAACAACCTGGTGATATTGTTAAACCAAGCTTCACCAATACATCTTTCTTAACCTGCATCAGAAGAGTAGACCAACATAAACAACAAAATTGCAGTCTGAGAAACAAGCTTCAGATTAATTAAGCATGTCCCACCAGAGGTTCAAGGACTAAAAGTCCAGAACAAAGGTACAAAGTCATCCTAAGGAAGGAGAGAATGAAGCTTAAAAGAACTGTCGAATTGTGTTGCAGTTCAGATTAGACTTGGAAGCTTAATGCTATGGACAAACCTTTTTTTTTTTTTTTTGTTCACAACCAGATGAAGGTTGATTATTATCAAAACTCTCTGTCATGCAAAAAACAATTTGGAAAACAAAAAAATATATATAACCCCATATCTTATTGGCATGCAGCTGGAGGTCTGGGCAGGCAAAGCACAAGAACCTCCAGAGTGCATGAACTTGCCTTTGTAGTTACCTATTTTTTCTTAAACTACTCCACATTACTTATGCAAAGGGATTAAAATAGATAAATATCTCGGAAGTTAAAAAAGAAACTATTATTATTCAAGATGCCTGTTTATTATTCAGCAAATTTGAAAAGTCACAAGTTTAATGTAGCCATAAGATTATGTTCCATGCTAAGAGTGAAGCAGCTTTTCAATCTATTGTCATATAGAGCAACAGAAAATCATGGTTACCACTTCAGGTCAATAAACTTTGTGAGATTGAAAGGTCAGGTCTCAAACTAAACAGACAAAAATCATCAGAAAGGGAATTTTAACTTCCTAAGCTTGAATGAATAATTGAAAATAACCTGCCACCGGTTGTCAACAAAATCTGATATTTCTCGCACTTTGTTTCTCAATTGAGAATTGGAAATGGTGGGAAACTTCTCATGTAAACATTCCACCACTTTGTTTATGCCATTGGAACATGATTGAATGACAGATACCCGAAAATTCAGTAGAAAATTAGTCTGGCATTGCAAGCTTTATCAACATATTGATTTTCTAAAAGAAAACTCCAATCCACATAATTAAGCCAATCTTTCTCCATTGTGATAGCAAGAGCTCCTTGGTCACTATACTTGAGCAAAGCATTAGAAGCTTTTGAATGAAAACATCAATACTAAAGGCATAAAAAAAACCAATCTGAGCCAATTCAGAGTCAAATATGCTTGGTGGACTTGCCAAAGTTGTGGAGTTGGTTTTTGTACTTGAGGTGCAAGCCCCTTGATCTTCTGTGTCATCACAGATTGAAATCTGTACAGATGGGCCAACTGGGAATGCATATATACTCAAAGCTTGCAAACACATTTGCTCATGTTTTTCTGCACCAGTGACGTTATCAGCAGAAAGCAAAGGGGCTTTTTGATGCATTATATTCGGAGCGACTAAAGGCTGGTTTTTCCGAAGAGCATTCTCAGTTAAATTGTATAGACACTTTTGCTGTCGAAACAGCTGATTTACTGCCTCACTCGGCAGTGCCTCCTTGGAACTGGGTGAACTTCTTGTCTCCTCAACCAAGTGATTGGCCTCCAATTTGTCAACTTCTACTCCCTGCATGACGGACTGTCAAACTTCAGACGGAAGAGGAAAACTAAAGCATTGCCTAAAAAGAAATTGTTGGTTTTTGGAGTATAAACTAAGAAACAACATTTTTGGTGTTGCAAAAAAAGCTTATAAAAAACTTGTATTGAAGGTGTAAAATGAACTTGTATTCTACGTTCATCAATTCACTATTTATAGTAATTACATGAAACAAACTAGCAAAATATCTAACTAACAATTATCCTAAAAATCTCAACAAAATATAATCTTCTTCTACTAGCAAATTTTAGCTAAAATATTTGTTAACAAACCAACATGATCTTTGGTTAACAAATATTCTTATTTTTCTAATAACTAAATTATTTTGATATCAAACTCAATCTAAAAAAATTTGTAGGAAAAGTTGGCATATCTCAACACTCTTCCTTACCACTTTTGCTGCAGATTTTCAATTATATTCTCAAATCTTTGAACCTTGTTTTGGGCAAGGCTTTCATAAAAATGTCTGCAATCCGGTCGTCAGTCTTGTAATGTTTCTTGAGCCAAACTTCAAATAAAGATGATTTTTTTTTTATGTTTCCAAATAACCTTCTCATAGGTTCAAAGTGGAATATTCTTTGATGATATTTGAATCTATACAGAAAATATGAAATTTTGCATGATCTTCATTTTGTCATCACCATCAAAATTTGTAGACTCGAAAACAGTAATTTTATAATCTTGATAAATATCAGGAATCAATTTGATGCCTCCTGACTTATCAATGATCTCCTCCTGAATTTTTTCAGGATCTGAATTCTTGATTTCATCATCATGTTCCACTTTAGAATTGTCAAAATTTGACCAATTCATAGTGAAACTTTTCCTTTTTATTTTAATTGAGAATAATTTATTCTCAATCAAATCATTAGCCATTATCCTTGTGAAAACGGCATCAAAAACTGATATGTGAATGCTTGCTTTGGGTCTCTGTCTAACTGCAGCTCTCTGGTCTCTAATTTGTGCATCCACCAGCTCTTCAAATACTGGCGAAACAAAATTGGTTTCCACCATATCCCATAGATCATTGACTACCAAATAAATCCAAAAATTTATGACCCAAATTTGGTAAGTTTCACTACTAAAAGTTGAAACATTTGACAAAAAATTCTTTCCTGTCATGGTTTTGAACTTATAAAGGATTTTCACGAATGCACTCACTCTCAAAGAAACAGGCCCTTAAGATTTAGGCTCTTGATACCACTTTGTTGATTTTTTGGAGTATAAACTAAGAAACAACACTTTTGGTGTTGCAAAAAAAAACTTATAAGAAACTTGTATTGAAGGTGCAAAATGAGCTTGTATTCTACATTCATCAATTCACTATTTATAATGATTACATGAAACAAACTAGCAAAATATCCAATTAACAATTATCCTAAAAATCTCAATAAAATATAATCTTCTTCTACTAGCAAATCTTAGCTAAAATATTTGTTAACAAACCAACATGATCTTTCGTTAACAAATATCCTTACTTTTCTAATAACTAAATTATTTTGATATCAAATTCAATCTAATAAAATCTGTAGGAAAAGTTGGCATATCTCAACAGAAATAAAGAAAAAAAATCCAACAACAGTTGATAATTCTTTCATCTTGTGACCTTGTTTGACCATGCAAGTTTGGTTCCCATCTTTCTATTTTTATCACACTTAAAACCAGCATTTAGCAGCTCAATACAAGAAGGATGATACATTAACACCATGTCACTGCTGGGCATTTCTGTACTGGACAGTTAACAACACAGGAACTCAGGGATACAATAACATCTAATATATGCATTGTTTGAAGGAGAAAAAAAAGCCTCATCTCAAAGCTTGAAAAACTCCATTATGAAGATCTAAGAATGGACAGGTAGGTGACTTCCTCATTGCTTATGAGATGAGGAGAAGGCTAAGTGCTAAATTTTAATAAGATAAGACATTGAAAGCACCAAAATTGAATAATGAAAAAAAATCATGGCAAATAAAACAAAAAAATTAAAAAATAACTGGAGAATTTAGGGAATGTAGGCAAATTTTATGTTAAAAATTGCTTTTCACAATCATGGTGAAACTCTCTTGACTAAATGTAGCAAACGACTTGCATGATATTCTTGGTTCACAAGTCAGTTAAACACAACTTCTTAATTTTTCACACAAACATACTGAATTTCTTTTGTTGAATGCCCAATTAAGGATCATCTCTATGTAGTGATTATCATTCTGGCAATGAATACAACAAAGATACTAGCAACTTTTACGCAAAAGCTCTTGGAAATACCTCATCTTCTGAGAGATATCCATCAAGAACAAAGAAGCCATCTTCACTTTCATCGTCGCCATCACCCCTTAAGCATCCTTCATCCAAACTTTCCTCTTCTCCATCCTTTTTCACAATCTGATAGGCTCTCACCAGGTTCCTCCTGTGCAAACAATTTTGTAAAGATTGTTTTCAGGATAATCAAGCAACAATTACGCTTAAATATGCACCATACCTCTTCCCATTCTTCATCACTATCAATCTCATAATCCAATTCTAGATCCTTTACAAAAGGGTGATGTGCACTTACAACTTGACTAAAAAGAGAGCAATAAATGAAATTAGAGCCACTCTGAACCTAATAATCTCCTGGATGACATTCAGCTATAGCCACAAAACCAAATAACGTAGTGGCTACTATTCCGCAATAAACTTACCTTTTCTTCAACCTAAACCCGTAAAAAGTAGGCCTATGACACTTATCAAATTGCAATAACTGTTTACCTCATACACATGCTCGGCTGCTTGCAGTTATGCTGTTTGAATTTGCAGGAGACAATCTACTATCAGTACTAGACCCATCCATCAACAAGGTTCTCAATATTCATCTCTTCCTCACGAGCCAGTCCTTTATTAGCAGTTAGCTTAAGTTTCTTGACAAGCTCAGTCTTAGGTTTCTGACGAATGCCTCAATGCATAGGTCAGTTATAACGAATTGAATTACCTAGGCGGTGCCAAGAATTTAGATGCAGGCTGCAAAATGTAACCAAAACTAGTTATTCTTTTGGAAAAACAATGGTTGCTTCATTGCATGAGCACAAATGAGGAAAAAGAGCCTCGCTTCCATATATCTTCCACCTTAACTTCAGTGTCCATGGAGAGTACAGAGTCCATTGCCAGAGTAATTGAGCCCATTTTCTCTTTGTCCATCTTAGGAGATGGATCAGTTGCACTTCTTGGAGGCTGATCATTTTCTGAAAATGGATTTTCACCTCGTTAAACAAAACGCTCCATGAGTGATGCTTGCTTGTGCAGAGAAAGTTTCTTTTTGTTTTCAGTTTCTTCCTTCTCCTTGCGCCATTGATCTTTTTCAGCTTCTTCTTGGTGCCTTTTTGATAGGTCATAATTTGTTGCTAAATTTATAATTATTCTTCCCATGATTTTAGCCAAATATTGCGTTAATTGATGGATTCTACTTATATTTGGTTAATGGTGTTAAATTGTAGGAAAAAAAGTAAAACGTGACAAAAAGGGGCAATCTTCCAATTAATTTAATGGTGGCACATTCGGGACCGATTTCCAAGTTCGATTCAAACTTTGGGCAGTTTTAGAGAAAGATTTGGAAGACTTGAATTCTAATTATTAGTCTTATGGTTGAATTAGCAAACTTGAAATACTTTCTTTTGTGATTTATTTTTCTATTTTTAGGAAACTAGTTTTATTTGGTAGTAGACTTCTATTAGGAAACAAAAGAATAAGGAAAAAGCCAGATTCCCGTGTGAAGAAGACTTCGGCTAGTAACAATTTCGGGGGGGATTCTTTGGAGAGCATAAGACAGCCGTCATTGGTTCATCCTGGGGAGTTTTTCGGTTGGGGGCTTGCTTTCATTCGTTTTAGAGAAAAACCAATTGCAACCAGATTCCGTGGAGTCTAATGAAATTTCTTCTAGGATGCGTAGCTAAATTTTCATTTTCTAGTCAAGAGGACAACTGAAAATTGGGTTCAACAATTACTGTAAGATCTAAATTATTTAAACTGCTTCCTCCATTTATTGGTATTCGTATGTTTTCTGTTTTTAATTGTTGTTATACCTATTGTGTATGATTAAATAGATACACAATATTTAATTATTCACATAGGTTATTTGCTAGTTGGGGGCAGTTGAATCCGTAATTGTTCGATTACTTTCGTCCCGATAGTAACTGACATAATTGAGTTTATGTTAGAAAAATATACGATCTAATTTAAACAAACCCTCGTAGCGTGTTTGTTAGTTAGGATTGGACCTTTCTAAATCTTAATGCAAACCAGAAATTAAATTCTATGGTCATACCTAGGTTTGTTTTTTAGTCAGAAAATAGTTAACGGTCGTATCTTGACTATCGAATAAGTAAGGGAAAAGTTGGTTATTTATTGCGTGTATGACAGTTATAATCAATCTATTAATAAATGTTGAAATTATTTGTGAATCGATGATCAGTGCATGAACCATTTCTGAAGTGTACCTTGGCTAGAGTTTTCCTATTTATTTCTGTCAATTAATTATTTTTTGCATTTGATTTATTTAGTTCATTAGCATTTAATCATAAAACCCCCCATTTATCTTGATTCGAACGAAACAAATTTTTCTCCAATCCCTGAGGAGGCGATCCTACTTGCCACTGTATACTAAGTGAATTTAGTCAGATAATTAATTTTGGTATATCGGATTAAGCAAATTTTTCGGGAATAAGGTGAATCAAGTAATCCATTACACACCTAGAGTCCTACTCCAATACTTAGAATTGATTATTGACTGTTTTTATGGTAGTTAGATTTTATTTATTATTATTGCACAGATTTGACACCTATCAATGTTTGGCGCCGTTGATCGGGACTGGTGCCTAATTAATTTGTTTCTTTTTTAGTTCATCTTCTTTTTATTTTTTTATTTTTCTCTTATTTTTTGTTATATATAGTTTATGGCTGCTAACATTCCGTATTTTGGTAATAGACTGAATTTTAGTCCTATGAAAGTAAATGAGGCTTGCGCTTTTTCTAATGATCAACGAGCCGTTGCAAATTGTGAACTTATTTTGTCTCAGATAATTCAATCGACATATGTCCTACATTTCAAGATGGTCTAAATGCTCCAATCGATGTTTTTGGAGATTTTTCACTTCAATATCAAACGTAGTATGACCCTTATTCAAACGGGTATGAGTAAGAATGGTGGGATGATTCCAATTTAATTATGTGACCAGGCCAATGGGTTTTCAACAACAAGAGTCTCAACAACCATAATCTATATTAGGTATGTCTCTTGAAGAAATGATAAAATCAATAACTACTAACACACATCAATTTCAACATAAGACAATGGATTTTCATCAGGAGACAATAAATTTTCATCAGGAGACACAAGCGAGCATGCGTAACCTGACAGATCAAGTGAATCAATTGACATCTAAGATAACACAATTAACTTCTCAAATGTGTGAAGAATTGCCCTTACAGACTATTATCGACTATGAAGAAGATGAGAGTGCAGTTATCCTAACAAATAACAGGAAATTGCACGAGTTTCAAGAAGAAGAATCTAAAGATGTAGTTGAAAAGGGAATTGAAGTGCAAGAAATGAGATCCCAATATCCAATTGTTCAAATGAATGAATTCAGTGAATAATCTCCAAATGCGGTGATATCTCCTCCATTTCTTAATCAATATTCTCCTAACTCTTATTTCTTAATTCTTATTAGTGAGATTAATTTTACTATACCAGAAGATTTTGAATTTCATGATTAGAATAAATTAAAAATTGCGATGGCAAAATATCTCTAACCAATAAGTGCTCGTGATGGAGGAGTAAGTGAAGAATTAAGATTCTTATTGACTTGTTTGGCGCCAACTACTAATCCATGGAAGACTATATCTTGTGTACTTAAGGATTACTCTATTTACGAGGGTTATCAGGGATACATAAAAGATGAAACACTATAACGAATTACACGATTTTATCCTCCGTGAATAAACATGGCGATGTCCAGCCAAAAACATTAAAAAAGGCGCTGCTCGGAAGGCAATCTAAGGATTTTTTTTGTTTTACTTTTCTTATATTTTTGGAGTTTTGTTAAGTGTTATGTCATTTAGTGATTTGTTATTGTTGTGGCAGAAAGCTGACAGTTAGACATATCCACGCTAGGTGGTCACGTCTAAAGAATGAAGTTTTGAATTAACGGACAGAAGACTCTCCAGTGGTTACGCATGCCCACGCCAAGTGGTCACGCTTAAGGAAAGAAATTCACGTCCGCGGTCAAAAGATTCTATAGCAGTTAGGCGTGCCCACGCCAGGTGGTCACATTAAGAAACTCAATTTCCGAATATTGGTCAGAAGACTCTCTGGTGGTTAGGTGTGCCCACATCATGTGGTCACGCTTAAGAAACTTAATTTTTGAGAGTTGGTCAGAAGATTCGAGAGCAGTTAGGCATGCTCACGTCCAACACAGTGGTTCTAAAAATAAAATTTTTTTCTCTCTCTCTTCTTTCTTTCTTTTGCTCTCTTCTCACTTTCTTTCTTTCTTTCTTTCCTTTTCTTTTTTCTTTTCCTTTTCTTTTTCCATTTTCTTTTTCTTTTTCTCTTTCTTTCTCTCTTTTCTTCTTTTCTCCCTTTCTTTTTTATTCCTTTTGTTTTCTTTTCCAGTCGCAATACTGCAACCAAAGGACCTCAAATTCCATCGCCACCATTGTGCTGTTCATCGTGGGTCGTCAGTTCCTGATTATCACTGCTCATCGCGCGTAATTCTTTCTCATCCATTGTGAGCCACCGGACATCCTTATCTGTCGATCATAGCATTCATCTTCATCAGTTTTGCCATTGAGCTCTACATGTCTTTTGCCTCTCACCTACAACTATGCCACAACCCCCCCTTTGATGATCATGAAAGTTTCGTTGTCCCTTTTTACTTTGTATTTTATTCTTTATTGCTTACATTGAAAACAATGTAAGATTTAGGTGTGAGAGGAGTAGTATATTAATATTTTATTGAAAAAATGCAAGTATAGGCATTTTTGTTGGAATTTTTTGTTTGATTTTGTCGAATTTTATCTAATTTTTGCCTATTTTTGTGCATATTTGTTATTATCCTGATGAACGATGGTTAGATGTTTCAAAATTTTCTATTACTAAGATTGTACACTCTAAGGTGTTAAATATGACCATAGTTATGTTTAAAAGTATCTTTTTGATGAATATTTAAAGATTTGTGACTTTTACACTTTTTGGTTAACTTCTCTAAATATTGTAAATATTTGTATAGTATTTTTTTGTGCACATTGGTTCAACTATTAATCTTAATGCTCCATGTTTAAGAAATGAAGTGGATTTGTGTAATTTTTAATTTTAATTTGGTGCTTATTTATGAGCAATATTCGGCAATACTCCACTAGTATTGTTGCCTAGTAATTGGGGGTCTTCACCACAAGTGTTGACTTTCGCGTTAAAAAACGACGATAGTTATGAGTATGTGGTCCTTTAGTAATAAAAGTTGAGTAATCGGACTACTTCATTTGGTCAATATCGGAGTTCGCGTCAAAACGCTTAAATGGCTAAAGACTAAACATTTCCCCTCTGAAGAAAAAAAATCAATCAAATGTGGAGATATTTTAGAAAAAAATATGTGCTAATAGTGAAAAATGTGAAAGTGTTTCAATGAATTGTTAGCTCGGTGATCCATAAATTTTAATGTTGAGATTTTGCTTAATAGTCAAACCATTTGCTTATAAATGTTGGTTGAATATTTTATATTCTTAGGTTAGTTAGTCATAAATTGAAAGAGTCCTTGATCTTGAAAGCCAACTGGAGAGATATTTCTTGAAAATTGCCACTAATACTTGACATATGTTTTAATTGCATCTTGACAATAGAAGGCTTGAGTAATAGCCATGGTTTGAGTAATAGCCATTGTTTAAATGCTTGAGGACAAATATGGTTTAGGTGTGGAAGAAATTGATAGGTCATAATTTGTTGCCAAATTTAAAATTATTCTTCCATTGATTTTAGCCAAATATTACGTTAATTGATGGATTCTACTTATATTTGGTTAATGGCGCTAAATTGTAGGAAAAAGAGCAAAATATGACAAAAAGGGGCAATCTTCCAATTAATTTGATGGTGACACGTTCGGGACGATTTCCAAATTTGATTCAAACTCTAGGCAGTTTTAGAGGAAGATTTGGAAGGTTTAATTCTAATTATTAGTTTTATGGTTAAATTAGAAAATTTGAAATACTTTCTTTTGTAGTTTATTTTTCTATTTTTAGGAAACTAGTTTTATTTGGTAGTAGACTTCCATTAAAAAACAAAAAGAATAAGAAAAAAGCCAGATTCCCATATGAAGAAGACTTCGGCCAGCAACAATGTCGAGAGGGATTCTTTGGAGAGCATAAGACAGCTGTTATTGGTTCATCCTGGGGAGTTTTTGGCCGGGGGCTTGCTTTCATTAGTTTTAGAGAAAATCAATTGCAACTAGATTCCATGGAATCTGATGGAATTTCTTCTAGGATGCGTAGATAAATCTCCATTTTGTAGTCAAGGGAACAATTGAAGATTGGGTTCAATAATTACTGTGAAATCTAAATTATTTGAACTGCTTCCTCCATTTATTGATATTTGTATATTTTCTGGTTTTAATTGGTGTTATAGCTATCGTGTATGATTGAATAGATACACAATATTTAATTATTTACATAAGTTATTTGCTAGTTGGGGGTAGTTGAATTCGTAATTGTTCGATTACTTTCATCCCGGTAGCAACTAACATAATTGGATTTATGTTAGAAAAATATACGATCTAATTTAAACAAACTCTCGAGTGTGTTTGTTAGTTAGGATTGAACCTTTCTAAATCTTAATATAAACGAGAAATTAAATCCTATGGTCATACTTAGGATTGTTTCTGGATTAGAGAAATAGTTAATGGTCGTATCTTAACTATCGAATAAGTAAGGGCAGTTATGTCTTGACTATCTTGGTTATTTATCGCGTGTATGACAGTTATAACCAATCTATTAATAAATGTTGGAATTATTTGTGAATTGATGATCAATGCATGAACCATTTCTGAAGTGTACTCTTGGCTAGAGTTTTCCTATTTATT
The DNA here is from genome assembly GCA_023065735.1 of Coffea humblotiana. Classification (NCBI taxonomy): domain Eukaryota; kingdom Viridiplantae; phylum Streptophyta; class Magnoliopsida; order Gentianales; family Rubiaceae; genus Coffea; species Coffea humblotiana. The sequence goes on along the minus strand of CM041213.1, from coordinate 45,174,650 downwards.
TCTGTCAATTATTGTTTTCGCATTTGATTTATTTAGTTTCATTAGCATTTAATCCTAAAATCTCCCATTTATCTTGACTCGAAAGAATACAAATTTTTTCCCAATTCCTGAGGAGGCGATCTTACTTGCCACTGTATGCTAAGTGAACTCAGTCAGATAATTAATTCTGGTATATCAAATTAAGCAAATTTTTCGGGAATAGGGTGAATCAAATAACCCATTGCACACCTAGAATCCCTACTCCAATACTCAGAATTGATTATTAACTGTTTTTTGTGATAGTTAGATTTTATTTATTATTATTACACAAGTTTGCCACCTGTCAATTTTAGCGCCGTTGCCCAGGACTGATACCTGATTAATTTGTTTCTTTTTTAGTTCATCTTCTTTTTATTTTTTTATTTTTTATTTTTTTTATTTTTTATATATAGTTTATGGTTGCTAACATTCCGTATTTTTGGTGATAGACTGGATTTTAGTCCTATGAAAGAAAATGGGGCTTGCGCTTTATCGAATGATCAATGGGCCGTTGCAAATTGTGGAACTTATTTTGTTTCAGATTATTCAATCAACATATGTCTTAACATTTTGAGATGGTCTAAGTGCTCCAATCGATACTTTTGGAACATTTTCCTCTCAATATCAAATGTGGTATGACCCTTATTCAAACAGGTATGAGCAGAGATGGTGGGATGATTCCGATTTTAATTATGCGACCAGGCCAATGGGATTTTACCAACATGAGTCTCAACAACCATCATTTATGTCAAGTATGTCTCTTGAAAAAAATGATAAAATCAATAGCTGCTAACACACATCAACATCAACAGGCGACAATACTGGGATCAAAAGAGATGATTTTCTCATTGACTTCAACGGTGTATTTATATACAGAGATAAAGATCCTACCTATATATTTTCTATATCTGTACAAATAAAGGTTTCCTGTACATTAGTAAACTACCAAAATTACATCTACTAATTTATTAGCTAAAGATCCTAAAATATCATTCCGTAAATTGCTGCATTAATTTCTGCAATTTCCTTAATACCCCCTAAAGTTAGAGCATGAAGATTGAAATGCCCAACTTGCTAAGAAAAAATTGGAACTGATCAGTACCCAAATCTTTAGTGAAAGTATCATCAAGTTGTAGAGTCGTAGTACATGAGCTATTTCAATGTTCCCATTTTGTATCTCTTCTCGAATGAAATGACAATCAATTTCGATGTGTTTCGTACGCTCATGAAATACAGGATTCGCTGCAATGTGTAAAGTTGATTGACTGTCACAGTACAAGCGCATGGAACTATAATGATCAACACCAAGAAATAGCATCAAACCCTTTAACCACTTAAGTTCACAAGTTGCTGTAGTCATTGATCGATATTCTGCCTCAACAGAGGAGCGTGAAACAGTCTGTTGTTTCTTGGCTTTCCATGAGACAGGTGATCTGCCCAAGCAAATAAAATAACCTGTCAAGGAGCGTCTTGTCAAGGGACAACTTGCCCAATCGGCGTCACAGTATGCATACAATTTAAGATCAGAATTGGCCCGCAAAAGAATTCCCTGTCCAGGATTACCATTCAAATGTCGGACTACTCGTAATGCAGCTTCCCAATGGGTCTTCTTTGGTTGCTACATAAATTGAGCAAGAATATGGACACAGTAGCTCAATTCAGGTCGTGTAATAGTTAAGTAAATCAGTCTGCCTACCAGCAGACGATATTGAGCAGGGTCACTAGCGCCATCCCCTTCAACAAGTGCAAGTTTATGATTCTGCTTTTGATTGGATTTTTGATTCTCACTGCTTGATGCTAATAAAAAACATAAATGTACTCTCTTCCTAGTCGTTTTTTGCACCATTCTCGTATGACAATGGATATCTCGAAAAAAGTACAATTGTTTCCTGTGATCAGTATTCAATGCATGCTTAATTTTCTTTGTGATCATGTAAATTTCTCTGTTAAATTGTAAAGAATAAACTTAGTTATAAGTTATGACAATGAGACTTGTAAGTTTTGCTAATAAAAATTATAGAGTATATTGGATAAGCACCAAGATGCAAGAAATTGCAAATATGTTTATTAGCAGAGCAAGAAATTTCTTGTTCAGCTTCCTTATATTTTGAAGGTTGAAATTGAAAAAACCTTGAAACGGTTAATCTGAAAGTCCCCCATTGTTAGTTTAGGTTGTATTTTCTACCCAAATGAACAAGGGATATCATAATCACATTTGAAAAATTGAAGCCAAATATTAATTTCAACTGAGAATCTAGGAAACCAAAATCTGTCTTTTCTCTTATATATGACCAAAAGTGTAATTAAGTGATGAGTTTGGTTTGCATGCCTTGAAACAGGAAGTGACAAGATATATCGTAATGTTGGAAGCTCTCATTCTCAGTCTAAGATCATGCCGGCGTCCGATGCATGTGCTAGATATCTTCAAGGTTGCAGAGTTGTCAATGTATTAGTCCATCAACTTCCAATTCTGAGCGTTATGCTAACATTATTAACTTGGTTGCATTTTAGTGCATGACAGTTAGTGATATGGCAAGACCACATTTTGTAATGAGTGAGATAACATTTTGATTCTGCTGTGCTTCACTCCTCAGTTTCCCATCTGCAAGCTAATTTTGCCATCCTAGCTAATTTGTTCCTCAGCTAGAATATTTGTTTAATGCAGTTGACTATTGCGACCACCTGCCTCGTATGATAGCGTTTTTTCATACGAGAGTGCCAGAAGAAATACGCGAGGATATTCGAGAAGGTGTCCTAGCTGTTGTTGAACTCCTGTGCCGGGTATGTATCAGTATCAGTATCAGTATCAGTATATGAGACAACTACTTCCTGTATATTCATCTGCTTCTCCACTCTACAAATTATTTCTTTCAATTTGAAAGGCTAGAGATGCCAGAATCATCTGGTGGATTCTCAAGAACAACGTGATAGATTGTATTGAGGTTGGCATGACACAAGGACGTGAGTCCTCCAAAACTGGTGAGCCTCTGATTTCTAACCACATATGCATGCTCGTGCCATTAACGAGCAATTTCAACCTTCATGACACATATGTTTTTGAGTAGTTTGCTCGCAATCAACTGTATCTTATATCTATATCACAGCTTGGAACGCAGATTCTTGAAGTATTATTGGAAGATTTGTAGCAGCACGCTACGTCTGTACATATAAGCCGCTTCTACTCCCCTCCCTCAATAGATTTTAGGACGAAATGGTAATAGCGTTTAGCCCGGTTTTATGTTCCTTCCATGAATGGCTTTAGATTACATGGTTTAAACGCTGAGCTAACTCATCCTTCATCATCTTCCACTGCCCGTACGTGAAGACTTTTTCGGCATTCACCAGAGGAATCTCTCCTCAACTCCTACTTCACATATTCCGGTGCTACCGTCGTCTCTATCTCATTCCAAAGTAAGGCACTGCCCTGAGCGATTCAAAATTGCTTCCTGCTTTTGGTGTCATAAGTTTTTTCATCTCTAATACTTGCCCACATAAATTGCAGAGGACTTGAAACTTTGCAAAAGGAGAACGTGTCCCTTAACAAGATGCGAATAGATTCTCATACTATATGTCAGGTATGTAACTCTTGATCACTTTCGATCCGCCTGTCTTCAAAGCCGGATGTGATTGCAGAACTAAATCAGTTCTTCTGATTGCTGCAGAACTACCCATAGATGACAACTTTGCTCGACCAAGTGCTCTATTTTATGGAATTTTGAAAGCGGGATCCTTGAGCTTAAACTCTTGACATTAATACTTTGTCTTGAATGTGTCAGTCAATATTCAGCTTGTTTTGGAGATGAGAGCTCATCACTTAGGAATATAGTTTCTTTATCAAGCTATAATTTCTTTGCTAGATGATGATATGCCAAATGTTCTCTCTGATTCATGGCTTAAGAGCAAAAGTGTGAGGTTTAATGGTTTTAGATCATTTGGATTTTGGACTGAAAATTCATTAATCCCTAAAATAAAGAAAGCCCAATCTTTTGGGCTCTGAATTTACAGCCTAACAAACCACAGCAATGATTTTCGTATAAACGACAACGTATCAATTGCCCCGAAGAGCGGGATTTCTCGATCTCCCCAAGGCAAGTACAGAGAAAAACTCGTAGAAATTAGAAAAACCCGGAAACAGGGAAATATAGAATAGAGGTGTTTTTTCTTTTGTTTCAGTCGAGTAGATAAGATAGATTTAAAGCAAAAAACAGATAAAAATAGAATCGAATCCGTGTGTAACACACACATTACATATTTTAATGTGCTGATATATGTCTTTTTTAAAACTACCACAATAAAGATTTCTAGTTAGGTTTAATTCTTGAGTTAACCAAAACAATCGCTATTAAAAAAGGAATGCACTCTTTTTTTTTTCTTTTTAACTTCAGGTTCTACTCCCCCTCTTACAAATGCTCTTATCCTAAATCGCAAATTTCTCAATAAAATTCATCAGTATGGCCCTAAAAATTTTGCTCAGCTGTTCTCTTGAATACCAGTCTTTGTTTCATATCGTCAGTTCATGGATGAATCATTTAACTAAAAAAATCAAAGCAAAATGAAGAAATCTAATTCTGCTGTCAAATTGCATCCTTAGGCTTTGAATTAATCATTGCAGAGATGAACTTGTGTACAATTGGTAGGGTATTCTGTATATCCTACAGTAATACACTTCTTTACATTAATAAACCACCTATATTAATATCGGAAACATTAAAAAAGAAAGAAAAATAAACAGATAACCCAAAAAAAAGGACACTTATTAAGCACAAAAGGTTTTGGTATAATATTGCACTAGAAAATGAAAACCAAAAGCACAAGTTTTCTTTTCTAATTTTAAATTTTCGGTTGAAGAAAACAGAAATACTAGGATCAAAAGAGATGATTTTCTCATTGACTTCAAAGGTGTATTTATATACAGAGATAAGGATCCTACCTATATAATTTCTATATCTGTACAAATAAAGATTTCCTATACAATAGTAAACTACCAAAATTACATCCACTAATTTATTAGCTAATGATCCTAAAATATCATTCCATAAATTGCTGCACTAATTTCTGCAATTTCCTCAATACCCCCCCTCAAGTTGGAGAATGAAGATTTGAGATGTCCAACTTGCTAAGAAGAAATTGAAACTGATCAGTACCCAAAGCTTTAGTGAAAGTATCAGCAAGTTGTAGTGTCATACGTACATAAGCTGTTTGAATGTTCCCATTTTGTATCTCTTCTCGAATGAAATGACAGACAACTTCGATGGGTTTCGTACGCTCCTGAAGTACAGGATTCGCTGCAATGTGTAAAGCTGATTGACTGTTACAGTACAAGCGCATGGAACTAGAATGATCAACACTAAAAAATAGCATCAAACTCTTTAGCCATTTATGTTCACAAGCTGCTGTAGTCATTGACCGATATTCTAGCTCCGCAGAGGAGCGTGAAACAGTCTGTAGTTTCTTGGTTTTCCATGAGACAGCTGATCTGCCCAAGCAAATAAAATAACCTGTCAAGGATCGTTTTGTCAAGGGACAACTTGCCCAATCGAAGTCACAGTATGCATACAATTTAAGATTAAAGTTGGCCCGCAAAAGGATTCCCTATCCAGGATTACCCTTCAAATATCGGACTACTCGGAATGCAGCTTCCCAATGGGTCTTCTTTGGTTGCTGGCATAAATTGAGTAAGAATATGGACATAGTAGCTCAATTCAGGTCGTGTAATAGTTAAGTAAATAAGTCTGCCTACCAGCCGACGGTATTGAGCAGGGTCACTAGCGTCATCCCCTTCAACAAGTGCAAGTTTATGATTCTGCTTTTGATTGGAATTTTGATTCTTACTGCTTGATGCTAATCAAAAAGTAGAAATGTACTCTCTTACTAGTCATTTTTTGCACCATTCTCGTACGACAATGGGTATCTTGAAAAAGGTATAACTGTTTCCTCTGATCAGTATTCAATGCATGCTTAATTTTCTTTGTGATCATGTAAATTTCTCCGTTAAATTGTAAAGAATAAGCTTAGTTATGAGTTATCACAATGAGATTCGTAGGTTTTGCTAATAAAAATTACATAGTACATTGGATAAGCACCAAGATGCAAGAAATTGCAAATATGTTTATTAGCAGAGCAAGAAATTTCTTGTTCAGCTTTCTTATATTCTGAAGGTTAGAATTGAAAGAACCTTGAAACAGTTAATCTGAAAGTCCCCTGTTGTTAGTTTAGTTTATATTTTCTACCCAAATGAACAAGGGATATCATAACCACATTTGCAGAATTGAAACCAATATTAATTTCAACTGAGAATCTAGGAAACCAAAATCTATCTTTTCTCTTATATATGACCAAAAGCGTAATTAAGTGATGAGTTTGGTTTGCATGCCTTGAAACAGGAAGTGACAAGATATATCGCAATGTTGGAAGCTCTCATTTTCAGTCCAAGATCATGTCGTCGTCTGATGCATGTGCTGGATATCTTCAAGGTTGCAGAGTTGTCAATGTATTAGTCCATCAACTTCCAATTCTGAGCATTGTGCTAGCATTATTAACTTGGTTGCATTTTAGTGCATGGCAGCTAGTGATATGGCAAGACCACATTTTGTAATGAGTGAGATAACATTTTGATTCTGTTGTGCTTCACTCCTCAGTTTCCCATCTGCAAGCTAATTTTGCCATCCTAACTAATTTGTTCCTTAGTTAGAATATTTGTTTAATGCAGTTGGATATCATAACCACATTTGCAGAATTGAAGCCAAATATTAATTTCAACTGAGAATTTAGGAAACCAAAATCTGTCTTTTCTTTTATATATGACGAAAAGTGTAATTAAGTGATGAGTTTGGTTTGCATGCCTTGAAACCGGAAGTGACGAGATATATCGCAATGTTGGAAGCTCTCATTCTCAGTCCGAGATCATGCCGTCGTCTGATGCATGTGCTGGATATCTTCAAGGTTGCAGAGTTGTCAATGTATTAGTCCATCAACTTTCAATTCTGAGCATTGTGCTAACATTATTAACTTGGTTGCATTTTAGTGCATGGTAGCTAGTGATATGGCAAGACCACATTTTGTAATGAGTGAGATAACATTTTGATTCTGCTGTGCTTCACTCCTCAGTTTCCCATCTGCAAGCTAATTTTGCCATCCTAGCTAATTTGTTCCTCAGCTAGAATATTTGTTTAATGCAGTTGGCTATTGCGACCACCTGCCTCGTATGATAGCGTTTTTTCATACGAGAGTGCCAGAAGAAATACGCGAGGATATTCGAGAAGGTGCCCTAGCTGTCGTTGAACTACTGTGCCGGGTACGTATCAATATCAGTATCAGTATATGAGACAACTACTTCCTGTATATTCATCTGCTTTTCCACTCTACAAATTATTTCTTTCAATTTGAAAGGCTAGAGATGCCAGAATCGTCTGGTGGATTCTCAAGATCAACGTGATAGATTGTATTGAGGTTGGCATGACACAAGAACATGAGTCCTCCAAACTGGTGAGCCTCTGATTTCTAACCACATATGCATGCTCGTGCCATTAACGAGCAATTTCAACCTTCATGACACATCTGTTTTGAGTAGTTTGCTTGCAATCAATTGTATCTTATATCTATATCACAGCTTGGAACGCAGATTCTTGAAGTATTATTGGAAGATTTTGTAGCAGCACGCTACGTCTGTACATATAAGCCGCTTCTACTTCCCTCCCTCAATAGATTTTGGGACGAAATGGTAATAGCGTTTAGCCCAGTTTTATGTTCCTTCCATGAATGGATTTAGATTACATGGTTTAAACGCTGAGCTAACTCATCCTTCATCATCTTCCACTGCCGTACGTGAAGACTTTTTCGGCATTCACCAGAAGAATCTCTCCTCAACTCCTACTTCACATATTCCGGTGCTACCGTCGTCTCTGTCTCACTCCAAAGTAAGGCACTGCCCTGAGCGACTCAAAATTGCTTCCTGCTTTTGGTGTCATAAATTTTTTCACCTCTAATACTTGCCCACATAAATTGCAGAGGACTTGAAACTTTGCAAAAGGAGAACGTGTCCCTTAACAAGATGCGAATAGATTCTCATACTATATGTCAGGTATGTAACTCTTGATCACTTTCGATCCGCCTATCTTCAAAGCCGGATGTGATTGCAGAACTAAATCAGTTCTTCTGATTGCTGCAGAACTACCCATAGATCACAACTTTGCTCGACCAAGTGCTCTATTTTATGGAATTTTGAAAGCGGGATCCTTGAGCTTAAACTCTTGACATTAATACTTTGTCTTGAACGTGTCAGTCAATATTCAGCTTGTTTTGGAGATGAGAGCTCATCACTTAGGAATATACTTTCTTTATCAAGCTACACTTTCTTTGCTAGATGATGATATGCCAAATGTTCTCTCTGATTCATGGCTTAAGAGCAAAAGTGTGAGGTTTAATGGTTTTAGATCATTTGGATTTTGGACTGAAAATTCATTAATCCCTAAAATAAAGAAAGCCCAATCAGTTGGGCTTTGAATTTACAGCCTAACAAACCACAACAATGATTATCGTATATACGACAACGTATCAATTGCCTCGAAGAGCGGGATTTCTCGATCTCCCAAGGCAAGTACAGAGAAAAACTCATAGAAATTAGAAAAATCCGGAAACAGAGAAATATAGAATAGAGGTGTTTTTTCTTTTGTTTCAATCGAGTAGATAAGATAGATTTAAAGCAAAAAAATAGATAAAAATAGAATCGAATCCGTGTGTAACACACACATTACATATTTTAATGTGTTGACATATGTCCTTTTTAAACTACCACAATAAAGATTTCTAGTTAGGTTTAATTCTTGAGTTAACCAAAACAATCGCTATTAAAAAAGGAATGCACTCTTTTTTTTTCTTTTTAACTTCAGGTTCTACTCCCCCCTCTCACAAATGCTCTTATCCTAAATCGCAAATTTCTCAATAAAATTCATCAGCATGGCCCTACAAATTTTGCTCAGCCGTTCTCTTGAATATCAGTCTTTGTTTCATATCGTCAGTTCATGGATGAATAATTTAACTAAAAAAAATCAAAGCAAAATGAAGAAATCTAATTCTGCTGTCAAATTGCATCCTCAGGCTTTGAATTAATCATTGTAGAGATGAACTTGTGTACAATTGGTAGGGTATTCTGTATATCCTACAGTAATACACTTCTTACATTAATAAACTACCTATATTAATATCGGAAACATTAAAAAAAGAAAGAAAAAGAAACAGATAACCCAAAAAAAAGGATACTTATTAAGCACAAAAGGTTTTGGTATAATATTGCACTAGAAAATGAAAACCAAAAGCACAAGTTTTCTTTTCTAATTTTTAAATTTTCGATTGAAGAAAACAGAAATACTGGGATCAAAAGAGATGATTTTCTCATTGACTTCAAAGGTGTATTTATATACAGAGATAAGGATCCTACCTATATAATTTCTATATCTGTACAAATAAAGATTTCCTATACAATAGTAAACTACCAAAATTACATCCACTAATTTATTAGTTAAAGATCCTAAAATATCATTCTATAAATTGCTACACTAATTTCTGCAATTTCCTCAATACCCCCCCTCAAGTTGGAGCATGAAGATTTGAGATGTCCAACTTGCTAAGAAGAAATTGAAACTGATCAGTACCCAAAGCTTTAGTGAAAGTATCAGCAAGTTGTAGAGTCGTACGTACATGAGCTATTTCAATGTTCCCATTTTGTATCTCTTCTCGAATGAAATGACAATCAATTTCGATGTGTTTCGTACACTCATGAAATACAGGATTCGCTGCAATGTGTAAAGTTGATTGACTGTCACAGTACAAGCGCATGGAACTATAATGATCAACACCAAGAAATAGCATCAAACCCTTTAACCACTTAAGTTCACAAGTTGCTGTAGTCATTGATCGATATTCTGCCTCAACAGAGGAGCGTGAAACAGTATGTTGTTTCTTGGCTTTCCATGAGACAGGTGATCTGCCCAAGCAAATAAAATAACCTGTCAAGGAGCGTCTTGTCAAGGGACAATTTGCCCAATCGGAGTCACAGTATGCATACAATTTAAGATCAGAATTGGCCCGCAAAAGGATTCCCTGTCCAGGATTACCCTTCAAATATCGGACTACTCGTAATGCAGCTTCCCAATGGGCCTTCTTTGGTTGCTACATAAATTGAGCAAGAATATGGACACAGTAGCTCAATTCAGGTCGTGTAATAGTTAAGTAAATCAGTCTGCCTACCAGCCGACGATATTGAGCAGGGTCACTAGCGTCATCCCCTCAACAAGTGCAAGTTTATGATTCTGCTCCAGTGGAGTTTTCGCTGGCTTAGCTCCCTGCAAACCAACCTCAGAAATGACATCCAAGGCATATTTTCGCTGACAAAGAAAAATCCCTTTAGCATTTCTTGCTACCTCTATACCCAAAAACTATTTCAACTATCCCAAATCCTTCATATGAAAACAGCTGCTCGTATATTTCTTAACTCGCTGCACAATCGTGGCATCATTACCTGAAATAATGAGATCATCTACATAGACCAGAATATGTATTTGCACATGCTGTTCACGAAAAACAAACAATGAATAGTCTGAGCAAGATTGATGAATGTCATACTTTTTCAAAGAATCTACCAGCTTAGCAAACCAACAACGAGGTGCCTGATGCAAACCATACAAAGACCTTCGCAGTCTACACACTTTCCTAGGATTTTTAGAGGCAAAACCTGGTGACATTTTCATGAAAACTTCCTCATTCAAGTCTTCGTGCAAGAAAGCATTCTGCATATCCATCTGATGTAGTTCCCAGTTCTTTGCAGCAACTACTGCAAGAAAAGTACGTATAGTGGCCATCTTTGCAGTGGGAGCAAAAGTTTCATGATAGTCAATACCCTCTTTTTTATTATTGCCAAGAATTACCAATCGAGCCTTGCATCGTTCAATGCTTCCATCAGAATTATATTTTATTTTGTACACCCACTTACTGCCAATAGCCTTCTTCCCAATGGGTAAGTCTTCCACCGTCCAAGTTCCATTCTCTTCCAAAGCTTGAATTTCTTTCTCATAGCTTCACGCCATCGCTCATCTCTCATTGTCTCATTATAAGAAACTGGTTCTGAACCTGCAGTAATGCTTGCCAAGAAGGACCGATGTTGTGAAGAAAAACCAATCGTATCTAACAAAATTGGCTATGGGATAACACATACCTGAGGAATGCGGTTGAAGCGGTGAACTCTGCGAGGGGTTGAATTGCACATTATTTGTCACATAGTCCTTCAGACGAGTGGATGACTATTTAACCCTTTCTCCCACTAGTAGCTCCTCTCCTGAATTTTCTTCCTTATTTTCACCTGCACTGATTTCTGCAATTTCCTCAGTAGGAGGACAGCCTTCAGGGGATTTCTCTAATATCTCCCCATCTTCCTCAATAATTTCCCAATCCTTATGCTCATGAGCTCCATCTGTATTTTTTAGTGGAATTTCACCTGCAAACATTGTTGCAGAGTATGGAAAATTTGTTTCTACAAACACCACATCCCTTGAGACAAGATACTCAGAAGTTTCTAAATCATACACTTTCCATCCTTTCTTGTCAAAAGGGTACCCCCACAAAAACACACCTACGGCTTCAACTGGCAAATTTATCCTTATCTCTAAGTTGTCTATGCACATAACACAGACATTCAAAAGTCCTAATATGATTATAGGAAGGAAGTTGTCCAAAGAGAATTTCATAAGGAGTTTTTCCCTTCAGAATCGCGGATGGTGTCCTATTGATTAAGTATCCAGCGGTAAGAATGCATTCACCCTAAAAATCAATTGGCAAGTGTGCCTGAAACATCAAAGCTCTCGCCACATTAAGGATGTGATGATGTTTTTTCTCAACTCATCCATTCTGTTCGGGAGTTCCTACACAAGAAATTTGGTGCGATACACCATTTTTATCAAAATATTTTCGTAGACACACAAATTCAGTGCCATTATCACTCCTAATAGTCTTCACATCCTTCTCAAATTGTCGTTTAACCATAGCAATAAAATTCTTAAGAACACAAGCAACTTCATGTTTTCCTTTCAAGCAAATAAGTCCACACAGCACAAGAACAATCATCAACAATAGTCAAGAAATAAGCAGCTCCACAAGAAGCCAAAGCTTTATAAGGCCCCCATAAGTCACAATGCATTAAATTAAAACAATTCTTAGCTTTATTGTCACTAGAATAAAACATCTCTCTAGTCTGTATTGGTCTAAAACAAACATCACAACTTAAATTATCACTATTTTTACTTAATTTATTTGCAGCAGAAATCAACTCTAGCACCTTACTCGACGGATGACCCATTCTGTTATGCCAAAAATTGATGTCTGAAACTCCAAAAGTTTTACAAGCATTTGCCGAAGCCACCGCCTTCAAAAAATACGGCCCCTCGTGTTGTTCACCCCGCTGCAATCAGCCTCCTTGTATTTCGATCCTGTATAGCACAAATTTTGTTAGTGATTTGGCAGTACCAGATTGAGTCATTGAGAAGTTGTGAAACAGAGATCAAGTTATATTTTAAATTAGGCACAAAAAGAACATGTTGCAATTTCAATCCTCCTCCAAGATGCACTGTTCCTTCTTTCAATGCCACAGTTGCTTCACCATTTGGCATTCCGACTGAACATGGAACAATGCCAAACACATCTCTCAGGCAGGCCCTTGTCCCAGTCATATGATGGGAAAGTCCCTGAATCTATTACCCAAGACAAATTTTTTTGCTTACCAATCAATCTTTCATTGGATACAGTCTTTTGCGAACTCAAAAGTCCCAACAAAGTGCTCCATTGTTCATCATTCAACCCACTAAGCCCCTTTCTGTCAGTTTCTGTGACTCCTCCATGATCATCTTCTGTTGCAAATGTTTGAGTGATATTTGCTCGTGGTACACCACCCCTGTCATGGCCTCCACCACCCCTGTCACGGCCTCCACCACCATTGCGCTTACGCCCACTTCCTCGTCCTAGAGTACTGGAGCGAGGTCTAATTTCCCTACCAATCTGGATACCCTATCAGCTGAAAGCAGGTACTTGAATCGTGTCCCTCACGATTGCAATGTGAGCATACTGCAGTTTTGTACCCCCTTGAATTTCATCCACCAACCTGAACTACAAAGCTCATGGGATTGCCTTTCTCTTCCCTTGTTCGTGACATTGTCCTTACTCGTTCTTTGCTGAATGACCATTGCATATACCCTATTCAGATTGGGTAATGGCTCTGTGGTCAAAATATTAGCACGCACAGTACCATAGCGTTCTTCATCCAAGCCCATCAAAAATTGATGAACTCTTTCTTCCTCCCTTTTCTTTTCCCAGTTCAGTTGTGAGATTACACTTACATCCACCACAACTGCACAATGGTATTTTGTCGTAATTAATTAGTTCATCCCATATGGTTTTAAGCTGTCCATAGTAATTGGACTATGATTTGTCCCTCCATCTTGCAGTTCGTCAAGTCCGATCTCAATTGCTAGATTCTTGGTCCATTCCCAATTGAGAAGCGCTGCCTTATGTCCTCCATAAATCTCCAATATTGTTCACAAGAAAAATAGTTGAACGTAAAGAGGGTTCAATGGTGTTAAATACCCATGAACCAGCATGGAATTAACTATCCACCAATCTTCAATTTCCGGCGAATTATCTGCCGGTTGTTCTAACAATTCCATCAATGAAACCATACTTCTTTTTGGCCCTCAATGCAGTCCGCACTGCCCGTGCCCACTCTTCATAATTTTCTCCCTTCAATTGCACCTAGGTAATTATGGTTGCCTGAATTGTCGTTGGGGCTTAGAGCGTAAGGACTGGAAGTCTTTTTATTTAAACCAGAATTTCCTTCGTCTTTGGGAGGCCATTGCCTCTGGTACCATGAAGAAAACAAAATACTGGGATCAAAAGAGATGATTTTCTCATTGATTTCAAAAGGTGTATTTATATACGGAGATAAGGATCCTACCTATATAATTTCTATATCTGTACAATAAAGATTTCCTATATAATAGTAACTACCAAAATTACATCCACTAATTTATTAGCTAAAGATCCTAAAATATCATTCCGTAAATTGCCTGCACAGATTTCTGCAATTTCCTAAAATATCATTCCATAAATTGCTGCACTAATTTCTGCAATTTCCTCAATACACGGTTTCCTCAATCACAATAACCCGAAATTTTTGAAATTCTTTTTTATGAGAAGATTTGGAAGCGATATAGGAGGAGAAACACCATGAAGAGGGAGAGAGAGAGAGAAGGAACTAACGTGCTGACGTGTGTCCACTTTAGTCTGTCGATGGGACTGTATGGGTAGAAACCCATAATTTTCAGTCCAATTTAAGTTTCGCCCAAATCTCACCTATCCCGCTTATTTGCCATCTCTAGCCCCAAGGAGCTAGAGATGGATTTAGTGACTGAATGGACTGTAGCTTTGCAAGTGTTGGCTGAGGTTGAAACACGGATCGATATTGGATGGGGCTGAAACACTATGGCAATGGAGAGGAGAAAGGAAGCTTAATTGGAAACGTCTCATTAATGATAATAATTAAGGTGGTATTCCAAGTCAGTCATAATTAGGAAATAATCTTTTGGTGATACATTTAGCAATGATGTATATCATTACTCACAAATATGATTGAAAGATGAACTAAACTACTTGCCACTCAAATCAAGTTTGGTTTGGTAAGAGTTTGATTGACCTTGGTTCGCCAATTAGTCAAACCAAACTTAAACAATGCTTTGTATTTGATAAACTTTCAAATTCGGCTCGGGCTTGATTCAATTAGCATAAAATTGAATTTTACATGTAAAAATTTCAAGCTACTTAAGCTTGACTTCAAGTTTGACCCGATAAAAACTCATTCAAATTCAATTAGGCAAATAAAAAAAATCAAACTTGAACAAAATTTCAAACTTATTAAAATAAGTAAACAGCCTTGAATACTAGAGTGTTCAACTTGATTAAATTCACTTACAACCCTACCCGTAAATAAAATCCTCATTCACACAGATCAAGAGCTAATCAGTCTAGTTACCAAGAAACCCACACCCACTATGGCATTAGTATCTTGCTGAATCTGCTGGACCAACATTTTCATAATTACCAATGATTGGAAAGAACAAATTGAAACTATCCAAGTCTTTGAAAATTCACCACAAAATATCACTAAAAAAGACATTGAATATCAAGCATAGTCAGCACAAACAACGTTCTCAAGTAACTACCTTCATAAGTGAATAAAAAAAACACATACACACACAGCCATAAAATCAATAGCCGTTGGAGCTATTGGCTAAGGGCTTCATGTCCTACTTGGCAGACTAGGATTCGGACTTAGTTGTCATCTTTAGGGGTAGGGAGAAATTCAGGGAAGGGAGAATTAAAAAAACCATAAAAAAAGAACATTGTCACTTGAATTTAAAAAATAAAAACTTCTCTAAGTTGGAGTGGTCATTCTTCTATCTAATCTTCAACTTTTAAATTGTACTCTTCTTTTTATTTGTCATAATTATAATTGGAAGTTCTAGATTTGGTATTGTTGAAAGGAAGTAACTAAGAGGGAGGGAGAATTTGAAAGATGGTAGTTTTGAAGGCTAATTGCATATTTATGCTATAAATTTGACCGTGTGGTGGTGTAAATTTGAGAGGAAGAGGGTGGAAGCTTGACAAAAAAATTTTGAGACTTTGGCTCGACAAAGTTAGAGATGGAATAGAGAATAAGAAACTAGAAATGGTAAAGTATAAGTGGCTTTTCTTTTTGTTTTTAGTTTTATTTTGAATTTTGTTTGTAAGTATAAAAAACCAAGGGGTGCTTGGTTTAAGGCATTGGAATCTAGATTTGGTATCATATCCTTTCTTGCTGCTTGAAAAAAAGGTATGGGATTTAAGATTTTGGAATGATTTCTAAAAATATGGTAGCTCTCAATCCCCACGTAAGTTGGGAGCTTTTAACAATTCCTAAATTTGATTCTAAATAGCTTTTATTAAACAAATTTTTTAAACCATTAAAATTTCTCACTTCTAATCCATTTTCCTTCTCCCATCTCTCATCGTCCATCTCTCATTTTCCCCCTCCCCTTCCTCTCTTGCCTCCTATCGGCCGCCGCTTCTCTCCTTTCCATAGTAGCAAAAATTTTTTCTCCCCTTCTCCTCGTATCTCTTCTCTTCCATGCTGTTTTCACTGGCCACCTCCCTCAATACATCACTTCTTGATAGGGTGCATATTAGTTAGCAAAATTGCAAATATTTTCTTGTGATTTTGGCCAACTATTGTGTTATTGGATTGATTCTACTTATATTTGTCAATTGGTGTTGATTGTAGGAATTTGGAATGAAAAAGAGTGAAAAGTGTTTAATTGAAAATATTTCTAGTAGAAGACTTTGAACCAATTTAGCGTAGGCATGCCTCAGTCCAACTTTCATGTTTGGAAAACTTGGGATTTTGATGTGTTAAAGTTTCCATCTCTCATTTAGATTCCTAACCTACCCAAGATTCCTTTTCCACATGTGAAAGCATCCAGCTTTGATTAGGACATTACTAGTTTTCTCTTGTTTCCATTTTCTTTATTATTCCTTTTCCCAGAGGAATTTGGATAAGTTTTAGATAGGTATATAAATAGGGAAGACATCAGAAATAGGGCTCAACTTTTCTTCTTTTCTCTAGCTATATATCGACTCTTTCTTGGTTTTTCTCCATGATGAGTAACTAATTTTCTTCTTCGAGCCAAGAGATAATTGAAGATTTGGTTCAATTACAATTGTGAGATCGAATTGATTTTATTTGTTTCTTTTATTCATTAATGTTCGTATGTTTTTTTTTTAATTTCTCGTGGTTGCTTTATTGTTTGAATATCAAGAGTCTGATATTTAATTAATCTAATAACCTATTACCAATTGAGACAGTTAAATCCGTAATTATTTAATTATCTTAAATTAGTGGTAACTAGCGTGATTGATTTCATGTTAAGGAAACATACGATCAAATCTAAATAAACCCTCGTATTGAATTTATTGATTAGAACAGAACTTTTCTAATTTTTAATACAATCAGGAAATTAAATTCTATGGGCGTACGTAGGGTTATTCTTGATTAGAGAAATAGTTAACTGGCGTATCTTAACTATCGGCACGGTATGAAAATGTTGATTATCATCACTTGTTTACAATTATAACATGTTTGTTAATGAATAAATGAAATAATTATTGCATCAATAAATAGGTGTATAAATCACTTCCGAAATTTTCTCCTTGGTTAGATCTTGTTTATTATTGATTTAATTCTAATTTTCTTTCATTTGATTTCTTTCACTTAAGTAGATTGTTTATTTTAATTTTTCAAAAATTCCCCCATAATTCTCACTCTAAAAAGAAACAAATTTCTCCCCATCCTTGTGGAGATGATTCTGCTCACCATTATATGCAAATTCTTATTTTTCTTGAGTAAGTTTTTTTATTGCATAGGTTCGACACCTGTTAATTTTTAGCGGCGTTGTCTAAGATTAGCGTTGGTTTATTTGTTTCTTTCTAAGTTTATTTTAATTTATTTCATTTTATTATATGATATTTTGCTCGTTTATGCCTCATTCTGCTAGCACAGGTTAATTAATTTACGACCCTGAGGTTAAGAAGACAGTGCGTAAATTGAGGGGAGAAATCATGAAACATAAGGAAGGACAGATATCTAATGCATACCCAGGGCTCAATTTGGCAGTTGAATTGGTGGATTTTTCAAGTGATTACTTGAGTGATCTTGAGCAAGAAGGGGATATCATGGCCAATAACAGGACCTTGAGGGAGTTGGCTACTCTTAACTTGACTCAACAGCCACTTTGCATCACTTTTCCAGATTTAGTAGAAATGTTACTTTTGAATTAAAATCAGATTTAATCCATCTCTTACCCAATTTTTATGGTTTGGCAGGTGAGGAATCTCACAAGCACCTCTAGGAGTTTCACATTGTTTGTTCGAGTATGAATTCTTTTGGTGTTACAGAAGAGCAGATCAAGATGTGGGCATTCTTTTTCTCATTAAAGAGGGCTGCCAAAGGCTAGTTATATTATTTGCTTGCAGAGAGTATTGCAACATGGAATAACATGAACAAGAAATTTTTAGAGAAGTAATTTCTTGCATCCCGAGCTGTCGGTCTAAGAAAAGAGATATGTGGCATTAAACAACAACATAAGAAATCTCTCTACGAATATTGGGAGAGATTTAAGAAATTGTGTACAAGTTGCCCTCAGCACCAAATTAGTAAGTAGTTGTTGATCCAGTATTTCCATGAAGGTCTGCTTTTCTAGCAGAGGAACATTATAGATGCTACAAGTAAAGGTGCACTGGTGAATAAGACTCCTTGAGAAGCTTAGAATTTGATTGAAGGAATGACTGAAAATTTCCAACAATTTGGTACCTATGTTTTAAGACCCGGACCGGATATCAACTCGGTCGAGCTCAGGGGTCAAGGGTCAATGGGTTCAATCGGGCTCGATCGGGGTTGAATCGGATGATGTCATAAATAAAAATTATTTAAAAATTAAAATATTATAAGTAAAATACCTAATAACATGTTAATATTAATAAAGGTATATTCATATATATTGATGTTTCAACTATATTTAACAAAAAAATACAAAGAAATTAGAACAATCAAGTAGCAATTTATATTATTTAATGAGCATTAACAAGTTTAGAATTAAAATTATGGATTTAATTGAAAAATAACACCAAATTTTAAGACAACATTTATAAAGTATGAAATATTTGAGGTATATTAATAATTTTTAACAACCTAGGGGTCAAAACATAATATTAAAAATATTTTGACCTTTCAAAAAAAAGTAAAAAAAAAAGAGTCTATATACATGCATGGAGAGAGGGGAGCCAGAAGATATGGATGTTGTATGAACACGTGCGAGCGAGTTGTGGCCAGGGATGTAGCAGCACTGTAGCAGTAATCAACTGTGCATGTATGTCCCACTACAAAAATCATGTGTTGTTTTGGGATATTGGCTGAGCATATGGAGCCAAGAGGAGGGGTCCCCCTCTTTCCTTTCCTTGCATGAGATGCATGGTGGAATCCCGGTTCTTATTTTTCCGGTCAAATCAGGTCAAACTCGATTTTTGACCTGGTTTGATCGAGTTTTAAAAATTTCCGGTTTTTAGAGTTAATTTGGACTGGACACTTGGCCGGTTCCCGGTCCGACCAGTCGGACTAGCCGGTCCGATCCGAGTTTAAAAACAGAGTTTGGTACGCGAAATGATATACCTGCTTGATGAGTGAATGAGATAAGTGTTACATCAATTCAGCAACAATTATCTGAACTAACCTCTATTATTCAACAGATGGTAGTAGGACATATGCAGCAGGTCAAAACATGTAAAATTTATAAAGATACAAGTCACCGCATAGATGGGTGTCCAGTGTTGCTAGATGATATTGCAGAACAGGTGAACATGACTAGTAACATGCTCGTGCCTCATAGACAATATGACCCTTACTCCAGCACATATAATCCGGGTTGGAGGGATCATGCAAACATAAACTATGGAGAGATTAGGCCACAAAATTTGTTCTCTAATCGACAACAAGAGTTTCAGCCTCAGTATCCACCGAGGCCTCAACCTTCTTCTTCTATCTCAGGTACTCCTCTTGATGCCATTGTTAAACAATTGATTTCTAATACTTTTCAATTTCAACAAGAGATGAGGGTAAGCAAAAAAAATCTAGAAAACCAAATAAGTCAAATGGTAATTGCAATTAGTTACTTAGAGTTTCAAGGCAAAGGAAAATTGTCATTTCAACCTGAGATAAATCTCAAGAATATTGTGCAATGACTCTAAGAAGTGGCAAGGAGTTGGAAGGGCCTAAAGTTGTGATTCCAAAGGACAAGAATGAGGATCGAATTGAGAAAGAACTTGAAGAAGAAGGAATGAGTAATGCAACCCTTGAGGTAATCTCTGGCCCTATGATTAATGTTAGGATTAATCCACCATCTTTTCCTAACAAGTTAGAGAGGCCGAAAAAGCAAGATAAGGAGAAAGAGATTCTTGAGATATTTTGAAAGGTGGAGATAAACATTCTTTTACTACACGTGATCAAGCAAGTACCTAAGTGTGTGAAATTTTTAAAGAACTTGTGCGTCAACAAGAAGAAATTGAGAGAGGATGAGCAAATTGTGGTAGGTGAAAATATCTCCGCAAATTTACAAAGAAAACTACTACCTAAATACGGGGATCCGGATATGTTTACCATCCCTTGTAAAATTAAAAATTTTAAAATCAGAAATACCATGCTAGATTTAGAGATTTTTATTAATGTGATGTCTAAATCTATTTATGATTCCCTTGAATTTAGAATCTTTGAAAGAAATCAAGGTAATAATTCAGTTGGCTGATCGTACTTTTGCTTATCCGAATGAAATAATTGAGGATATTTTAATTCGTGTAGATAGATTAATTTTTCATACTGATTTTTATGTGCTTTACATGGATGATAAAAACTCTCCAAATCCATCATCTATTATATTAGAAAGACCATTCCTGAGTACTGTTGATACTAAAATTGATGTTAATAAGGGTACTCTTATGACAAAATTTGATGGCAAAATTGTCTATTTTAATATTTTTGATAAAATGAAACATCCTATTAATTCTCATTCTATGTTTGTTATTTTTGCTATTAATCCCACTATGCAAGAATTTCTTGACTTGAATTGCAGAGGTAAGTTGAAAGTTACTGCAAACAGACATCATGGGTTGGAAACAACTTATGATATGAATATCGACAAAATGTTAAAGAAGATGGTTACAGGCAATGGTGATTCGGATCTTGAAAAAATTCCACTAATTACAAGAAAGTTTAAATTATATCCAAATTAAAAAATGATGTTTTATGCCTAGTCAAAGATATTAAAAAAAGCGTTTATTGGGAGACAATCCAATTCATTTTTAGTTTATTTTTATTACTTTTATTTAAGGTTTCTTGTTTTCTATGCATTTTGGCAGACAGAAAACTAATACTCCCTCCGTCCCATTGTTATTGTTATGCTTTTACTTTATTGATGTTCCAAAATAAAAGTCACTATTTCAAATTTAACACATACTTTCCAATTTTGTCATTTGAAAAAGTAACTTTTAAAACCTCAATACACATCTATCAAGATAATATTTTGAATTCAAAGAATACATATATAAATTTATTAATGCCACCTCATCTAAATATAATGATTATAATGTTTCCATAAAAAAATTGGATTCCCAAAAAATGACTAATATTGAGACGGAGGGATTACCAGACTGACTGATTAGTTTTCATGATATAAATAGAAAATTCTAGAAAACTAGTGATTGACAAAGCGTGCATATGTCTCTAGGGCGCGTTGAAATTGGTGAGTTGAAAATTTTTTATGAGAAGATATTTTGTGTTTTAAGCGTGTTTGTGTCTAAAATGATTAAAGAATTTGTTGACTACTTTCATTTTATTGGTTTCACCCCACCTTTTACTCTCGATCTTTAGTAATATGACACCCTTTTGCATTCTCAGGAAAGTTTTGTTGTCCCTTTTCTATTATTTTGTTCTTTATTTCTTATATTGGGGACAACGCAAGGTTTGGGTGTGGAGGATAGTATATTAGTAAAGTGCTAGATTCTCAAATTTGACTATTGTTAAGGTTTTATACGTT
Source organism: Coffea humblotiana (assembly GCA_023065735.1). Classification (NCBI taxonomy): domain Eukaryota; kingdom Viridiplantae; phylum Streptophyta; class Magnoliopsida; order Gentianales; family Rubiaceae; genus Coffea; species Coffea humblotiana. Next base: position 45,152,922 of record CM041213.1, on the reverse strand, counting down.
AATATGTTGATATGACATGGCAAGGTCTAAGAGTGTCTCTCTGGTGAATATTTGAGATTTTGTGACTTTTGCAATTTTTGGTTAATTTTTCTAGGCATTATAAAAATTTTTTCTAATATTTTTCATGTGAATTGGTTCAACTATTAATCTTAGTTCTCTATGTCTAGGAATGAAGCAGGATTGTAATCTTTAATTTTATTTTAGTGTTTATTTGTGAATAATATTTAGTTATACTCTGCTAGTTATCGTTGCTAATAATCGGGGGTCCTCATAAAAAATGTCGACTTTCGCATCAAAAAGTGCGATAGTTATGAGTATGTGATCCTTAAGAGGTGAAAGTTGAGTAACCTAACTCCTTCATTTGGGAGATATTGAAATTTGCATCAAAAGGCTTGAATGGCTAAAGGTTAGGCATTTCCCATGAAAAAATTGAAAAAAAAAACTTAAGTGTAGGGGAAAGTTTGAAAAGAAAAAGGATGTTGCAAAAGAAGAAAAAAAAAAGTGCATATGAACGTGAAAGTGTGTGACTGATTGTGCTAGCCTGCGGATCCATGAGTCTTGATGTTGAGATTTTGCTTAATAGTCAAACCGTTTGCTGACGAATACTAGTTGAATATTTTATATTCTTAAATTAGTTAGTTGAGAATTGAAAGAGTGTTTGGTTTTAAAACCTAACCGAAGAGATATCTCTTGAAGATTAGCCATTAATGTTTGATATTTGCTTTAATTGTACCTTAGTAATGGTGGTTTGAGCAATAGCCATTGATTGAACTCAATTACTTAATTAGTTATTTTAGTGCTTGAGGACAAACATAGCTTAAGTGTGGAGAAAATTGATAGAGTGCATATTAGTTAGCGAAATTGTAAATATTTTCTTGTGATTTTGCCCAAATATTACATTACTAGATTGATTCTATTTATATTTGACAATTGGTGTTGATTGTAGGAACTTGGAATGAAAAAGAGTGAAAAGGGGTTAATTGAAGAGATTTTCAGTAGAAGACTTCGAACCAGTTCAGCGTGGACACACCTAAGTCCAGATTTCAAATCCGAGAAATTTGGGATTTTGATGTGTTGAAAGTTTCCATCTCTCATTTGAATTCCTAGCCTACCTAAGATTCCTTTTCCAAACATAAAAGCATCCAACTTTGATTAGGACGCTACTAATATTCTCTTGTTTCCATTTTCTTTATTATTTCCTTTTCCTAGAAGAATTTGGGATAAGTTTTAGAGAGCTATATAAATAGGGAAAGACAATAGAATTAGGGTTTAGCATTTTCTCCTTTCTCTAGCTATACATCGACTCTTCTTGGTTTTTCTCCATGATGAGCAACTAATTTTCTTCTTCTAGCCAAGGAATAATTGAGGATTTGGTTCAATTACAATTGTGAGATCGAACTGATTTTATTTGTTTCTTTTATTCGTTAATATTTGTATGTTTTTGATTTAATTTCTCATGGTTGTTTTGTTGTTTGAATATCAAGAGTTTGATATTTAATTCAACTTAATAACCTATTACTTGTTTAAATCCGTAATTGTTTAATTGTTTTAAATTAGTGGTAACTAGTGTGATTGATTTTCATGTTAGGGAAACATACGATCTAGTCTAAATAAAATCTCGTAGCTAGTTTGTTGATTAGAATAAGGTTTTTCTAGTTTTTAGTGCAATCAGAAAATTGAATTTTATGGAAATACCTAGGGTTATTTCTTGATTAGGGAAATAGTTAATGGGCGTTCTTCAACTATGGAGATGATATGGAGTAATTGATTGTCATCACTTGTTTGGCAATTATAACTTGTTTGTTAATGAATAAATGAAATAATTATTGCATCAATGAGCAATTATATGAACCACTTTTGAAGTTTTCTCCTTGGCTAGAGCTTGCTTGTTATTGATTTAATTCTAATTTTCTTTGTTTGATTTCTTTCAATTATGTAAATTGTTTATTTTAATTTTCCAAAATCCCTCCATAATTCTCACTCTAAAAAGAAACAAATTTCTCCCAAGTCCCTGTGGTGATGATCTTACCCACCACTATACGCAAATTCTTATTTTTCTTGAGTAGGTTTTGTTATTGCACAAGTTTAACACCTATCACTTTTCCTTCTTCCTCACAGTTAATTTATCCTTATTCCTTACCCTAATTGATGCCTTCCTTGTCCTTATGAATGCGCAAGTAATGATTGACGACAATAAGGGTATTGGTCTTAAATGGACTATGTTGGGTTGAATTGCAGATTTAATTTCAATGGACAAAAATCCCCATCCAGTTTTTGGAAATTGTGTTAGGTTTTTTGGTTAAAGTTATTGTTGATTGTTGTATTTGTGAGTAATGAGTGTTGACTAGTGATTGGAGAGAAAAGAACAAATTAAAAGTTTTGATTGGTGGTGATCTGATGGTGGTTGGTCGTGGTTGTTCAGGAAAAGCTTGAATGACTATCAATTTGGAAAATAGAAGAAAAAGTTTGTTTTTAAACAAAAAAAGAAAAATAATTTTGATTCCTATTCCAAAGCATTATTTACCAAGCACTATTCATTACAATGATACCACTAGTTCATACCATAGTAATTTTTTTGCATATCATTTCATATCCAATTCCAATTCCAGAGCATGAACAAAGCACCCCCTTAAGGGTATGGCACTCATTTCGACAACCAAGGAGGACAAGTGTAATATATAGAATTTGATTGGTACTAGGTGTAATTATTATGAACCTCAAGGGAGGTTTGTGAAATTATCCTTTTTTTAAAGAGGAGTTAAACTGCTGAATACACATCAATCTCAGCTTTTATCATTAAGTACTTCTACAAGTTATTTATTTTAAAAGAAAATATTAGGCCGATATAATCAATATTGAGTCGGTTATTTTACGTTCTAAATCATTTTAATCTATAAAAGCAAATAAATGTTAACCAAGTAGATTTCAAAAAGGTAAAAATGAGACAAATCGTCTTACAAAAAAAAGAGAGAACTAGAATTTTTTTCTAGCATAAAGAATCGTGGAAAATAAAATTAGGTAATGAAATTTGGGAAAGCAAAATCAGGGAGGAAGAAAGCACAATTAACCTAGTAGAAAGGCTTTTTGCAACGAGTGTAAGGAGAGGAGGAAGAGATCAACAGCATAGAGAAATGATCTAGTTGAAACGCCACTATGTAGGGTGGAAGAGTAGAGATGGCATAATAAAAGTTTTGTCCTTTTTTTAAAATTTCAGTTTTAACAAAAGTTTTGGCTCAACAATTCCTTCTTGTTATCATTGTTTTTATTAAATATACAATTCTACTCATTTCTTTTCTTTTTTCCTTTTGGTAAGCCGTGTACTTTAATTGATCTTTAGTAAGCAAACAATCCCAATGAAAGTAGTATAAAAAAATGCAATACTAATTGTTTACTTTAATTGATCAGAGTAAAGTAGATAATCCCTATAAAATCAATAAAAAAATTACAATACAAAATCTAAAGAAAAAAAATGCTAAATCTGAATACCAAGAGAAACTCCTAATTCTAAATAAAATTCAACATTATGTCTCAATGTGAGTATTCTGCAACTGCAAAGAGAGTATACTATGGCATCAAAGGCCACACGTCTCCAAACTTATATATTATTTTGTTTTGGTCTAGGTGAAGTTTATTTGGAAATTTTTCTGATAAGTTATAGTATTTTTTGCAATTGTGACAAAATTTATATTGGCTATTTACTTTTAGTTAAGTACAAAGTTTACTCTAAAATTAAGTTTTGGATTCAAAATTAATTGAGAAGGTTTTTTTTTTATATAATACATTTTGTGCCACAGTGTATGTGAAAAAAAAAAGTGATTAAAGGGATAAACTAGTAGTAGAGAAACATGTCTATTAATAAGTTTGAACATAGTTATTAAACCTAGCTTGATCTGGTGGTTCAATTAGACAACTGGGGTGAACTGGGCAATAGATAGGGTTGGGTCTCTAGTTAGATCGGATGTGAACAAAAGTCGTCGACTTATCAGTGAACCGACGGTTCAATTGGATTAAATTGAAAACTCGATTGGTTGAACTGGGTAGAACATTAGTTGTTGTTGGAAAAATTCAATTGGATTAAATAAAAAACTCGATTGGTTGAACTGGGTAGAACATTAGTTGTTGTTGGAAAAATTTAGACAGAAACTGTTTGGGTTCGAACTCAAGACCTCATGCATTTAGACAAGGTGTTGCAGTGGTTCAAAGGTTGTTGTTGGAAAAATTTAGATAGGAAACTGTTTGGGTTAGAACTCAAGACCTCATGCATTTAGACAAGGTGTTGCAGTGGTTCAAACTCAAGACCTCGTGCATTTAAGCAAAGAATACTTACCACTCGGCCACTAACTCACATGCTAGTTATTAAACTATCTTACATTATATATTAGTCAATTGTTTCTTTATATTTTTACTTCTCTAAAACAAAATTTATTTGGAATCTTTTAATAAAAATTATTACTCCACAAACTATATGAGTTATGAAATGGATTTAAAAAATAACATAGTATACAATTCATTTAAAGGGAAAAATTAATCCTATAACATTTTGCACTTAACATTTGTAAATAAACTAAATAATCACACTAAATATAGGTAAAATTTTACACTTGAAATTTGATGGATTACTAATTAAATTTAGATTTTATTGATTCTTATAAGAATTGATAATTCTATAATAAATTAGACTATATGGGCATCTGTTATGGTATAGTTTATTACAATTTAAACCATATACCTTATATTAAAAAAATTATGAGACATAATATTTAAATATATTTAGTGATCCACCAATTAAACCACTCACCCATCGATTGAACTAGTGATTCGGTGATCCATCTTTTTTGTCGGGTTTCTCTTCGAACCGGGTTTAATAACTAAAAAAAATTGAAAAAGATTCATGTCTAATGAATTTAGGATTAATCTTTTATACATTGTATACACCATCACCATTAGATACATGATAATTCATCTGAATTCAAAATTAAAATTAAAATTTTGTTTATGTGTCATGCATGCATCCAACCGTGATAGTGTATGTGTTGGGATTGAGTTTTATTCCATCAATCATTTATTTGTTGGGTTTAAATTTTATCCGACTAACCGTTTATTTTGTTGAGTTTGAGTTTTATCCACTAATCGTTTTATTTTACTGGGTTTGAGTTTTATCCCATTGATCGTTTATTTTGTTGTTCAAGTCTAACAAAATAAACGGTTGGTGGGATAAAATGAAAACCCAACAGTTTGCACTGTTGTGTATATAGGATTTACTCCTTTTAAGCAGTTGTCAAAATTTTGTTAAATTTTCTAAAAACAATTCATTAGCCTTGTCAAAATTTTGTTAAATTCTCACGAAAAGTTAAAATAGTTTTGTTCAATTTCTCTAAAGAACAAGGAGTTAAAATATTTGTGTCAAAATATTTCAAAAAATCTCTAACACCTATTTTTCTTCAACCTCCGCTGTCTTCAAAAGAGTTTCACGCTTTTATCTCCTCTCACAAATCTCTGCCTTCTTCAACCTTTCGTCTTCTCCTCTAAGTGGTGGAAAACTCTGGACCATAACGTAGTTGCCATTAAACCCGTCTGCTTCTCTCTCACCTAAGCAGTATTACCTAAAGAAAGAAAAAGAAACCCACAAAAGCTTGGTACCCGCCAAAACTTGCTGTCAAGTGACGGTACCTAACAACTTTCCCTCCCTCTGTACTTTCTTTTGTTTTTCTTATTGAATTCCGGAAAATTATGCTTCAATGATTTTGTCGATTAAATTTGATATGTGCGGGTGAATGTTGGTCGAAAATGTTCGGAACAGATTTGTGCAAAATGGTTTAAGGCCTTTTGCGCCTAACCTGTTTGATGAAAATTCCCAACCAAAATTCTTGCTGTGCAATAGCAAAAGATTGTTCTTCTGTCAACCATGCTCTTTTAACAATGCTTGATTAATGTTTTTGGTTCGAGTTGGGATGATTTTCAACATTGCTTATACGGTCTCAAATTTGTGAACCCGTATAGAGTTTGTAGTTATTGTTGTAAAATGGTATAAATAATAGGTTTAATTGGTTGAATTAAATGAGTTGATGACAAGTGTGTGTGGTTCACACTTCCAGTATTCCCATTAAGTTATGGTGATAGATATGTTGCTGATTTTATGTTTGTGAAGGTCAATTGTTCTGCTCTTTCATTAGATTCTATAACTTCTAGGATTGTTGAAACAAATTTGACTTGCATTACCAGATGCTGGAAATCACAAAGCTTGATAGCGAGAGGAAAGATTTTTGTGACTTTAGTTGTAACTGGAGCCACGTTCTATTGGTCCTCTTTTTTCCCTCACTAAATCAATTTTGTCAAAGTTGACTTCGAAATTTATTTCCCCACTTTTGGAGCTCCACTGAACCATCACAAGTTGATTAATTTTTGATAAAAATGCCAATATCCTGTGAAATAACCAACATTCCTGCAATATTTTTGTTTTTGATACATGTAGTTGTATAAATCTAAGGTCATTGAAGAAGAACCTGTAATAAAATTTTTTATGGAGCAATGACCAACTAATGGATCCTTTTGAAGTTTCCTGAAGTAGCACACTTGTTTCTCCCCCAGCTACCCCTCTGCCACTGTTTTTCTATCTTCTGTATAACATCCTTTTTTTATTTTGTGGTTTTTGATTTTGTTTAGGGTTTCTCTCCTTCTTAACTTATTAACCTCCCAGAGCTCCAACAAAGCTTGAAGAATCAAGTTTCAATGGGGAAAAACCAGGATTTGCAAGAAAAAGAGGTAAAATTTCCTTTAGTTTGCTTGGTAATGTTCGTTTATACTTATTAATAGGTACATCTTATATAGGATTGAAGAGAGTGAACGGTTCAATGCCATTTAAGAAGTTCAAAAATCCAAAGCTGAATTCTGGAGCAGAAAAACTTGTACCTAAGCAACCTCTAGAAAATGACTCAGGTGAGCCAGTATTACATTTTAGATTTCTTTTAAGGATTTGTTTTTTTGTTATTAGTGATTTTTTTGTCTTTTTTAAATGTTCTAGAGGATTGGTCTGATGAAAATTCTGAGGCTGAATTAGAAACCAAAGAAGAAGAAGAAGTAGAAGAGGAAATTGTTTTTAACAGAGAGCCAACAATGTATGACAATTTATTGAAGAGGTTGGGATCAAGTAGTCAATTAATTGCAAATGCTTTTAAGCAAAGGTAGTGCTCTGGTGCTACAACACCTCTGTCCCCCTTTTTCTTAATCTGTGAAATATACACCCTTTTGATTGTGCTGGTAAATTATATACTTCTTGATGTTTTTATATGTTTAAAATTTGCTGATTGACCATAGTCGATCATTTGGATTTTGTTACGTGTATTACATGTTTTTATTTTTATCTGTGTAGTCGATCATTTGCTGATTGACCATAGTCGATCATATGGTTTTATAATGTCTTGACGATGATATTGGAATTTTCAACATAGAAAGTGCTGTTTTCATTGCATTGAATGTTTGCTTGAGTTTTATAATGGCCAGTCTGGAAATAATTCAGTGTACTCTACGAATAAAGGAATACATGTTATAAGAGTTTGTTATATGTATTACATGTTTTTATTTTATCTGTGTAGTATACCCCCTTTTGATTTTGCTGGTTAATTATTACCTATTGATGGTTTCATGCATTTAAAATCTGCTGATTGAACCTGTGGGACTTTTGTAGGTTTTGAAGTCTATCATTTGGAAACTGTGACTTGGATGATTGGCAATTTAATGTAGAAAGTGCTGTTTTGGTATATGTAATGCATTGCGTGAGGTCTATTAATGGTCATTCTGGAAATAAATTTGATTTGCTCTATGGATAAAAAGAATACATGTTATAAGAGTATGTTTGAAATAGTGCTATGAGTGGAGGTTGGGGGGTTCCCAAGAACTAGGGCATTGAGGTGCACTGTAGCATATTCTCCTGGTGTTTTTGGGGTTTGTTATGTTTTCTCTTGTAAGATAATCATAATTGCTTTGTTATTGTGGAATTGAAGTGTCAAATGACATTTTTGCGGGATTTTGTTAATGTTAAAAGCATTAGTTGCTTCTCCATTAATCAGTATTTTACATTGTTTGATGATCATTGGTAATGGCAAAAAATTGTGATGAAAGAGGTGGAGAAAGAGATGTAGTGATGTCTTTAATCTCTTTCCCTGAAACAATAGGTGCAAATCCTTAATTTATTTTGTTTGTAAAAGGTATATGAACATTTTTTCTTTGCTTATGGAAGACATATGGTTTTGTTTTCCTGGTAATCAGAGCCTGTGCTTTAACAAAGATGAAAAAAATTATGGAAAGCATAAATGAGTTACAGAGGATGGAATTTATTTCAGTAAGGTTGATTTCAAGTATCTACTCAAACTGGTGATTAGGGTAGGGTGAACTGTTTAATGTTGATTATGAGGAATGAAAGTTAAAAAATACAAGTCCTTGAAAGCTGTTCTTGTTATGATGAGGCACACAGATGGTTCTTGGAATAAATTTTGTCACCTCGATAGTGTAACTGATGTGTTTCACTGCATAAGAATTGTTAGTTTTCTCATGCATAACTTTTGTCATGGTTAGGAGGTCAGTCAAATCAATCATTGTTATTCTCAAAAGTAATTTTCCATGTTGCTGTGGACACTTGGCTGATTTTTTTACTATTGTAGTTGCATTGAATGAATTCATGATGTTGATTTATTTAGTCCTGTGAAAACCTACATAACAAAAGTGTTTCTCCTGTGAATAGAAAAAGAGGAGAAGAAGAAGGGAAAAGTGACACAGAAGATGATGAATCAGAAAGTGAGGTTGAAGCTGACAATGAAGGTAGATAATATGCTCTTTATGAATCAGTTGTAGAATTTGTATTTTGTTGCTTCATTTGGTTACAAGGAAGTATAATGCCTTTCATTCTCTTCTCTCATTAAATGTAAACTTCAATGCATCACATTATTATTGTTATATCCTTTAATGCTTATGCTGAGCCTTTGCCTAGTTGACCCGTAAGTCTACATGTTGATTATTACCTCCATCATAGATTGTACTGGGTTTCTTGGTTCCATGTTTTCAGTTAATAGGCTTGTTTATTAGTTTCAAGCACTATGATAATTTGGATGGAATGCATTGAGTACATAGTCCACTATGTTATTTAGGTGAAAACATGGGGTGATGAGCTTGTACGCTAGTTACTGTAGCTTGAAAATTTTTTAGAGCACAAGATTTGATCATTAATGCTCACATTAGCTTACTTATGTGAAGAATTGGAATTATGTCTTGTTTCAGATTCTGTGGGGGCTAACGCATTAAACTTTCATATTTAAAACTTGGCATAATAATAATTTTGAAGAAAAGTTCGACTAGTATGCTTTAATCCTACTGCCTTGGGTGCAAAGATGAGATGGAAAATAAAAGTTAATAATCTTTTCCTTGATGTAAAATTTGAACATCTTTGCATCATCAGAGGGATATAACACTTTTTGTGTCTTGGAATTAGTATTTTTTATATATTGGTAGGGTTAAAAAGGATTTTTGTTCTTTTTTCCTGTGCACCATGTGTAAGTCTGTTCATATATCGGAAGTTATCAAGTTAAAGTGAGTGGCTAGATATCATTGATTACTTGGGCATATCTTTTATCACCAAAATATTCAGTTGAAAAATTAGATAAATTTTCAAGTTATAAGCATTTGCTTATAGTCTGAACTCAGAAGCACAACTTTTCAAATAAGCAACCATAACAATACAAAGAATAAGAAAAACTATGGAAGGCATGATCTTTAATTGCCCAATTGACTACTACAACCCTATCGGTTTTGCTTTTATATTTTTCCAACTAAAAAAAATTAGTAATCTTGCCTAAAGCTGATATGTTGATAATTTATGGAGTGGTAAGAGGAGTGATGCAATCAACTTGTTATGTCATTTTGTAATGTGAGCTGCTTGGGTAGTTGACTGTTGAATATTGATTGATTTATTTATTTTTTGAATTAGGGAGTATTGATGAGTCTCCTAGAAGAAGTGAAATGATAATTGGTGCCAAAGAAAATGGTGTGCCGGGCTCTACAGAAAAGAGTGAAGATTCTGGATCAGATGATGGAGAGATTGGTGCCTCTGACTCAGACGAAGAACATGATTCGAGAACAAATGTTGAATCCATTACCAGCAGAAGGTATTCTTACATGGAATAAATTGCATTAGTTTTTCTATTATCGTTTTTGGGATTCCATTTTTCCTTATAAAACAAATAAACATCCATTTTTCAAAGGACAAAGGTGGAAAGCGAAAAGGAAATCAACTTATGTTTTTAAAAAAGCAAGGACAAACTTGGTTGTTTATAATCTAATTTTTATTCACCAAGGAAATGATAGATGCATTATGGCACTTAAATGCGAGCATTTTGGAGTCTTTTTGTTGTCATTATCAAATTTGCTCAATGACTTCTTTTTTTTCTTCCTTTGGATCATTGATCTTTATTTTGTTGCACTTCTTGATGGAATTTGTGATGGCGTATTCATTTCATGATCATGTACCTAGTTTGACTAGTTACTGCAAAAGATAGAGGGAATGATATGTAGGTGCTTCTTTACTGTGCATTATGCCAGTTTTGTTTTAGAAATTCAAATCTCCAAGGAAAGTGATAAATTTGTTTTGAAATTGGGCTTTTCCTATTTGCGTTTCTACAATGACAGACTTTTCTTATATATATGTATATATTTTGTTGTAAACTTTGCACTGTACGAGAAACCTTGTAATTTCCTAGTTTGAATGATTGCAAGGAATTTATGCCTGATTAAGAAATTAATCGAACACAAGTATAGAATTTCATGGGCGATCTTTAACATGTTTTTCAATGTAGATGGTCTTTAACATTTTTAACATGTTTTCCTATTCCTTTTGGAACCGGTGCAACAACTGTTCTGCATTCTAATACAATGTTCTACCCCCACTGAAAATATATGGGACACAAGAACTGTCTATATACCTAACTTGAGGTTTCTGAACTTGTAGTACATTCAGCAGTCACTTGGAACATAAATTATCTCAAGTGGAGGTTGACAACTTATTCAAGAGGAAATGGAATTACAAATGGGAAGTTCCTGGTCTTCGTGCACCCAATTGCAAGTGGAGAGGAACTGGACACTGTTTTTTGAAGGTAGATCTCTTTAATTATAGCTGTTGGTTGACATGATGAGTTTCTGCATGCAAAGAGCTCTGAGTCTCTGACTGTTGTAATAGTTATCGTCTTGTAATTCTGGTTCCTTTAGCCTAGTGGTTGATTGATGCGGATTTGTGTGGATCTAATAGCCCATTATGTTTATTTACTTCAAGTCTTGGGCATACGATGCTGCAGTTGGACCCTCCCTCCCAGAAGCATTCAAAAAATCAGCTTCTCCTGAGGCAAAACAACTCTTTTAAAATTCATGGCCTATTTTTTTGGGTGGATAAGGAAATTTTAGGGTAATATCCTACTATTTGGTCTTTTAGCACCAAATACTCTTTGTTTGTTTGCACGGGGAGAGAATTTTGGAGGTTAAGTCCTGTTTGCAGTGTGTTATGGCAGCGCTTATCATTTAGAGTATCTTTGAACATCATCTATTGTTTTATTTCATGATCTAGTTCTTAGATGGTGACATGACTAAGCTCAATACACGATTTATTGCCTGTATTCATGTTGCATTGGCTGAGGATTTTATAGGAAGGTAGTCGTTTACTTTTATTCTTTTGGAGCATTTTTTTAAATGTATCATAGTTCTTGACATTTTAAAGCCAATTTTGCTCTTATCTTTTCCACAACCGTATGATCATCAATCAATATGCTTGAGCCCTAAGCTCATTTCCCTATTTATCTAGGAGTCGTGAATGTTTTGAGTTCATTCATATTTCTTGTTGCATTAGTATGTTTATCTCTACAAATCATTGAAAGATAAAGATGTACAACTTGTTGTTTATAGATTACGATTTTGCTGTTATTTAACTTCACCCACTTGGTTTCATCTGATGATCTTGGATAGGTTTAATTTTTTTTAAGGTAACTTATGAAATTTAAACTGTCTTCTCTGCCTTTTGTTTTGGTATTGGTGGAGAGTGCTTTCTCCTCTATTTACAACTTTCTTTCTTCCTTTCTGTTACGTGTTTCTGTGATTTGGTTCCGCATTCTAATGCTGTGAGGACTGTGTAAAAATGTTGCGCTAGTTAGAAGTCGTTGATGTTGCAGCAAAGGGAAATTAATGGAGTCTTTATTGGTGCACCCTGCACTTTGTCTGTTGTTGCCTTTTGAGTTCCTTTTGATCTTCTTTATGGACTCTATATAAAAGGACTTGAGTATAGTTCCAAGAGTAGCAGGACATGTAATTGATGACTGTTTATGCAGGACATTGACATGAATGAAATGTATGGCCTCAAGCCAAGATTGTATAAGCATTGGGTAGATGTCTACAAAGGATCTGGTGGCACTGATTTTCAATCATCTGAGCAGAGATTCTTTTTCTCCATCTGTAAGTGATCTAACAAACTTGACCATGCCTTTCTGCCACTCGAACTTCTTATGTTACTTATGATTAATAGTGGTGATGGTTTTCATCAATGTGACGTTGAATAAAATTGTAGCCTTTGCTGTCACCTTGGAACAGGAATTTTGTGGTGTTAACTTTTGTGTGGAACAACTTATAGTATGCTTGGCACGTTTAAAAGTGCTTATAAACCTTTAGGTCTATCCTGTTTGTTAGTTTATTTTTGTGCTGTTACTGAATTTACTTTGGCCCTATCACTTAGCACCAGAAATTGTGTATGAACCAGTAGCAGTCTGATACATGTGAAATAATGGAATCATACTTACTCTGAAGAAGAAATTCTTGTTAGCGAGATTTAGTTCTAGAAACATTCAAGGAAAATTTAACTATATTAGTGTCTATTCCTCCTAAGTTCTTCAATCATTGTGTTCAGTTTTCATAATAACGGAGGCAATATGGATTTATCCACATAAATATAGCTGTAGAGCAGACAATTCTTTTTGACTCCTTAAGTTGGCTTAATTGTTGTATAATTTTCTTGAGAATTGCATTTTGCATAATTTTTTATTATAGTTGCCCTTCCTGGTTGAGTTTGGTTTCTTGAGAGTCCCAAATTTGTATCTCAAAAAACAAAAGTGGCTTTGTCAGGTTGTACTTTCATTCTGCACTTTGCATCAGAAACTTTTAAAGACTAGGTCTAGGGATTGCAATGTTCTTTACAAGCAGTTGATTGGAAAAGGCTAGGTTTTTTATTACCCTGGATGACATATCTTAACAATGCTGGAATACTCTGCAAAAGACATAAGAAGTTAATTGGTGGTAACGCTATTTTCTTGGTCATCTTTGTTTGGTTTAGTTGGTATTGCTTCTAAATTCAATCTAATTGATGCTTGCTGTGTATTACTTCAGGTTCAATTATGTGATTCTTTAGTTGGGTTTCATTTTGCATCAAACATTGATGAACAGATTTAATGTTGACAAACTGGCATGTGATTGAGCATGTATTGCAGTTATGCCTCGGACAATCTGGGGGAAAAGGAATAATAAATGTTAAAAGCATAGAGGAGTATATTTTTTGCATTAAGAGTACTTTTGCTTTTCCCCTTTTTCTTTGGTAGGCGGAAAGGTGTCAATGCCCCGTGTATGTTTAGATGGTCTTCAAAGTGCATTCTTTTTTTTTTCTTTTTTCTTTTTAAAGAATATATATTTCTGCGAACCAAATGTTTATTTATCTATTTAAAAGGCAAAGTTTAGGGGCAACTGGGAGATTCCTTTTAACGTCTAAGCTGTCCATTATTTTATTCTAGGGAATCAGAGTCAACCACTAGCAAGATATATATGCTTCTCAGTGTAGATGATATAAAATGACTGAAAACCTTGTGATTCTCTGAGATGCCTTTGGACTTTATTTTTGATTTTCTTCCATGCTTGAACCCCTTTCTGCAATAGTTGTTTAACTTATCAAACATCAGGAACTAGAATATGAGTTATTTAACATGAAGTGGTCCTTATTTAAGTGCAGTTGGGGATTAAGCCTTATTATTCAGTTTATATTTGCTATAATATTTTGGGTTAAAAACAAAAAACTCCCAGTGGTATACGTAATATACAGAAAAGCCCTTGTGATTTCAAAGCATACAAAACGATACCTCATATTTCAAACTAAATTGGAAACTAACAGAATTCGTTAAATTTAACGGAATCTGGTAAACTTAATGGAATCCGGTAAACTTAACGGTAAACTTAACGGAATTCGGTAAGTTTAACAGTCGAGACCGTCATTTTCGTTAAATTTAACGAATTTTGTTACTTTACAATTTAGTTCAAAACATGAGGTGTCATTTTGTATGTTTTGAAATCACATGGGACTTTTCTGTGTATTAGGTATACCACAGGGGTCTTTTTTGTTTTTTACCCTAATATTTTCCCTTTTTTGTCACTTTGAGCTTATTTTGTGTTAACAATTGATAGTCAATCACTTTTTGACACATTCTAGAGAATTGATATGATTGTTGCTTTATGACAAACTCTTGCTTGTTCAATGGGGTTATAGTCATCAGTTAAAAGTTGTACATATAATCTTCCAATCACACTATTTCTGTAGGCAACAGCTATCGGGATGTATTACACCATAACAAGAAGCCTTTTTATCTTAAAGGTCAAGAGGACTCGAGTATCCTGGATGCTTATGTTTTGCACACTGTATGTATATGGTTTTATACTTGTATTTTGGTCATTACCTTTGTGTTTTGAATTGGCATTTCCTTTCCAACTTTCTCTAGATGGATTTTTAATTGTTATAGCATCATTTTGTAATGAGAAGCGAAACAACATTGTGCATTTCCAATTGCTGATAAAACAGTGATATGCAGTTAAATCATGTTTTGAGAACAAGGGATTTGATCAGTAAAAACGATGCAAAAGTGGCTGATGCTCAAGGAAAAGGGGGCATTCTCAATGGCGATGGTTTCCTGGACCATGGGTTTACTCGTCCTAAGGTATTCATAGTGCTTGCTCTAGGTGTAATTCTGCACATAAGAAAGGTTATGCACAAAATTTTCTTCCATCTGTCTGTTTATTTATTCTGGTTGTCTTAATTGGATGTTTATCTGTGCCATTCTTACTACGCTGGTGTTGTTCTTATGATTTTTTCCCCCTTTGTCACATAATCAATTTATTTTTCATCTAAGTGGCTATCTTTTGCTCAATGAACAGTGGCATACATTAGGTTTACCAATTTATAGCAAGTTTATCCATCTATTAGTAATTCTTAGGTAGACTTAGGGTCAGAAAGAGCTGCGCCTTCTCCTGGCAAATTTGAACTTCACTTCATAGGCTTTCTGGTTTTCTCAATATTTGCTTTGGTGCTACCTTCCCTTGAATTTCAAAAGTGCTGCAGTTTTAGGACCCTCTATATATCTGATACAGACAGTGACCGATCCAAGGGAATGGATATTTGAAAAGGGAAAAGATTCTGAAAGTTTGCCTTTCTTTTCATGTGAACTACTTGACGCCTTTGTTAAGTGATTATCATAGAGCAGAGCTTGTTCTTGAGTTCCAAAACCATGGTGCGAAAGATTAGAAAGTATTGATCGGAGGTGCCTGCATGGACAACTTGGCATCTCTGTTTTCATCGTCAAGATCTTTCACCAATCATGTGCTACTATCTTAACCCACAAGACGTACAGATTTCCCCTGCTTTTTTGGTCACTTGTAGCTGATTTGTTTAGGTTAATGTAATGAACTTTTTCCTGTTAATTTTCTCACCTTGGAAGTTTATACGTACATTGTAGGCACTCTATACATGTCTGAAAATCCTCTTGGGAAAGAGACTAACAGGATGCAGAAACAACTGACTCAAGTTTGAAATTAAGGGAGGATTGAAGGATGCTTAAAGTTTCTTTCATATTTGTTTTATGTGTCCTGACAACTTTCTTATACATTCTAGTTTTGATGTCCTGGGCACACTCTTAAGATTCTTAATTGCTTTAATGTTGACACTTTCAGAAGATAAGCTTTTGCCCTTGTTTTTGTTTTAATTTTCAGGTCTTGATCCTTTTGCCTTTAGCAAGCATTGCATTTCGGGTAGTAAAGAGGTTGATCCAGTTAACCCCTTCAAAGCATAAGGTATTGCTGCACTGTACTAGCATAAGGTATTGCTGCACTGTACTAGAGCACTGGTAGGAAAGGTCAACGAGTTATTGTGCATAAGAGCCCCCTGAGGCTGGTTATCTTCTTGTTTAGCACTATTCTTGCATAACTTCTTATCGACAACTCAAATGTATCTGTTGTATTGTTGACAATGACTTTTCAGTCTTCTGCACTTAATACAACTTGCCTGATGGACAGTGATACTTTATGGATTGGAGTACATACATGGTCTTAAGCCCAGATATGACTTTCCATTGACATGGGCAAAAAGAATGCAATGCATCTCAAGATGCACATTGACATGCTAGTGACCAAAATGAAAAGCCAGTCTTCGGTGGGATAATTTACTGATTGTGACTAAAAATTTCAACTATGCTCAAGAAGTAGGAACAATGATGGTATATATTTCTTATTGCTTCCATGGGAAGAAATTAAGGAGATTTTAATGTGTTTTTGAATGTGTGTGGTGTAATGTTCATGCTGACACGTGGGAGACTGGCAAATGGTCCTCCTAGACTGGTTATGGATCTCCATTTTTCCAACTAAACTGTAGATTCTACGTGGACTAAGTAGAGGAGGAGACGAGAGCATTCTAAGTGCTCCAATCAAGTTCTTGTGGAGTCTGGATAATTGTGATGCTTAGAACTTAAAGGGACTAAATTGACTGTGGTAGCTGCAAATATGATGTCTTATAATCTTTGCTTCTTGTCATTATTTGGGCATTTGCATAGGTCATCTGTGTGGTAATGTCCAAGCGGACACAAGGTTAATCAGTCTTTTGTTGCTATAGTTATTGATTGTCATTAAAATGAACAGTCTCTTCATTGCATTTTCTGCATTGTCCAATTCCACAGGTTAATATTGAAACACATGGATCGCTTTACTGAGGAGTTTGGGAGTGGAGGAGTTGAAAGTGAGGAGGATGAAGAGGATGTTGAGAACTCAAAAAGAAAGAAGTCCTCTAAACCATCTGACTTTCAGTCATTGTTTGGTGGGAATAATAATGATCATTTCATGATAGGCATTAAGTATATGGGGTAAAATATCTGATCTTGACTTGTTGACTATTGAGAGATTCTTAAATATTTAATTCTGTTTGAGCAGACTTCTTTAGGGAGCTCCTTTTTCTATTGCATGTCAATTCTTACGCATTCATTGGGTGTTTTCTGAAATGATCAATGGAGCACATGCCTCTATTTTTTTATATTGATTGCAATTTCTTGGAAAAAATGAAATCATTTGGGCTTTTGGCTGTCCGTTGTGACTAAGCCAAGTCTAACATTACAGTCATTTGTGTTCATATGTTTAGCTTTTTTTCATATTAAGTTGTCACTCTTCATTAACTTGATGAGGACATCTAAAGGCTGCAAAGTAATTCATGCTTTTTATCCCATTGTGCAATTTTATGGTATATGATTTAATAATGTACTGATTTGGACCAGTTGCCAAAACTATAGCAATCAGTTGAATAAGAAGTCTTGAAAATTCTGACTACTCATGCTCTAACACAGTTCCCTCCATGACCCTTGGTGTTGTGACAGAACTTAGTTATATGAAATTATATTCTTTACATGTCTTTGACTGGGAAGGCTTGCATTCTAGGAGTAGTATCGACTTTGTCGTTTCTTAGTACCAAGGAAATAGATGGCTTGAAATGATTGGCTGGGTTAGCATCAAATAAAAGGAGGTTTTGAACTTTATCAAGAGATTTCTTTTTTGGAAAGAGCTGAAAGTGGCTTTCTGCAGTCTAAGCATCACATGATATGTTTTGTGGGAAGTGTGTGAGTTTGTTTAATGTCCAATATAACAGGACATGATTGCATAAACATGGTTCCTTTTATTTTATTTTAACATATTGGTTTTGAAGCCCTTTGTGGAGGTGTTGATGGGACAGGAACTTCCATCCCTCAATTCCCCTCGGCAGGCTAAAATACTTCAACATCCAGACATCAGACCTAATTTACCAGTAACCACTAACCACCAAAGGGCTCTTGGTGCATGCTTAGAGCGATTGGCCTATTAGTTTTGCTTTAAAAATTTACCAAGTAGTGAGTTTTAGTTGTTGGATGGTAGCTTCCAATTGAAGTAAGGCCATTTTCATGAGTGAAAAAAATCTACACAGACTTCAAAAGAGATTCTTCTTAAGATGAGCTAGGGAATTGTTGATAATGACAAAAATGGTGGTTAGGCACGATTTGAAGGTTAAGTTGGGATTTATTGTTATATGTATGAATCCAAAAGAATTGTAGTCCATTGAGGAAATCATGCATACTAGTTTTTAGCTGTGAAATAACTTCTTTATTCTTTCTCTGATGCATAATAGTAATTTGTTCTGTTTTGAAATCATATATTCTTTTCAAGCTCTGGTTCCTTATTAATCGTGTTGTTCTTGAAGATTTGGAAAAGCCCCGATGTGTCTTCATTATTCTGATTATTAAGCTTTGGTGTTTTGCTTCTAATAATATTTCTTCATTTGATTGTTATTGGCAGGAGGAAGATCAAGTTATATGCTGATTTTTATTCCTCAGACATAATAGTTGCTTCCCCTCTTGGTTTGATCACTGTGAGTCTTAACTGGTCAAGGTGATTTGGTTCTCAATGCTATGCATACTATGCCATGTGATCTCTTTTTTCTGCATCGAGCATGTTTTAAGTTTGGATTGCTATAGGTTGAAAATCTTGTCAGTAAACTATAAAATCCCCATCATGGATTGCTCCCTTGGCTGCTTATTTACTGTGTATTATCTTTTTGCTATCTATACTGTGTTAGTTAGCGGTGATTATGAGCAGTTTTCAGATTTTTTGGAAATTTATGTAGGTTTTTGGTGTTAACTAGTTAACAAAAAATTATGTGGTTCAATTGGGCATCATAAAGAGGTGGAGTCCAACCCAATTTTTGGTTCCAACTTTTAATTTTAACCAAGAAATTTAGCAGTACAATTCAACCATCCAGTTGGCTGAGTTACTCCACATTTTTTATGTAATACAAGAAACTATTAGTCGCATTCAATGGAAATGTTTACATGACAGTATTAAATTTAGAACAGGACTGTATAATATGTATTTAAAGGATTGATAGATTGTACTTTTATTCTGTAACTGTTTGACCTATATTTAGAGGCACCTCTATCGGTTACCAACCTTCAAGTCTTGAATTGATTTTTAGGCCTTCATTTATTTGTTATTTATTTGTTGTTTAGGTGTGTCATGTCTAGTCGTGGATCCACTGCCTCAGCAACTGCTATGAGGCTTGTAACCCTCACAAGTCCAAAACCTGAACTAGGACCCAAACTGTTGCATCTAACAAGCTTAAAAAATCATATCTTATGGTGGTATACCATATCTGGAAGGCTAGAAACCAAGCTTTATTCAAAGACATGCCTGTAAAAGAAGAGGGCATTGTTCATGAAGTGCTGACTGCTATAAGAGATGTAGTGGCGGGTTGGGGAAAATTTCCAGTAAACAAGGCAAGCTGGGAATTGGCTATAGAGTTAGGACTACCTCTGACTTGTTTTAGATGACCAGTATTGTATAGCATAGAGTACTATTGATGTAATAGAAATTCTACATTCGTGTACAAGCTTACTATTCTTATCAATAAAATGTTCAATTTTGCTCTAAAAACCATATCAGGACATTGAGGTTGTAACGGGGTTTCAAGTATAGATCATAATAATGTGGAGCAGTATGCCTTTTAAGATTGTTATCATGTGGGTCAGAGTTAGGGCTTATTGGATTTTAAAATGCGCTCCATTTCTATGACCATCATAACTCAAACTACCTTTTCTTTTTTCCTGCAATAAAGGAAGTGGGGATTATTAACTTGCCAGTAAATTTGGTTAAAATAATCGAAGGGTTCCCTTAAAAGATCATCACAAAAATAAGCACATGAAGTACAGCGTACAGCCGGGAACGGGCTGTATTCAAGTGAAACCCTAGTTTTTTGTAGAACACAATGAAGCCCAAATTTTGTGGAACATATTCTTTCATAATAGCTAACCAATATGGCTTTGTAAACATGTTCTATCATCTGGGAATTTTAAATCTGGTACAAGTTGAAGTAGTTCTTCATATTCTTGTTAAAGAAAAATGGAATGCAGATCAGTATATTTTAGGATAGTGCAATAAGGTGGGATTTAACAGATTTGATTAAAACCCAAAAATTGTTGTTTTCAATAAATTAATAGTTTGGCTAGACTCTGAGAGTGGACATCAATTCTTAGCCCTGTCAGGATTCAGTAGTGTAGTATTCTTTTCTAAAGCATAAGGTGACCTTGATTTTACTGATGAGATTAGACCTCTACTTTAGTTAACTGATTGAGCTTTGAAAAACCATAATCACTAAAAGGTTTGTATTTTTTCCAAATTATGATTGAAATAGAGATGGTCATTTTGTTTTCTATGGCTCAAACATGTCATTATGACTAAAGCGAATCTTGTTTTTTTGGTTTTCAATCTCTAATTTTGGGGTGGTTTGCTGAGAACAGATGACTTTTCAATCACCTCCTCTCTCTCTTAAAGTGTGATACGCATAATGATTTGTTCTATTTGGCAATTTACAGAAAATTGGCGCGGCAGAAGTAGAGAAAGAAAAGGATATTGATTATCTTTCCTCCATAGAGGTAAACTATTTAGTTCTAGGCCATGTAATTTCCATATAATATTTACGTATATAAGTGTGTGTGTTTGGGTTTGTGTGCATTTGGGCTGAAAAGAACGTTTTATTGATTAAACTTAACCACTACCATGATGATTCAATATTTATCTTAATAAATTCTTTAATTGTTTCGCTTCAATTAATTGAGGGCTTTTGCATCTTCCAGGTTTTGATTATTGACCACGCAGATGTCATACTAATGCAGGTGACTTTATTTTTCTGATAGAGTTTTGTTTTATTGGTTCCTCTATTCAAGTTAAGTAGTCATTTCTCCCTTCTCCCACACTTCCCCTCCAACCGGGCTCATATAAAAGGAGGAGAATGGATACTTCTTCCCTTCCTTGTTTTATGCGTATGGCCTTTAAGAATGAGTCCCAGATATATACAGTTGTTGAAACGCTAAATGTGGTGCCAAGCAGCTTGAAACTGATACAAAGTGCACATTTCCTGATAACTTTTTGTTTACTTTTTTGTTGTCTTCATGTGATCTGCAGAATTGGTCTCATGTGAACACAGTAGTTGAACAATTAAACCGGTTACCTGTGAAGCAGCATGGAACTGATATCATGCGCATTCGTCCATGGTATATTTTTATTCCTACCTTTCTCTATGGGCAACATCCCACCTTTCGATGAGCCCTATGTATTTCCTGTCATACCCAGTCCTCTTTCTGC
Organism: Coffea humblotiana; assembly: GCA_023065735.1. Lineage (NCBI taxonomy): Eukaryota > Viridiplantae > Streptophyta > Magnoliopsida > Gentianales > Rubiaceae > Coffea > Coffea humblotiana. Next base: position 45,131,445 of record CM041213.1, on the reverse strand, counting down.
TACATTTCCTAGCTTCTGGAATATTAATAATTTATTTTTAAATAACTGAGTCAAGGATTGTGTATTCTTGTTACTTTAATATTAGTTGATTCTAGCTGTTTTTAGGTTTTAAGTTGTGTTCAGGTGTTCTCATTTGCCTTTGAGTTCTGCCTTTTTATTTTGAGCCTAAAAGGCTGATTTGTAAACATCCTTTTCCTTTTCAAAACTTATAAGACAAATATATCTTTTATTTTCACACAACATTTGGAGGATTAACTTTTTCTTAATCAGCTTTTGAAAAGGTGAGGCAAGCGGGAATAACTTTCTTTTTGCAATAAAAATGATCATCCTTCATAACATCTGATATCTTAAATTTGTGTGACACAACGCAAACTTTTGCTTTCTTGCTTCTAGGTACCTAGATGGACAAGCGCAATTCTATCGACAAACAATAATTCTAGGTTCTCACGCAAACCCAGGTAATTACTTGAACATTGTTAATTTCATAACGTGTAAACTGTTGCTTTAAGAATAGTTGTTGCATGTATATAACATTTTATGTTTTGAAACTGCCAAATGCAGTTTATGAGATGTTTGATTTGACCTCTCTAAGAGTGGATCATAAGGCCAAACGCAAAGGATATAATTCCATCACTTCTGGATTTTGAAGAATGTTGTTTTGTAACTGGAACCTAAATCCAACATCTAAACAATAGCCTCCGCTGTTAACTAGTTCCCCTCAACAGCAATGTGGACTTTTAGCTAAATGCCTTTTGACACCAATTTAACCTCTGAAGATATATGTTGCACCAAGTATATAGGATTTTCTGTTTCTTTCTTCTTTTTATTTTTTTGCGCTTTTTATAAATTTTTCTCTTCTTGATCATGCTTAATGTTGGTATGTGGGTGGGGAGAAAGTAAACTAGTACCACCTCATGCCTTTAGGCCTTTTGTCCAAATAGAATAGGATCTGAACCCCCACACTACCCAACACACATAACAAAAAGAGAAGAAAAGAAGTGCACAAACACTTTGCAGATAAAAAATAAAAAAGAAAACAAAAAGATCCTATAATGCTCCACAGGAATCCTTTTTCTGATCCTCATCTTTATATATCACCCATGCTACTTTTACACATAAATGTGCATTCTAAGACCATTTTGTGCTTTGTTTGTTTTATGTGTCATAAAAGATAAACTGTTTCTTTGGATGTATGGAATTGAGACTGTCCATGCAAAACAATGTATTTGAACCTTAAAATTCCTGATAAGATAATTAGAACAACAGTTGGAGCTAATAATTCTTTTGACGCTTCACTCTGCCCTTCTCTTTTTCAGACATCAACTTCACTGTTCAATCGGCACTGCCTTAACTACGAGGGAAAGGTTTGCCCAAATTCATAACTTTAAGTGCATGTAGATATTATTGGCATGTTTAGTTTACTATTTGATTTAACTATCCACGAATATCAAAAGGCCAAAACTTGGATAAGGACCCAGTCTTCAAAGACCCATGGCCCAAATTGTGCCACACCACTTCACTGGGTCTATGAAGACCGGGTCTACCCAAGGTGAGCCTTTGCCTTATATTTGTTTACACCAACCTTGTGAAGGGAGAAGTAAATGAATATAGTTCAGTATAGTTGTAACTGAAACTTTTTCTTATCACTTCTTCAGTCTTTCATTCTTTCCTCCTATAAATCTCATTTTCTTTCTTTTCCTACAGTTAAGCCTAGAGTTTTGATTTGTTCAAATTGCCCACTCTAATTTTCATTTCCAGTATTTGAAGATTACTAATTTGGCAGTATTATAGCTGCTGATGCTATTGGTGGAATGCTTATCATCTTCTTGGTGAAGATACGTAGGTTAAATTTTGGGGCTCTTGCCAAATGCTGGTTGCCTACTCCAGTTGCATTATTTTTTCCCCATAGCTCCAAAATGAAGTATCACCAAATTTTGGGGAGGAATGAGGAAGTTTGGTGAAATTCCTCCTGCTTGAAATTTACTCGCTATATTGGACTGAAGCGCTAACATGAGCCTAACATGAGTTCTGATTTACTTTGTTTCATGTTTTTCATGCAATGCGTCTTACAAGAAGATTTTAGATTGGGAAGTGTGAGGCAAAGTGGCCAATTTTCTTCATTAAACTTCAATAATAACCTCATCCTGCTATATTAACTTTCCCTGACTAATTGCAAGAGGTCTGAAATATGGATGCTTATGAATTTTCCCTCAACTGCAAAGGAATCTCTAATATGCTTCCACCCCCATCATCCAACATGTTAGGGGGAAAACATTGCATAACTGTTACGTGTTTTCTCTTTAAAAGGAAATGTGATTGAACATGACTCGATGGGTAAATAATGTGTATGATCTTCTCGCTTAACATAAAACAGGCTCATAGTCTATGTCCTTGTAGCAAGTTACAGTGATTGAGGTCTTGTGCAGGTCAAGTTGGTGTGCCACTATAAAGGTGTTCTTCCAAAAGTATTGATCCCTGTACGGCAGGTCAGTTAGTCTTCAGGGGATAGGCTTATGCTTGTATGGTAGACCAATTATTACATGATAAAATTGTTGAAAAGAAATCTTTGCTAATGACTGCAACTGCTAATTTTCCATATATGCTTGTGGGTTGTAGTATTAATGTGTGTTTAAGCAAAATTTAGATGTTTAAGATTTCCTTTTTTTTTTTTCTAAAGTTCAGCAAGATTGCTGTTAAACTTTATTTTGGATTACCACCTAACATTTTCTTGTATATCAATCAACTCCGTAGAAGAACCTTCATCTAGTCTTCTTGTTTGTTTTGTCCCTTATTTGACATGACAGATATACGAGCGGTTTGATGCAGACTCGATTGCAGATGCTGATTGATGCTCGTTTCCAGTAATTTTTGTCAGAAGGTTTGTTTGATAGCTGGATTGTCACTTTAGATGGTGCAAATATATATTGAAACAAAGTTTCTGCAGCATATTATTTCTATTTGGAACCTATGTAGTTTATTTTTTAGATATTACAGATGATCATTCACATTGGTGACTCGTTGCTTTGATAGAGTTGGGTCAGTGGCCAGCGTTAAAGTTTCAGTACAGTGCATTTTTATATCTATGTTTCCCAGTTTATCCTTTGTGAAATATACATGATCAAGAAATTGATTAAAATTTCACCAAGATGCAATGTCACATATTCACACGTACAGCACGTTGACCAAAAAAGAGAAAAAAATCCAAGTGCATGATTATATTGATGAGGGCAGGGAAGTTCCCTGCCCTCCCTTTCTGGGTTAGATTAAGGAAAATTGTAGCAAGAGGGATTATAGGCCTTTTCCCAACTCTACGGAAAACAGATGCAGGGTTAGAACTCAGATGGTGTTTTTCAGTATGGCAACTATGGCATGCAACATAGGAAAGGAGACGTGTTGGCCCAAAAAGAGATGAGATCAGTAAGAAAGCATTACCAGGCCCTCTGAAGAGTGTATTTAATCTGAATTAGACAAACATTTTGTCATGAATGTAAGAAAATTTTTATTTCCAGGGAGTATGTCCTCAATGAGCTTCCTCACTTTTTCTGCTGAACTTCTATAAATGGTGAGATGAATGGTCTTCATCTATTATCAGAAAATGTATGCAATGCATGCGCTTTCCCTAGTTGAAATAAACCTGAAAACCAACTGCATTTCATAATGAGCTATTTAAAGTACCCTTAGATTGGGGAATTCTATCCAAAAGAAAAGGGAAAAGAAAGTCAGGTTTCATAAATTGGGTGCATGTAAAAATATACAGGACTTGACATCTATCATCTTAGAGAATTTGGTTCCAATATTCACACAGTGTTGAACTCAACAGTATCTAAGCTTCAGTCAGTGTTGTAGCAGAGACAGTTGCATTCTCTAAGTGACTAAATAGTTGAGAGAAAGATGAATTATCTGATGGGATCACAGTCTGGCACTCACTCTTCGGAGTCCATATGTTGTCTTTTCCTGCTTAAACAGGCAGAACTAAGTCTGAACATATCATATTGACTTCTGTTTCAATTGTGACATGATAATCACTTGAGCTTGTAGGTGATGAAATTGAAATTGGAATAGACACCAGGAAATTGCATACAAGAGTTTGAAAGGTATAAAAAGAAGAGACTACCAGAAGGAAAGGCATAGAAAGACCAGAGAGCATAGAAAGACCAGAGAGAATGGTATTTTCAAACTTCATGGTTCCAGAGATGGTAAACACTAATTGCCAATCTGAAATAACATTTAAAAGCCGTTTTTAGGCTTTTCAGAAGTTTTTGAAAACAGAGGAGGGACTATGGGAGTAACATCATTAAGGGCCGAATTTCTAGACTAAATCTTCTAGACTAGATTTAGGGAATTGAAGTACAGTATCAATTACATTTGAGTCATTTGCCTGTGATTGAAGCAATTCTGAAGCTTCTTTTGGATGCATCACCATCTGAATCTGCTTCATTTTACATTCTTACTGTTTTACTACCTTTGCTAACTGCATTGAAATGATATCTGCTCTTTGTAAATTGGAGTTATAAATTATGAATTCAGTTTATGGTATATAATTCTACTTGAGACTTAATTGAGAGGATCTTTTTTTATGGTTAATTTAATCATAACTCTCATGGTTTAGTCTTTTTCTCAGAAAGCATTATTCTCTTATGCTAAGTTTATCCAGATGCAACTTATTCTCACTGCAGGTGTTTTCCCAAAATAAAAGACTCTATCCAGGTATTGATTTCTTGTTTGAATTGGTTGATAATTTTCTGAGAACATCTGGTCTTAAGATTCATATTGAACATTTATGAATCTTTCCGTTTATGCAGGGTGGAATTATGCTATTTATTAGTTCTTATTTCGAGTTTGTTCGACTCCGAAATTTTTTGAAATCTCAAGAAGCATCGTTCTGCCTTCTTGAGAGTAAGGAGCAATCACCTTTTTCTTTATATATTTTTTTATTTTTTATTCTTTAGGCTTTTAGATTGTGCTGGTTTAATTCACAATTTTCTTCAGCACAGTATTTGAGTTTGATGCAAAAGGTTGACTATCTCCATGTTTGATAGCAATTTCTTTGTCCTATTTAGGTACACCAAACAAAGTGATGTATCTCGTGCACGAGTTTGGTTCTTCCAAGGACAGCGGAAAATCATGCTATACACTGAGAGAGCTCACTTCTACCACAGATACAAGGTTCTTAGTTTCTTTTTTGTCTTCTTTCTGGTTTTTCCTACTACCACCTTTATTGTACTCTTAAGTCATTAAGATTGGTGGGCTGTAAAACTAGTTGAGAAAATAGATATTAGATCATTTATGCTGCTGCATGATTGTCTTTGACAAACAAAACTGATGAAGAAAAGGGAGATACCATGGTCTATTGGTGATCAATGTTATTTCTGGCACAGTGATTTGACTTTGTTTCGCAGAACTTTAAAATGACGTTATCTTCTAGTTGAATTCTTAAAATTACATATGGCTAAAACATTTACTTAAATAAGAAGCAAGTGCTTTAGGATTACAAGGCTTTGCTGTATTGATGTTTCTCAAGTATGAGATATCAAAAACTGGACCTGCATTAATATAATTGAAGAGAATCTTCTGGCCTATTTGTTTATTATTGCAATGATGCATAATACTGCTAATAACAGCATCTCTCCTATGCATTTCATCCTCTTGATACTTTCATATTTGAGGCAAATTACATGTATATCCAAAAATCTAACTGTGATGTTTCAGAATTAAAGAAGGGAAATCAAGATACAAGTAGATTAGTGAAGTTTAATCTTATTTTAGAAGTCATTCTCATAATATGTAATCTTAGAAGTCATTCTCATAATATTTGTCCTATATGAGTTCATGGCATTCTCACTGTTCATAGCCATACAAACAGTGTGTTTGTCTCTAGTTTTCTAGATTGAAATGTTTTACCATGAGAGTTGACCTCAGAGGTTAGGAGTTCATTGTTTTCCTAATACTTTTAACAAGCTTTCAGATATAACATATGACAATATTTTGATCCTAAGTTTCTTGTGTATAGATCCGTGCTATTCAGAAATTGATCATTTATTCTCTTCCGGAGAGGAAAGAATTTTACCCTGAGGTACAATTTGTTCTGTAAGCATATGTTTCTTTTTCTTCTGTCTATTGAGGAATTTTGATTTAAGTACCATTGTCGTGTATTTCAGATTGTAAATATGCTCGAAGGATCTCAAAACATGTCTTGTACTGTGCTATTTTCTCGTTTTGATCAGTTTCGGGTAAGATCTGCTCTTTAATTTAGATTGAAACCTGTGGATTGCATGCTTTTCGAAGGATGATCTTTTCGAGCATGCAATGAAATAAAAGTGTCCCTTGAAAATTTTCTATTCTTATTCTCTCTGATAGGTTTCTTGACAATAGACAAAATTCATAGAGATTGAAATTTGATTAGGTCCTCCAGAGTCCTGTGAAGAAATTCTTCCCTATTTACTAATATACTGGTTAAAGTGGCAACAACAACAACAACAACCAGATTTGCTTCACAAAGCGAAAAAAAAATTGCACAAGTAGATTTGCTTCACAAACAAACATTTAAGGGGATAGTAATATCAAGTATGCTCTCAAGCTCACAGAACTTTAGTGTAATCATGTTTCATGGAGGACTTTCCTTGTTTTATCTTACTTTTTATCACGTCCTACTAGCAGTGCTTTCCAGTAATTCAACTTGAGCAATTTTGACTTGTGAGAGAACTAAAATCGAAACTCTTTATCATGGGTTGGATATGTTAAAGTTACACATTTTGTGCGAAATCAGGGAATAGAAGAAAAGCACTCAAGGATATTACTTGGACTATTACTAACTTCTTTTTCTTTTTCTGATGTTAAAATTTTGATATAGAACTTTTAGTTTATTAAGCAAGTCTGACTTGTTTGAGGCCAGAAATTGGAGGGCTTACTCTTGAATATTGATGCAGTAATGGTTATAGTAGACTTATCTGCATTTTGTCAAGCATTAAGCTTGTCCCTACCCCCCCCCCCCCCCTCCCCCTTCTCTTTTTCGGTCAGATCTTTCTTGAACTTACCTTCTGTCACTAAGACAAGTACCATCGTCTACGAAACTTTCTCCTTGAATTTCTTGAAAGTTTCTAATTCCAGTGAAGGTAATTTGCTTTCTTAATCTTGAATTGACATGACTCTCCCCTAAGAATGGCTTACACTGCATTGAGGTTGTAATCGAACCTTCTGGCTCCTTGGCTTTTATGTTACTTAAGAATCTTGAGATTGTTCCCGTTTAGAAAGTATATTTGCTACTCAGTATTTATAGCAGTTAATTTCAAGGATCCTTCGATTTTTGAAATTGTTAGATATTTGTTGGAATTGAAGGCATAGGACAATGGATGGGATTACAAATCTGTTAATTTAGTGGTCATATAGATGATAATGCCAGCTCTTCCTTCCCTTTTCTCTTACTCGTTGCCTTGGTTGTAATACTCAAAGATTATAAGCCTGTATATGCCTCGTTTTTTTTTTTTTTGCTCTCTCTCTCAAATTACCTTTGTCCTTGTGTCACATGAATTTTACTTTCGTTTAAAGTTCTTGTGATGCGTACTTTTTTATGGCTTCAGCTTGAAAGAATTGTTGGTTCTCCATCTGCAAAAAGAATGATTACATCAGAGAAGGGCGTTTTTGTATTCTGTTAGAAATTCTTTAGCTGCGCCTCCAGAAATTGGGGAAAACAACTGCTCTATGTTACCGAATATCACACCCCTGGGGAATCACAGATGGATGATCTGTCATGGAACAACTCCTCCAATCTGTTACAGGACAGTTTTCTGCTTTGTTCTGCAGCTACGCAATGTCTCAAATAGCATCAAAACTAGTTCTGGGAGAATTCTTGTACGAAATAATAACGTCTGTAGCTCTTGATCTGAGAACATCCCTGATCTGATTGTTCTTTGTTTCTTTTCTTTTTCTTTTGTCAGAATTAGCTATTGACCATGACTGGCCTCTGAAATGTACCGGTTTGATACTATTTCATTACCTTTCTCTCTGGAACTTACAGCTCTGATGAAAGTTGTTAAGCTAGGTGGTTGCGTACATCCAGGGTTGATTTTCAGTTTTGGTTTTTTCGACCGATAATGTAAGTTAGAAAGCACAGTTTTAAAGAGAACGAGAATCTCAGTATGTTACTTTGCAACTCCTTTCTTTCTTCCTTAGAAGAAATGCCGCCTTACATTGATTTTAGGATACAGCAATGCCACGTCTCTTGTTAAAACTGAAGTAATAGCTCCTCCTTGTTTATCAATGGAATTTAAAGGACGATTACTGTTTTTAGTTGATATGCATGTAAAGTGGATAGGAACTTGATAGGTAGGCTAGAGCTCATGAGCTAGCTAATTTGAATGTAATGATCATACTCGTTGTAATAGGAATTCATGGAAATGATGCTTGGGTTTGTTTCAAAAAAATAAATAAAATTTATCTATTGCAAGTACAAAAATGTTAATATGTTTGTTGAGAACCATGTAAGGTTGAGTGGGTGGACCGAAGGTTTTGGTTTAACCTAAATAATCTTTAATTTAAACATGTTACCAAGAGTAGAGATCAAATTGATGTCATGTACAAGGCTACAGACAGGTGTGAAAGGAAAAATGCAAAAGAATTAAAATGAGAAAGAGACTCTTTTCTGCGCCGCCCTATGGGAGAATGAAGTTATGCTAATTCTACTCTATACCACTAGGAGGAAGCTTGCATTCAGCACGGGAGTTTTAACCTGCGCGGTGAAATATTTATTCAAATGAATTTATAAAAGAGGTTGTTGAATTAGAATTGTGTAGTAACATGTTTCATTGAATCAGTAAACTGATCGGATCAAACAAATTTATGCATAATGGTTCAACCATTTAAAGCACCTCTAAGCAGCAGTAATTCCAATGGATAAAATGCAAGTTCAAACAAATGGCAACAAAGCAAATTACCAAATCAATGGTTTTGTCAAGTGGAGTTGGTCAGCATAACAAAAAAATAAGGCACAGACAAACTTAGTAATCATTTATGTACAATTTGCATATGTCCATATCAGAATATATGTTCCTTTAGTAAAAGCTGGTTTTATCAATTAATCTACATGTCTACATGTCCTATCACAAATTAACATTCGAAACCTAGTAAGGGGAAAATCATTCGAACAAATTTAAGGAAGATCTCTACAAAGAAATCTGCTAAAGTTTAAAACCCAATTGGAATTTCACTTTTTTTTTTGTGCAAGCCAAATTTACAACAAACTATTTTCTACTAAAGAAACTATCAAAAATTTTCTCAAACAACAATTAACATCCAATCAACAATCACAATTAACATGCTTCAGCTCTGAGGCCACATTTAGATCCTACCTTGATCACGAATTGCAGTCGATAGATAACCTTTGCTCACAGTTTAATTGCATGCAATTACGAACATCAGATTTTACAAATACAGTTAAAAGATGTAAGAAAGTTCCTATGATATATTCACAAGTATCATGTATTCCATAATAAAATTTTTAGTTTCCTACAGAAGATCTTGAGAAAATATTATTGTAGAAAACTCACAATTTTTGCTCTATGAGTTAAACACCAAAAACGGTAGAAAATGAGAGAAAACAAACGAGTACACTTGTCCAAACACTTGTAACAAAATATGGAGCATAAGCAACTGAACCAACAATCTTCAATTTTAAAAGCCTCTATTGTTGCTAGAAAGTTCAAGAGCATTGTAATTATACTTGTAATGGATTAAAAATTGATACTTCACCTATTGTACATTAAAATTCCCTTATACATAAATCAATTGTTGACTTGAATGAACACACCTCTCCAAACAGCTACACCAAAATATGAAATAGAACCAATTGAACCAAGAGTTTCGAGTATTAAGAGTTTCCTGAACCAATCATCTTCAGCATTAAGAGCCTTCGTTAATGCACTTAAAAAAATTGCCCTACAATTATAGATGAAGAGGAAGAGCATTGCAATTACACTTTTAAGTAGTTGCAATGCTAATTTTGTGCCTATAATGTGTTAAAACTACCTTAAACATGACTTAATTACTAAATTCGATGAGTCCCATTTGTTACAGAAGCTCAATTGCATATCTTAGGGTTTCTAGTGGTTTGCAATCTAATGAACTTTCTATTTGTATTAATGCTAAAGTTGATGATTAGCTTAGAAGATAAGCTAGTCATTTTGCATCTATAAACACCATTTAAAAGTCTGATAATAACGTGTAATACAAACCAATTGCGTATGGAGGACACAATAGTCAAACTCTACTTAACTACACATCACAATGTTGTACATTTAGTTTAACCATTTGCATTTACCTTTTTCCTTGCCTAAAATACCCCCAAAGATGGCGGATGAAAGTTTCTCAACAATCACCTACAAACTCCTCTTTACATATGTATAGGATATTTGCAAGTTTATACAGCTTAGAGAGCTAAAAACTAATCCATGCAACTGAAATTTTATAATTGTTTGAAATCTTCATAGCTTGAAAACAACGAACTTTTATACTCGAAGTAAATATGAGAACTTGAGAAATTGTGAAAATAGTAATATAGAAATTTATTTGGTGATAGATTTTGAAACAAGTTTATCGAAAAGCTAAATTTACGTTCCTCTCTATATTTGCACCTCCTTGTACAAAGCGAAACGTCTGCGAGTATAAATAATTAATGCTAAAGATTTAGATATCATATAACACCTGTCTTGTATTGAATTCAAATGAGATCGATCAAACACAACAAATATGACATTGGTTCCACTGTAAACATTTGGCTCGAGGGACTTTGTTTTATTACAAGTGGAAGTTCTTGAATCTAATCCATCCAATTCCTCCCACAAACCTGCCCACAAGATTTGAAGTTTGGGTTGAGTGGTTAGAATCCAATCATTTTTTGGGTGGGTTGGGTTGTAATTTAAGTACCCAAGTGACCCATGCATGAATTGTGGCATATAATGAAATCACTGATAATACGCTAAGTTTGACTGCAATTGCTCAAGGGAACAGTATTTAATTGTATTCCTATCACAAGGCAAGTTGCTAAACGAGTTTATTTAACAAGCTCCTAGCTTTTTTAGATGAAACAAGGAATGTGTAAAACAGACAAAGCAATTATATCTTCAGAACTCGATTAGGCAAAGAAAAGTAAACAAATAATTCTCAATTTACAGTGCAATAGCAATTACCTTTTTTCTTTTGGTACTTCATAGTTTACATACTAGCAATGGAGAATACAAATTCCAGCACTAACTTTGATGCAATTACACAAACCAAGTTGTTGTAATGAACTAAATTAACATGTATAAAATAGTACTTTAAAAGAAATGTTTCATTTTAGTTTAATTTATCTCTTTTTTCTTTTATTTTCATACTTCTAAGTTGCTAAACTCTTACATCTTCTTCTAGTAAGTATATGCTAAGTACACTAAAATTGAAAAGTTCAACTTCATTCTAGGAGTTTCTTTGGTTTTTACGTTGTTTAGATTTTTTTGGTAAAATAGTTTGCCGAAGATTTTTCTTAATTTTGACATAATATAGTTAATTTTTTTTTTGGTACAGATAAATGTAACTTGCTTTATTTGTGTCCAGTCCAAGGGCATTTTTGTCAAACCACTTAAAATATAAAGCATATGGAGGTATAAAGATTTTTTAACTGCTAAAATTATTTGTGTGTAATGGATGCAAAATTTTACCCTCACCTTAAATTATATACAGTTTATTATTTGTCAAATAAAGAAGATAGAAACTCTTTCAAAAAAAAGGGGAAAAGATAGAAGTAACACAAAATTAACTAGTGGAAGATGCCTCATATATGATAAACACACTTTAGACTACTAGCATACCAGATTTAGAACTTCTTAACATCACATATTTTCCCATTTCAATTGAATCATAGTTAAGCATTTTGTTTCGTGTTAACCCTATAAGATCAACAGGTTAGGTCATGACCCACTTCGACTAAACCTGTTATTGAAACGCCTAAAGTCAACCCAACATGTCTAATTGCCACCTATAGTGTCTAGTGTTAGTATCAAAATCTAAAAGATGTTAATTAGAATATTTTACTATGCAACTTTTTTAGGAATTTCGACAACTAGAATTTTGATAAGAATTAAGTGCAACTTTCTCTAAACCTTAAGCATTGTGCAAAAGGAAATTCTAATTAAAGTAAGATCTACACTAGGTATTTAGTACTGCAGATCGTAGGACGTACCAAAACACAGCTGCTATACCAGGCAAGCAAGCCCTTAGCGGCCTCCATCTGTAGTATAGTTACATAACTTCTGAAGGTTAAGGTCAGCCTTGGAAACGGCCACTTTTGTAGATTAAGCAAGTAGATTCTTTCTATTATTAGAAATAATAAGAACTATGGACTCTTGCCCGAGGTTTATTTGGTCTACTCGAGACTAAGGGTTCATAGCTGTCTAAAGAGGCTTCAGGTGTGATTGATTCTATTTAATGAAGGAGATATGAATACAATAATATCATCTTTCAGTTCAGTAAAGAAAAATGCCCCGAACGTAGCCAGCAAACAAAGAAACGAAGTAAAGTTCATAGCCCTTGCCTTGGCTCTTTACCACCATCTGAAATCCGCGAAATAGACTGAGGGAACTGTAAAAAGGTGGCGAAGTTTAAGGCTTGGGTTGGAGACTTTTTTTTTTTTTTTTTTAAGTGAAAAGTTATTGAATTTAGAATGTCATACTCACAATCCTTTCCATCTTATCGTCCAATCCAACCTTCTGCCCTCGTGTATGTATTGAATGTAATCCAAGGACTAAGGTGCCCAAGTTTTTTCCCCAACCTGTATCATGTTTTTTGTGATAAAACTTCTTCTGGCCTTCTCTAATTGGTGTAACTTAAGCTTCATTTCACTGCAAAGGCTAACCCAAATCATACAGATGAGAATCCTCTCGATTAGGGTTAGCTTGGTCCTTGAGGCTAACAGGGAACATTTCAACCAAGTGTCGTGCTATCTGTTGAATCAAAACAGAAAACACAATGAGAAGAATAATAGTATATTGAACAATGCACACAAAATGAAAGGTTATATGAAGTATCACAAAGGACTTAACCATGATTAAGTCTTTTTTTTTTTAGGAAAAAACGTATTGAAATTTGAAACCTACTACTAGTTTATCGCTATTACCAACCAATAAAAATAATGCAAATAATGGAAGTTACCATTTACAAGCCTAAAAAAATCTAAAAATTATATCTGGTGTGTCACAAAGGACTAAAATATAATAATATGTTATTGGTGTTACCAACAAATATAAATTGTTTGAATTACATAAAAAAAAATAAATTGTTTGGATTAAGGGCAGGAATGATTGAGTAACTTATACCGAGCACACCTCATTCTTTCTTTTTTTTTTTTTTAAATTTCTACTCAAGATTAAAAATAAGGGACGTTGAAACTTACATGGATAAAAATATGAAAAACATAAGACAATATACCTATTCAAGAACAATGACAGAGTTTGGCCTTGAGGTTGAGCACAACTCAAGGTCTCAAAAGATTTGCATGAGAGAAAGAAAGCGAAATTTAGCCAAGGACAATCTGCCGGGGGAAGGACTAAAACTAAAGTCTTATAATTTAGTTGTGATTCCCAGCAGATCATCCTTGGCTGCAATCCACTCTCCTCCTCTTCATGTAAATTCTTTTGGACTATAATTATGCTGGTAATTGTATTTCTTCAACCCATGAATTGGAGCACACAAAGATCAACTATATATAAGTGGGAAGTTTGACATCTTTGTGTGCTGATAATGCTTTTGATAGATATTCTCATTGAGCTACTTTTGATAAAGCATAAGGGAATTATTTTGTACTGTGATTGTAACATTTGTAAATAACCCCATATGCAAAGAATAATTGTGTTGTGCATGGCATCCGAATTTACGTGCCATAACAAAGAGGGAAGTCATAGCCAAGGCATGAACATACACTCGCAAAAGGAAAAATTGAACAGGAAATGAGATTTTTATGTTACTAATTTATATAATTTTAGCTAGAATTTGTACACGGTTGATTACAAAGTTGCAACACAAATTGTTTATACTATATAAGAATGAGTTGTGATCAAAGGGGGTTTGAATTTCAACTGCATGGATAGGGGCTTTTTGAGAATGTAAAATATTGTGCAGTTTTTTTAAAAAACTTTTAGTACAACTGAGGGCAACATGTGTTTAGATATATTTACTAAAATGCCCTCATTTTGGTACATTTAAAGTTTTGATTTATGGAGACATTTGAATATTTCTGGAATATGAAATTAGTTTACAACCATTTTTGTATCAAATACAATTCATATAAGCTCATGTGTTGGTATAATTATTTAAATGGTGTTATAGACACACTTAATTAAAATGTGGCTTTTGTTGTGCAATTAATACAAAAATATATTAACATGTTGCGCAATTAATACGTTGCTATAACTAGCCGTTGGAAGATATTCTTTTGTCTAAACAACTTATATTTGCTCTTGGGTGATTTTCAACTGATATCTATAGGGGCCTTTTGGTAATAGTAAAATTGTAAAAGTATTGATAAACATAAAGTGTACAATTGTGTGCTGCAATTAAAATGTACTATTATTAGCTTTGTTATATTTGATGACTATTTCTTTCCAAAATATACTATTATTTGTCCAATGGAAAATCCTCTCTAATCACAGGCACTAAACACCCGCGCATCCGATGCGCGGGCACTCCCCTAGTAATAATATAAATATTAAGTTGATTCAACTTGTTGCACACCTACTAATTTATATAAATATATGTATGCATGCATGCATGCATGTGTGTGTAAACATATATATATATATATATGTATGTATAGATTTTTTTTGGGTGCACTCGTGAGCATATTTTAATTATAGGTAACTCACTGTGTGAATATATCATCACAATCATTGTGTCCATTGCATTTAAACACACACACACTCGTGTATGTAATGAACCTAAACTTCCATCCCAAATGGCAATATAAAGAAAGTGGTTCGTGAACTTTATTCCTTAAAATAAGATTCCTAGAGAAATTCATGAGGATGTTTTCCCTTAACACTCCTTATCATGTGATTCGGATTTATTGGGAACTCGGAACTTGCTCAAAGCCCATGGAGTTGTAAGAGGCAATTGAGAGGACCAAAGGTGGTGCGTATGGAACTTTGGATTGGGGTCTACGAGTTTAAATATCATAGAGTTTTTCTAACAGTTGCCGTTAACACACTTAATATTCATCTAACTTACCATAAATATATTAATAATTATTATCTTTTCTTGCATTTATATACTTTTCCTATTTAACTTTGCCTACCCTTCCTTATATTTATTTACTTTTTTTAATTAATCTTATATTTTAAAAAATATAATACTTGAAATATATTTTAACGAGCGTCGGCTCCCGTTAGACAAACCGAATATCATAACGTTACCCTCAATTTTCATCTCAAAACCAATTCACTAAGAGTGTAACCACTCATGAAATTTATTGATTAGGATAAGACTTATTGAGATCCAATGTTGGATTTTGTCCATGTACACATATGGCATAGATTTCATGTGGGAAAGTGGATACCTTTCCTGCATAATCCAAATCATTTGATTATGGCCAACGAGGCCAAAATGCAAATTATTCTTGGAATAGAATATTTTGGAGATTGCTTGTGATCATTATCCAGAGAAGCGGGCATGTCAACGGAGAAAAGATGGCAATTATACATGGAATAATATTATGTCATTGCAATATTGGTAACTAATCTTTTCCAGATAGGCTTTATCCATTGTGAAGTCTCCTTCATCCTCAAGGCACTCCTGGAGATTTTTTAACCAAACCTCGGCCCTTCAATTTCTAACGAGGCATCCGTGCGATTCATGTCTTCTGCAGTTACTACTTTCAATTGCACTATATAATGGATATACTAAAACAACATATATAGATGTTTATACAATAAACATAGACACTAAGATAAACATGCAACTATTGTCAGATTGGTTGTCATACAATCGATTCCATCCATTTAATAAAGGAAAAAAAGAACATAATAAGTTTTATCACAAATTGATAGTCGTGTCATATATACAATCAATCTCATCCATCCAAATTTAAATTAAATGCATTCTGACCATCAATTACACCATGTAATTTTGATAGTTGCATAAAATCCTAATCCCATCCAACGCGTGCCAGCAAAAGAATTCGTTAAGTTGTAGGGGAATCCACAGGGATTAAAACTCTTACGATGGACGTACTCAATGAACTTGTGATGGTGCAAAAGAACACATCGAGGCATTCATGGGGATCCAAGTATTCTGAAATTATTATGTAAGAATATGTGATTGTGAAGCCTTAATTACATAAGTAATGTTTATTTTAATTACGATCTACTGGGAATTAAAGAACTATTTTTTGCCTGCCCCTTGCATTTAACTGTGTAAAAACTAATTAACTTATTTGTACAAGAAGTAAAAAAGTGCCATTGCGGGGGGGGGGGGGGAGGGGTTGGGTGGTAGGGGAAGGAAGTGTAGATAAGAGGCCTCAGGTTCAAGACACTTCCACTTAAAAAAAAAAGTATCATAAATGATGGAAAACTTATAGCCTATTTCATTTATAACAATGGACTTCATTGCTGAAAATGTTAAGCTTTTACTAGACTAAACTACGCATTGGACAAGCTGTTTTTCAACTGTTTTTATATCTTTTCATAGGAAAGTAGAATGATTTTATTAATCATGAAACCAAATTTGCAAGAAGTGTAGAACTAATAAAAGATGGAGGAGAGTCTCTCCATATACAAGAATCTAAAAAATAAATAGCATGCTTAGCAAAATTACGAGTAGGAATATCAAATGATTTAGGAATTCATGAAACTTTCAACACATGAAGTCTTGAATCAAGACAACGGCATCATCAATCAACAAATTACATGACAAATCATCAGATCCAAATGTTGAATCATTTTGATGACTCTTCTGAATCTCCTTTTGGAACAATCTTATTGAAACCCAAATGATGTAGCAATTGAATAGCATATTTAGTTGCATATAATTCAAACACCTCTGGTTCTAATGTCTTGAGAATTTTCTGGACATTGCAGCAGCAGAATTACCTTTGTCATCTCAAATTACAACACCAATCCCTGGTGATCCATCATCCATAGACAGCCATGCCAAAATTTGCCGTAACAAAACTTGCGATAGGCTATATCTAATGATATATTATGACCTTGATTGGAGAGAGGTAGGCATATTAATCTCATCTTTAGAATTACTCCATGGAACGGTTTTACGAATGCCATAGACAGGGAAATCAAATTGATAGGATCCCTATAACAGCCATCAAAAACTGTTCTATTACGATTATTTCATAGGTTTCAAATAATAATACCCTCCAATTCCATCTAACTACGAGGAAGTGGGAGAAATTTGAAGCCAGGATATCAATTTTAACCATTAGTCCATAGCCTCCTTGACTATCTAAATGTTGTTACTGTGTGTAGACTAGTGTCTTGAAGAATATTGTTAATATGATCAAAAGACAAATGTTCTATGGATCGAGAGACACGTTGAGAGAAGTCACTTAATAGTACTATCTAAGTACTTTGTTATACATAGGTGAAAATCAAACCTCGACGCATTTTTACTAGAAAAGAAAAGGGATAATTTCAGAAATCTCCCTTGAGGTATCTGACAATTGCAGAGATCTCCTCTCAAGTTTATTAAATTATACCTACCATTGCTTTTACTATTTATATAACAATATAGGCCCAACAGGTTATATTTTTTTTCAAAAATCCTAAACTACCCTTTTTGTACAAAAATAAAACAAAATTATTTTGCCAGTTGTTTTCTTCATATTTCAACCAAACCCACTATACTAACAAACTAGTCTAACAAATAGTCTAATTCCAAATTCTAAACCCAAGCAATTCCATTATCGTAGTCATAAAATTGCTTTTCCCAAATCATGCATTCAATTCTAAAGATTCGTTCTATCCTTCAGAAATATTTTTACCATATGGTTCCATGAAATGGTCAAATTCACAATTAACCGCCCTTGTGTTTGCATAATTTTCAACATAGGATGCCATGGTTTGGTTCCATATAAGTGGCTCAACTCCTACTACATAAGCCGCATTATGACCTTGAAGACAATCCTTGGGGGAGATTTAGGCATAGATGGGATTAATCAAGTTTAAGAGAAGGAAAGGCATCATTATGACTATAGAGATCTTCAAAAAGTTCATTTTGCCAAAAATCAAAATTCTATTTACAACTAATCACACCCCAAACTTCAAACCCAAAGCCCACACCTTCTCAAAACAAAATAATCTGACATACCATCAAATCTCCAAACATGTTAACGTCTTAAATACAGAGAAAAAACTATATCCCCATAGCGAAACCACAACAAAAAATTGTCAAAAATAAAAAGAAATATAAATGTATTTATTAACACCTTAAAAAGTTTTTTGGATGGATAATAGACAAATTAGCAAATTTATCAATTTTAATCCCTCTTCCTCTTTTGGCCAATGATTGCATTAATATTGTGTGTCTCTTCATCTCCTTTTAGTTTAACTATGAAATCGGATTTTACTTCAACCATTAAATCTAATCCCTCAACTAAACTTGTGATTTGATAATTCCAAATAGAAGAAAGGAGGAATAGGAATATATAGTAGAGTTTGAGGGATCACTTGTAGTGTGTTGACTACAGTTATCAGCAATGGTTAGTGGTAATTTGAGAACAAGTTAGAGGAGAAAGAGGTTGATGGATGAGAACGGAGTGTTTGTAAGTGAGAGAGAATCGTCGTTGATTGTAACTTGTAAATAGGATAGACGAAGAGGTTAAGTTTCTTTTCTTTTTTAATTTCATTTCATTATACTATAAATTATTTATTAAATGAAGGTCATTATAGTCATTTTATTGTGACAAGGGAGGTCACTGTAATTTGTAAAACCTGAGGGGAGCCGAGTTAAATTATCATAAACCTCATAGGAGATTTGTGAAATTATCCCCAAAAATAAATTTCATAGAATGACTATACCTCACCAAGTTGGGAGCATGGTTGCCGTGTGTTCGGTGCTCTTTGTAACCAAACATCAAAATTTAGTCTCATATGTACGAAATGAACAAAAGATCGAGGTCAAGATGTTGATTAAGTTGTACTCTATCCTCATTGCTCAGACAATAAAATTGCATTCCTTTATCAGAAGTATTAACAAATTAGAAGCGCTTAAAGGAGAAGCATTAACAAATTAGAAGTCCTTTTATCAGAAGTGTTTACTAATGGGCTAATTCCTATAATGGGAGAATTTTGGGTTGGGCCACAAACAATGCAGCTGAACTTTGAGCCTCAAGAGATGGACTTAATTTAACAAATTCTATTATCCTCCGTCATGTCTGAGTGATTATTGATCTTAATAACGGTCTAACTACCTGTTGAAAGAGATCAAGATGGTCAAGAATTCAAGATGATTAACCTGTCGTAGGAAGAGGATAAGGAATCAGCTTGAATCATTCTGCTAATAAACTCAAGACAGCTCTCTGGAGCTTGAATATCAAGCACAAGCTGAAGTAATTCATATGGAAATTTCAATATGATTATTTGCCAGTCAAAGACTTTGATATACAAGAGAACTCAAAGAGGTGATGTATAAAACATGCTTTGGATGTGGAGAAAGGGTAGAAAGTATTGATAATGTGTTACTAGAGTATAGTAGAGTTGAGAAACTTTGGAACATAGCCCCTATTCAGTGGAATGGCATTTCAAACAGAAGAGGATGCTTGAAAAACTGGCGATTAGCAGTTACAATTGATATCTTATAGCAGCAGATTTGGAGAGCTAGGAATGCTTGGGAATTCACTGCAAAGCAAGAAGAGCTCTTTTAGGGTGATCCAAAAAGCAAGTACAATTTGTCTCGGTTAGGACAATTCAATAAGGAAGGCAAAGACACAGAGTAGGTGCGCACAAGGAACAATAGCACTAAGAGCAGAATTGCTCAATCAATCAAGGAGAGACTGATGCTATCAAGCTACTATTGCTATAGATATACAAACCAGCACATAACAGGATGGGCATTAAGGAAAGGAAATGAGACAACTTGGTGCAAGATTTAGAAGTGAAATTTCTATTGGCACTGCCGGATCTGCGTATTGGCCAGTGTGTGCACGTGCCCTCACTGACCAAAACAAAAAAAGATTGAATTAGTTATGAATTTTTTTTTCAAAAATTTATTTTTACCTTACTAAATTTGTAATTGTGCCCACACTGACAAAAAAAAATTCTGTTTTAGGTGTTGAGTTTTGGAAAAATTTTGTATTTATCCTTGATAGGTTCTAAAAATTCAATATATGTATGCGCATAGGAGTAATTTGATAACAAGTAAAAATCAGTTTCTTAAGAAGTTAGTATAATTTATTATTGGGTAACACAAAATGTGTAGAATTTTTGCATGCTTTTATTATTAGGCAACACAAAATGTGTAAGATTTTTGCATGCTTTTATGCTTTTGTGAGTTCATTAATGGAGGCCATTCATTTGAAATTTGCGTTGAACAGCCCAAATTTGGTAATAGCACAATTGTGCACGTAAATGGAATCTCGAATCACTAGGAGGATAAATGCCAATATCATTCTTTGATTGGATCTGGCATGTAGATTTGCAAGGTCATCAACATGATCGGACAAACTATTGACTTCCTTTGCGTACATCCAATCCTATTGTCTGTCCTACTTGTAAGTTTTCTTCATGTCAAGTTTTCCCTTATTAAGTCAAGTTTGAGTTGAATATGAAAGTCAATCTTACACTAAATCTAATTAGTGTTTGACTTGCTCACTTTATTGAATCGAGTTCCGTTCAAACATTGAATAGCTCACTTTGTTTTTTAAACTCATGGGCATTTGAAATATGTAGGAATAGTGCATATGATTGATGCTTATTGCTCAACATTCAATTAACACTTTGGTTAATAGGTGCCTAATGTGGATCCATTAAGAGAGATCTCAAGTGTTAGGTTTTTGGGAAAAGTGTAATCAATTTGATAAAGTGTTTAAATACAAGAGAGCAATAATTGTGATTGTCTGTAATTAAAAATATGAATGTTGAGTAACTTATACTGCACACTTCATACTTTTTTATACTCAAGATTAAAAATAAGTCATTTTGAAATTCACAAGTATAAAGGTATAAAAAAAAAACACAGACGACACACCTTTTCAAGAACAATGCCAGAGTTTGGCTTTAAAATGCTTAATTGAATACCTGATAGAGCACAACTCAAGGTCTCAAAAGACTTGCATGAGAGAAAGAGAGCGAAATGTAGCCAAGGACAATTTCCGGGAGGGACTGAAAACTCAAGTCTCATGATTTAGTGGTGATTGCCGGCAAATCATCCTTGGCTGCAATCCACTCTCCTCCTCTTCATGTAAATTCTCTCGGACCATAAAAACGCTAGTAAATGTATTTCTTCAACCCATGACTTGCAGTACACAAACATCACCTATATATATAGGTGGAAAGTTTGGCATCTTTGTGTGCTGATAATGCTTTTGATAGATATTCTCATTGACCTACTTTTGATAAAGAATAAGGGAATTTTTGTATTCTGTGATTATAAAATTTGTAAGTAACCCTCATGCAAAGAATAATTGGACTGTGGCATCAGAATTTACATGCCATAATAGAGGGAAGATATCACAGCTAATTTGTTGCTTAACATGGATGACAAGAATGTCAACTTGTGAAAAATATAGGAGAAGAAATGACACTTATACATATGTCACTGGCCATGCCAATAGGTACGGTTTAAATTGGATTCTTTTGATCCAGATCCAGACCTATTAAATTTACTTAAACTCAAATTTAGACCCAAACCTAGATTCAGATCCTTATGAGTCTGAAAACTTAAGTCCAAACCCAAACTCTCATGAATTTGGATATTTAATAGACATCCATTATAATTTTCTAAACATACTAAAGTAAAAATATATAAATACCATTCAATTTTTATTTTCAAATAATAAAATTAATATTCTGAAGTTGAATTCAATATTGTGAACTCAAAAAAGAACTATTATCGACTACTTCTATTTATTTTTAAAACTTCGACGGTATTCATGTTCAATCTTTCATTTGTTTATTTTTACTTTTTCTCATTTCTCTGAAAAAGTTTGTACTAATTACAATGACAACTAGGATTAGATTGAAAAAAAAAACAATTATGACGTTTTACTATATTTGATCCAATGGCCATAGAATATTAGATTATTTTATGAATTTACTAATATACATACATACACACATACACACACACATATATACCCAAATGCATGACTCTCTTATAGTATCTAAATCTGGGGTAGGGTTTGAATTTGAGAAATTAAATCTAAATCCTATCTAAGTATATTGGGTCTCGATTGGATATGAATAAAATCCGATCAATGGACATGCTTACGCATCAAGAATTATATCCTACTAGATTTATAATGTACATTTCTTTGGTGCCAAGGTTGCACATTCGAGGGATGAAAAATCAATAATGTAAATATAAATTAATTCACAATACAACAAGTTTACTAACTTTAAGATAGTGAAGTAACTATGTTGATAAAGAATTTGAGTTTCTATCTCAAAACCACTTGATAATGAATAGAGTACTTCTACATTTTATTAATTAGGATAATATTTCTTGGCAACTAATATGCAATTTTGTTACTTCTCTTTTTTTTCTAACTTCCTCCACTTCTCTCAAACAAAATAGATATAACTTTTTCCATCGAAGAAGCGAGGCCATTTGGTCTCCCTTCGTCCCTCTAGTGATTATTTTTTGTGTTTGTAGGTAATACAATCTATCCTAAATTTCTAGTGAGAGTATTGTTCTCTCTCTTAGAGTTTTATAGTAAGAGATTTCTTCTCTCCTAAAGTTTTTCTAATAGTAGTTTTCTCTCTGTTAGGGTTTCTAGTAAGGGTTTTCCACCTTTCATTAGTTTATGTTATTTTATTCTTTTTATTGGCCAAATTTTAGCCTTTTATTTAAAATCTCTAAATCTATCCTTCAAAAAAAAATCTCTAAATCTATCCTTCAAAAAAAAATCTCTAAATCTATCCTTCAAAAAAAAATCTCTAAATCTATTTTGTCAGATTTCAATTTGATATTTAAGCTTGAAATAGTTGAACAATAGATCTAGCAGGAGAAGACAGATGCTCATTAGACTAAAAAATATTGACATTATTTGGAATAGGTTGCAAATTTACTATCTAATATTTGGAATTTTCTCAAAGTTTGGTGCATTTGTGTATTTGTAAATCCTTCAAATATGTTATTTCTATTTTATGTTTGATGATGTATTTTCTACCATTAGTGCATATCTTATGAATGGAATGATGTTTTCTATACATTAAAAAAAACGATTTTGTTCATTGACATCCTCTCTATCACATACATTCCATTTGAAGAAAGGAAGGATCCAAAAGTGACTTGGATTTTGTTGAGAACCTGCAACTAGCTCAAAGCTCATGTGCAAGAGGCTGAAAGCTTACATTCACATGCGTATGGAACGTGGGTGAGGCTGGAAGCTTACAATCACACGCTTATGGAATGTGGGTGTGCTATTTATGAGTTTAAACACAATATTCAACATTATTGTGATGATATTTTAGGTTTCTATTCAAGATTAGGAATGTAATCAAGTTGAGTCGAACTTAATTAGTGCACGAGTAGCGCACTATTCGAGCTCGCCGAGTTCTTGAAAGTTAAACTTGACCTCGAACTCAATATTTTACATCCTCGAACTCGAACTCGAACTCATGCTTATCGAGCCCAATTGAGCCTAATCAAGTTTAAGAAATATATATAATTTTAAATAAGGGACAAAATAGACACTTTATACTAATAAATAAAAAATTGAAAAAACATATATATGTGAAACTCGATTGAGCTCGACGAGCTTTTGAACTTCACATATTAAGCTCGAACTCGACTCGTCAAGTAGCTCAAACTCGAATTCGGTCATTACGAGTTTGAACTCGAGTTTTGACCGAACAAGTTTGTGAGTTATTCGATCAAATTCGATTCGTTTGCACCACTAGTCACCACACATAAATAGCTTTTGGTTTTGTGATATTGCATAAATACCCCTATGGGAAAATTCTTGAAGAATTTGACATACAGTCCCTTATTTTTGGTTAATGACCGAAGTGGTTCTAGGTCTATTTTTCTTCTTTTGACAATGGATTTTAATATTTGTTTTTCCAGGGTTCTTGTACCATTTTTTGGTTATTTTTTTGGAGATTCCAAACATATTTGTGTCATGGAACCAAAAAAAAAATGTTTGTGTCTATAGCAATTGCAACAAGTATCAATGAATCAAATCTTAATTTTGCAAAATTTGGGAATATAGGATAGGTAGCACTTGAAAATCCAATAGCTTCATAAGTTTTAAGAGAGATACTATTATATTAATTTGAAACAAAAGACATGCATATAATTATATTTCTCAACTTTAAAGGTTTTTTAATATTAAATAAACAACTGTTCTCATGAAAAAGGGAATAAGCTAATTTCCTTATATTTATTTGATATTTAATAAATAACCAAAGTTATTCGACCAAAGTCAGTTAAAAATAGTTTTAAAAGAAATTCTTCACATAAAAAGTTAATACAAAGTTAAAGAATACCTCAATTTAAAATAATAACAATAATAAATATAATGATGATGAGGATGATGATGATGATGACGTTTGCCTATTCATTATTCTTGATAAAATATAGGAAAAAAACTCCTTTTTATTTCTTAATTTTTCAACCTAATCAAGTTAACATAAAGACGGGCACTTGTAATAAATCAATTAAGAATATATAATTGATCTATAAACTATTTTTACAAATTTTTCAAACATACATGTTTTTATATACAAATAAGATTTACACACTTAAATATCTATTAAAAATGTATACATACGTCATTATATAAGTAAGTGTTCGTCCATGCGTGCGTGTGTTGTGTATACCTGCGCTCTGCTTAAAGATTGAAAATTACATAGCAAATCATAGTTAAATAATTTATTTGATGAAATTCTTTTGATCACAAATTTAAAAAACAGAATTTTAATAAATTTTACCAAATAAATGTTTTCAAATTTCTTATGAGATCCATAAATATCTAGCATATTACACCTAACATATAGTCATCTAACATTTAAAAAAAATCTCTATGTCCAAAACTAGACAAGATGATAGATCTAACAAATCAAAATATAATAAACTAAATCAAAGTTAGATTTTTGTCTATCTAACTTGTAGATTTGCCTTTATATGCATTTTCCTATAGCCAAATAGGCAAATCTTGCGAATTAAATAGAAATCAAACCCAAAAATCATTTAAAACTACAAATCAAGAGTAAGACTGGATTACCTAAACTTCTTCGTTGTTCAAAGACAGCGCTTGGTTGATTAGACCTAAATAGGCAAATCTTGCAAATTAAATAGAAATCAAACCCAAAAATCATTTAAAACTACAAATCAAGAGTAAAATTGGATTATCTAAACTTCTTCGTTGTTCAACCTTTGATAAGAGAAAAATGTTATCACAACCTTTGATCTTGAAATAAATAGTATATAAAAATGAAAATCTTCGAAAATAAAGTGTAGAATTAAAGAAGATTTCGACCAAGTCTTCTATCGTTAATTTTGAAATAAAAAATTAATTTTTTTAAAGTTTAAGCTGACCTAAACAAGTAGGAAATGTTGAGATAAAAAGAGAGTGGCGCAAGAGACAACAATTGATTGAATGGAGAAGAAATAAGATTTTACTCTCATTAAGTATATATAAAAACTCAGAATTTGGGATAATTTCAGAAACCTCCCCCGAGGTTTCTTATAATATCCCTTAGCTCCCTTGAGGTTTTTAAAACCTCATTTACCACTCTTGGATTGACATGTTTTGTAACATTTTAACCCCTTTGGAGGAAATACAAGAAAGATAAAACTTTTGTTCGAATACTACCCTTTTATTATCCTATTTATGAAATTTATAACAACGATAAAAAATTAAATAAGGTTAAAGTTTTATAAGGTGTAAATTTCTTGACGTAAACTATTTTTTTTAGTTGTATTGGAACAAAAGCAAAATTTATACCTTGAAAAATTCACACATATGAAGAGATTATTTTAGTTTTCAATACGACTTAAACTACACCATGAATTAAAATATATTTTCCCAAAAAATATCTTTACTTCCTTAATTGTAACTGTGCATGAAATTTTTTAAGGTGTTAATTACTCTCTAAAATCCTCCTAAGTCGTTGATCTTGATTAGATTTAGTTTATTCATGTCCTTTGCTATTCCACCATGACTTCAATGTAAAGAAATATGGACCATTATTAGCTAACAATTTGTTCTTCTAATTTACATTTTTTTCTTTTAAAATTTTATTTTGTTTTGGCTTTTTGGTTAAATAGTTATTAAGAGCAAGGTATGTTGTCAATTTGTGACTTTTGATAGGAATATTTAGTCTTGTCAAATTGACAAGGGAGATAAGTGAAATTTTATAAACTTGAGAGGAGCTGTGTGATATTATGACAAATCTCAGGGGAGGTTTCTAAAATTATCCCTAGAATTTGATTGAACCACTAGGTGACTGAACCATCAGGTCTAATTATATGAATTGAAATGCCACCGCAACATGTTTCTTCTCAAATACATTGGTTTTAACAATCAAAGCTATAACAACAAAAAAATTTTTGACACTTTGAATTGCTTTATATGTGTAATGGAAATAGAACCAATCAAGTTTTTTTGCTTTTATTTTCAAATTTTAATTTTCTTGCTAGAAATTTTTTAGCCTTAGTAATTTTTAGGTGCATATGATGATTTATACAAGAGTAAAAATTTGCATAATACCAATTTTAATTAGTGAAAAGTTTAAAAGTATGATTAATTTAAAGTGATAAAACCCAAATAATTATGATTAAACATGTCAATGGGTCGGTTGTTATCCAAACCCAACCTCAGCTCTATATACTTAGGTAGGATTTAAGTTAAATTTATCAAACCCAAACCTAAACCCTATAATAGAGTCATGGGATTGGATATGGTCTGATTTTCTATGATCCATGCCTAAACCCATATCCAAATTAGATCCTATCTAGAATGACCTTTAGATTGAATATAGTAAAACTTCATGATTGTTAGATTAAAGGATATACTCTTAATTTTAGAAAACATTACCTAATCCAGCCTAATATTGCATTCAACTTCTTGAATGTTAATTTTATTATTTGAAAACAAAAATTGATTGGTATTTATATTATTTTTGAGCTCTATATATTTTACAAATATTTTTACTTTAATTCTTCACTATATGTATAGAAAAATACCCATGGATATCTAATGGATATCCAAACCTACAAGGTTCGGATTTGGATTTACTTTTTCAGACTCATAAGGTTCTGGGTTTGAGTCTAACTAAATTTAATAGGTTTGGATCTGAATTAAAGAGATCCAATTCAAACTCTATCCATTAATATGCTTAATTATGATAGCCAAGTCATTTTTTTGTTAACTATTTTAAGGGTCTCTTGTAGTTCTACACCAAACATAATATATATGTCTTCCAATATTGGTTTTTTAGATTGTTTCCTATTAAAATACCTTACCCATGTTGGTATATTAAAAGTATCTTTTAAGATTTATTATGAGAAATAATAGAAAACAAAGATTCATTGTGCTTGGAATCAAATGTATACCATGTATAATAATAATTCATCTAATGAATTGTCATGGTATTTCACTTAACAACATATTCATTATATCTACGAATTTAATTTGGGAATCATAATTTGCTAATATACGAAAGAAAAAGTTGTAACAATACCTTTGAAATATCAAATGTGTCACCTTGCCTTATCATTAAGTTCTTGCCTAGTATATATCTAAATTTATAGTAGCTTTCTAAATTTATTTCAAGTATTTGATTATATGAAATTGTGTCTAAATCACATAAATTCTACTAGGGTAGAGGTGCTATACAAACCTCTTTTCTTTCATTTAAATTCATTTATTGTCGTTGATTGATATTATGATCTCTTGTTCTAACACTTTTATTGGTTTTCTAGTTCTTATAATCATTCTTTGTTTTTGTCATTTCATTTGGGACCCTAATTATTTTTGTGCCGCCTTTCTCTTAGCATTACCAACTTGCTATCACTGACCATAACTACATTATTTGGACTAGTATAATCTAAATTTGCAACTCTAATCCCCTAAAATCTAATTAGAGAAGTATCAAGTAGGAACAACAGCGAGTAGGTTAAAACCAATACCCATAAGTACTTGATTCGATGATTAATATGATTAGATGATAGATAGGTAATATGCTAGGATTTGATATTGATATGGAGTTACTAACAGATAATCCGATAGGTTTAGTAAGAGAATTTTCAAAAATAATACCCGACAAAGACACCGACATAGACACATAGACACACACACACATATATATTAAGGAATTAATACCTCTATAAAATATGTTTATTCTCTTTAGTTTGTATCCAGTTGGCGCATATGTTTGTCTTATAGACTATTATTCGGCATGCATTTTGCATAACTCTTTGTTGGAAAATGTGGGATAATTATTTGAATCTTCTTTTGGAAGATTGTTAAATTTACCCTTTATAAAATGTTGAGTTTCTTTATGGCTCTACCCAAGTTTAAAATTCAACGTAGTGTGCTGATTTAACTTGATGTCAACTAATTTTAGTTTGATGAAAAGTAGTTTTTTTTTTTTTGAATTATTCAAATTAGTGAGTAGAGGATACCAATGAGTGATTCCAAAACTGAAACGAGAGAATTTGGCAATAATAGTTAAAATCCACAGGATTACCTAATAGAGTTTGGTAAAAGATTTAAATATGCAAATTACGATTTGGTAAGAGGAATTCTTGGGAGTACCTGATCTTCTACTATTTAGGGGTATAATCGAATTGAGTTGAGTTCGAATAGTACACTAATACATAATAACAAATATTCAAGAACTTGATTTCGAGTTCGAGTTTAGATTTTGAGCTCATGCATATAGGATTCGAGTTCAAATTCGAATTCTAGCTTGAAACGTGGAAAGTTTGATTCCATTGAATTCGTTTGCAACTCTAATTACAAGTTGTTGCGGTCTAACAAAGTTTCTTGTTTAAATTTAAAAAAAAAAGAAGCTAAATAAGTTCCATCAAACATCATTTTGTTATTGATAATTTTCAAAATTCTCATTCACATTAAATTAAAGGATGAAAGGTCTAGTAGAAAACTAGAAAGACTATTACTTTCCAAGTTATATTTTGACCTTGTTTTATAGTATAAGTGGGAGGAATCAAACTCAAGATTTTTTACTTATACTTCCTTCTCCTAAATCACCACACTCATCCTTTCTCCCAAGTTACATTTTGACTCTCCATATATCACAACCATAAAAAACAATTGCAAGAAAAGGTCATATATTACGGCAATCCATTCTAAAACAATGGCAATGAAAGTGAAATTGATGATTTTTTTTTCAATTTTTTGCATATTATATTAGTTCTTGTGTCACTCCATGTAAG
Source organism: Coffea humblotiana (assembly GCA_023065735.1). NCBI lineage: Eukaryota > Viridiplantae > Streptophyta > Magnoliopsida > Gentianales > Rubiaceae > Coffea > Coffea humblotiana. Next base: position 45,101,853 of record CM041213.1, on the reverse strand, counting down.
CTAAATTATGTCGCTCAAAAAAAATTTATGTCATTTTATTCCACAAAAAAAGGAATTATCGAAAATAAAAAAGTTCTACAACGACAAAAAGGGCGCAGTCAGATTGTGAGATTTATTATGTCCCAAGAATTCATTTCTTTAGTGCTTTCCTTTTTTCAGTTATTAGGAAAGAAGATATTTTAGACCTACCACGTTATTCATGAGTATCAGGCATGTTTGTCTCTTTATTTTTTTTTCTCTTGTTACCTTTTTTTTCCTCTGTTAGCAATTGCTCTTCTAATTGGATCTCATCTCGCAAAATAGTTATTGAAACTCTAATTTTTATAAGGGATAATTTCAGAAACCTCCCCTGAGGTTTCTAATAATTTCACTTGGCTCCCTTAAGGTTTTAAAAAATTACACCTACCTCCCTTGCCCATTCAAAATGACAATACTAACCTTAATATTTTAATAAAACTCCTTTGTTGCCATGTTTATACAAAGGATGGATTTTATAATTTTTTTCTTTTTCCTTCTTATTTATTTCTCTAATATTTCATTAGAATTATAGAAGAACTATCAATGTTATTCCTAATACTTATCTAGATCAAACATTAAATGAGTAGTTTTTTTTTTATAACTTTTAATATTATCCAATTTTTAGTAGCTCTTTTTTTGTATCAAAATCAAGAATAATTAAAAACAAATGAGCCAAAATCACTACCAAGTTATGGTAGTTCAATCACTAAACTAGTCCATAAACTTTTATTAAAAAATAGTCCAAAAACTTTTAAAAAAAAGATAGCACTTTTTTCTCTATTTTAAAAAGAATCTATATCCCTAATAAAGCACTATAAATAATAGCCGATTATATCAAAAGATTTATTGTCATAGTTGATTATCAATTAACAAATATTGGCATGAAAAACTTGAGACTTTTTTTCTTTTATAATTGTGCCAAATTACTTTACAATTGTTTAAAAGAATAAATTAAACTTTATAAGATAAGGGCATTTTAGGGTTTTCATTAAATTTTTGTCCCTATTTTAATGTTGGGTTACCAAAGTGTCAAATCAAGGGAGGTAAGTGTAATTTTTAAAATTTCAAGGGAACTAAGTGAAATAGTAAAAATTCTCAGGGGAGGTTTTTGAAATTATCCCTTTTTATAATGATGCTCCCTTGTATAATGGCAATTCTACTTTTTTTTAATCTGTTTTCTATTAACATAAAAATAAAATAATGAGAGTACCATTAAATAAAAAATTTAAAAAGTGGATAGTCATTAATATTTCTTTCATATTTTTGAGGACTGATTAATTATCTGTCAACAATGGTGCCATTGTTCCTTCAGCTGGATCCCTCCAACTTATTTTTGCGTTGTTTTTTTTTGGGGAGGAGGGGGCCAGGGTGTGGTGGGGAAATGAATTAAAAATTAATAATGGGGAACTTATCTGCTCCAGTAAAGTATTTTTTATATCCAACTAAGTTGTCCCGTTAATTGTTATCTGATAGCGATCAAAATAGTATCCAATTCCGAACAGTGGAGAGAAAGCACACCTCAGCCCTGGATTCTAGGATGATCCAGACTTAATTAATCTATTAAAAAGTCAACAAGGTTACTTTCATTGATCGTTAATTTGGATTTTCTGCAAGAATTAACTTGTATGCTAATGCTTTTTGTCGAGAATGAACTTAGAAAAAGGGGAAGAAGTTTGATTCACCAAATTCTAGTAATCAGATTTCAAAGAAAAATGGCATGGCTTTTCCTATGCTCAATTCTTCCTTTGATCCTAATTTTTCTTCTTCAAAAAACCAAGAAAAGCGAAAAAACTCGAGGTCCACCAGGTCCTCCAGGGCTTCCCTTCATTGGAAATTTGCACCAATTCGATAGTGCAAAGCCTCATGAGTACCTGTGGAGACTCTCCAAGAAGTACGAGCCTCTCATGTCTTTAAGGATTGGTTCTGTGCCAGTAGTTGTGATTTCTTCATCGAAAATGGCAAAAGAAGCCCTGAAAACCCATGATCTTGTATTCTCTGGAAGGAAAGCTTATGTTAGCCATCAAAAATTATCATACAACGGCCGGGATGTTGCATTTTCACCTTATGGTGAGTATTGGAGGCAGATGAGGAAGGTTTGTGTTCTTCATCTCCTTAGCCTCAGTAGAGTTCAATCCTTTAAGCCAATTATTCAGGACGAAATTTCCCACTTAATACAGAAGATATCAAATCTTTCTTGTGCATCTAAAGTAATCAATTTAAGTTCGATTATGATGTCTCTTGGTAGCACGATAATTTGTCGAATTGCTTTTGGTAAGAAATATGATGAAGAAGGGCATGAAAGGAAGAGGTTTGATCAAATTTTACAAGAATCTCAGGCCATGATGGCAGGTTTTCATCTCTGATTACCTTCCTTCATTGAGCTGGATTGATAAGCTCTCAGGGATGTTTGCTCGTCTTGAGAAGAATTTTAAGGACTTGGATTTATTCTGCCAAGAGCTCATAGATGAGCATCTCAATCCAAATAGGCCAGAAACAATGAAGGATGATGTTCTTGATATCTTGATCCATATAAAACAAGAACAATCATCAGGATTTGAACTTGCTTGGGATCACATCAAAGCATTGCTCATGGTAATTCCCTTCCTATTGTATCACAATTCTTTGTTTCTTTCTTTTTGGCCATTTTTTCTTGGACAACCTACCTTTTTGTTCTGCCAAAGGTCTAATTTTGGCGATCCATTAATTTTGGATCATCTTTGTCACTGGACTTGCAGAAGTGTTAATCAATTAATTTTTGCATCATCTTTGTTACTGGACGTGTAGAAGTGTTACTTTGCGGTCATTGAAAGTTTGTTTGCAAAAGTTAAGATAGGATTCATCACAGGAACACCTACAAACATTTCAATGCTTGTTTCGTTTGTCTCAGTTATAATAAAGCCTGTCAATTCTGAAGTGGTCATTGTGATTGGCATAAATAACAATTCAACGGACATTAGACAGCCTCCTAAGCAAGTTTTTGACCTAATTCACTGGAGTGTTTGGTTAGAATGATAATATAACAATTTAACAGGTGCACAATCAAATCGATACAAATAAGGATTCAATAAGTAAAACTTAGACCTTTTTACTTATTATTTTGGGACATGGAGACTCCAAATAGGGAGGCCGAAAATGGGCGCCAGGATGCTTGAGAGTAGGCCTGGGAGACCTAAAATGCAGCTTCATAAGACATTTGATGATTGTTTATCCATTCATTTTTCTTGTAATTACGTTAAATCCCCAGAAAGAATCACCACGATTGATATTTACATCCTTGTGTTACTAATTTCTACAATGCAGAATATATTCATAGCTGGAACAGACACAAGTGCAGCCACAGTTGTTTGGGCTATGACAGCCCTGATGAAGAATCCTTCAGCATTAAAGAAAGTACAAGCTGAAATTAGAGATTTGGTTGGACAAAAAGGAGCTGTAGTAGAAGAGAAACTTCAGCAGCTTCACTATTAGATGCAGTAATAAAGGAAGCTCTAAGATTGTATCCACCTGCACCAGTTCTAGTGCCAAGAGAAACTACACAAAGTTGCAACATAGAAGGCTATGAAATTGGATCCAAAACCTTAGTTTACATTAATTGATTGGGCTATATCTAGAGATCCTGAAAGCTGGGAAAGGCCAGAATGAATTCATTCCTTGAGAGATTCTTGAACAATGCTATTGATGTCAGGGGAAATGATTTTTGAAGTGATTCCATTTGGTGCCGGAAGAAGAGGATGCCCTGGAATTTATCTGGGACTGTCAACTGTGAAACTTGCACTCGCGAACCTTCTTTACTCCTTTGAATGGGAATTGCCTTCTGGGATCAGGGCAGAAGATATAGATACTGATGTTTTGCCAGGAAATAACCATGCACAAGAAAAATGCTCTTTTGCATTTTGGCCAAGGAATATCTTTTCATAAAAAGCTTCTTAAGACTGCAGGTGGTGACCTTAGGAGCATTTTGGGCTTTTTTTTTTTTTCCTTCTTTTCATCCTTTCTTTTCATGTTTTATGAACTGCTCGTACTTGATAGAAGGTTATATGTGAAAAAATAGGCGTGGGCTGTGTCTATAAAAATAATCTCTTGCTAAGTCTCAAGTTTTAAAATTTTTTAAATTTTCTAAACATTCCACATATAATTGCAAGTATACAATTCATGTTTGAGCATAGGAGTATCAAGTGTTAATCCACAGGAAGACGGACAAGTATTGGAACTACTAAAACCTGTCTATTATTTAGACTATCAATAAATTAGAACTTGATAAAGTTAAGTTACTAATGGGAAAAATAACACAAGCGAAAACTCCTCGGGTAATGGAATTGTTATCTACTTGCAACTTTTCGACTAATTAAGTAATAAAACCTCGGCTAAATTATGGCGTAATTTTCTAATATTCATGATTACTCACTTTCGCTGGTGCTACCAAAATTACCTATAGTTAATTTATAAACTATTTTCGTAGTTATAAAATTCACTACAATTTCATTTTACTCCTATAAAATTATTGCCAAAATAAGCCACACAAGTGCACGTTTACTTTCGTAAGTGTATTTCCTAAGTTTAGCATTTCCATGAACTAGTGTCAAATTCCAATTTTCTTTCAAATCTAACACTATGAGATGATCACAATCTTAGGATGAAAAGTGCGTTCAATCCTATTTATGGTCTTCAAGTGCGTTCAATCTTCCATAAAAATTCTCGTTTGTTTTGAAGAGTTTAAAAGTTAAGTGGAATTATATAAAGTTGGACAAAAGTTGATATTGTGAACCCAAAAGGTGGTTGTCAACAAGTCATAATCACCGGAGGAAAAGAAGGATGAAAGGAGCAAGTTGCAAGCTGCGCAATTTGGAAAATTTTTCTACTCAAGTATCTGACTCGAAATTACTATCCTACCCCACATATGCATAACACCATTTTATGAGTATCCGGTGCGGTATCCGGGTTGACTCCCTCTTATCCGACGCAGTATATTTTCTCCCAATCCTTGATGACTTTTTTGTAAATGGCATTGGATTGTCGTTATTCCTTCATCTCTACCAAAAATAATAAACCTTAACAAGTAAAACAGTTGAATTCATAAGTTTTCTTCAAAGTTACTCAAGAATCAAATATTATCAAAATGTTTACTCCACGTTTATCAATAGGAGCTCAACAATTAATATATAAAACATGAACTAAAGTATGTATAACACTATCGAGTAAATTGATAACTTATCAATTAGTTAATGGTCGCCAAGGCCCTATATAATTTTCTACCCAAACAATATAAACTGTTAACAAGCTAAAACAGTTGAATTCATAAGTTTTCTCAAAATTACTCAAAAATCAAATATTATCAAAATGGTTACTCACATTATCATAGGAGCCTCAAAATTAATTATAAATGAACTAAAGTATGTATAAACTATTGAGTAAAATTGATACTTATCAATTAGTTAATGGTGCAAGCCTACATAATTTTCCAGTTGCAGCCTTCTTATAAATGAATGCCAAAAGTTTCTGGCGGGTTTATGATGTTCCATGGATTTTGTGCTTAAAAAGCACGGGAAACAAAACAGTTCATCCAAATCATGGAAAACGGTCAACATTATGTAGCAACCCAAAGAAAAAAAAAAAGGGCGTCTTCTTTTGAAACGTCATAGAAAATTAATCTTTCAATGTTCAAACCTCACAAAGATAATGTGAATACAAGACAATACAATAGGAGACTTCCGAAAACCAAAAATTGTCACGCCCCTAACCTGCACGCGCCAATCACGTGACATCTGTTGTATTCTCAAGTCCCGCTCAAGAATACAAGACAACATTAAACTTGACTAAATTTAGAAAGTACTAAATAGTGTAACTGAATAAAATGCGGTACAAATCTCAAATGAATGGTAGTAAATGAGTATCCAATAAGTTCGTACATTTATTCTTTTGTTGAAACAATGGGAAGAGAAATTAAATAAAACTAGCAGCTACAAGTAGCTAGACTGCTAATTCTTATCCACTTGGAGCTAATAAAAATCGTTCTCAGGGTCTTCTGTAAAAATCAACTCATACTCTTTAAAATTTGTAAAAGTGGTAAAAATTGGGTTGAGCGATAAATCGCTCAGTAGGTACTATCTACCACTCTATTGGACCATGCACCATAGCTTTACATATACATATATAATAAATTAAATTGTTTGCACATCATTCCACATCCATAATCATTGAAAAATAATGTTATTTATAAAACAATCAATAATAATGAGTGGCATAGCAATTGATAAACATCTTATTTATAACTATATATGAAAGTCATAAAGTCATAAGTCATTTTATATCAACTCATAACAAGTATATGCCAATAACCAGCTTTTGAGTACTTAGTTTAGAGATTAAACCCTTCTAGGTGGGTGACCAATAGGTTCCATGGCTATTTGATTGGTTTCATTACATATATGGGTCAATCTGCCGGACTCTATACCGAACTATCATGAACTTGTCAATTAGCCGGACTCTATACCAGGCTACCATGACCATTAAGCAGGACTATAGTCCCTACCGTCTATTCCATGACTGTTTTGAGCTATTTGTAATATAAAATCATTTTACACGTCATGTGCATAGTTCTTTGATTTCACAAAAGATATCACTTATTTGGTATATAATAATAATATCAAATGCTTCAAATAAGTCACATGGTCCATCTTTATATAGTAAAATAGAACTTGAATAAATACTCAAATAAATCATGTAGTCAATACATTTCAAGTTAATGCATCAAACTATGATTAACAATAAAAATTTTACTTTGAACTTTTGAAATCTCAGAAGGGTAAGTACCATCTACTTTTTGTTTGGTTGCTTGAGTGGAACTACATTAGATCTTTTAAAACTTGTGCGTACCTCTCAAATGTATAGGTTTCCTAATTAGTTGATACTTCTTATATATGCCCTAGCAAAGTTTTCCTAAATTGGGAAAGTTTCTATTTTTGAAAAATTTCCACTTTGGAAAGTTTTCTAAATTGGGAAGTTTCTATTTTTAGAAAGTCTCTTAATTTGAAAAGTTTCTTTTTTTTCTTGCGGAAAGTTTCCATAATTTAGAAATAATTCTTTGTAATCATATTTATTTTCTTGACCATTGTACATATATATATATTATGTTATTATTATTCATTATTATTGTTATTGTCCTTGTCATCACTATTTTTTTTATTACCATTCATATATATTTGTTAATTAGTTACTATTATCTTTTGTTTTACTTCCATTTTTTGCGCATGTGTAGGTGTTATTATTATTTATTGTATATATGTATATATATTAATTTATTATTATAATTATTGCCTTAGTTTATTCCACTAGTATTTATATTTATATTTTATTTTCATTTACATCTTTAATTTATTTCATCTATATCTATATTGTTATTATTTAAAAGAAATTTAAGACCTATCTTATATTGTATAACTTAATCTACTAATGGTAGATTAAAATGTCCTTGGACTTCTACTTAAATATCTTAGGCCTAATTAAATATGCATAAGCCTGAATGACTAAGTCTTTTAAAAACCCACACTTGTGTTAGGTTGGGTCTTGAAGTTTAATTCTCCTGTTAATCCATAAAGGTGGACTAGTTATACCTAGAATTTAACTATTGGACATTTACTAAACCCATATTATATTTTTTTTGGCCCCAAACATACTGACGGGAATTTTACTATACGTACAAGTTAAAAAATTCCAATTTACACCTGTTTGACTGCAAGTATACAGGTCAAATTAGTTAGTTTAGAACGTGTATCGAGTCAATCCCACGAAGAAAATTGAACAATTACCGGTATTAACTAAAGCTTCTCTATTATTTAGACTATCAATGAATTATAAGGAATGAAACCTACTGAACTTATGCAAAAATAACAAATGAAAGCTCCTTAGGTTTTGGTATCCCTAACTACTCATGCAAGTGCTATATTTGGATCACTGATTACTACTATCTTGGTTAGTTATGGTGTAATTTTCTTATGCATATGAATCCTACTTTTTGTAGTGATCAATCATACTCATAACTAATCCATACCTATTCTCATGGTTATGAAAATTTAGCTACAAGTTCATTTCTTCAATGAAATTACATGAAATGAATCACTAAAACCACATAGGTGCACCTCTACTCTCGTGAGTGTACTCCCTATGTTTAATACTTCTTGAACCAGTGTTAAATCTCAATTTTATTGCAAAACAACAGCTTAGATAATCATAATTAATGGTACTAGATTAATCATAATTTAAAGAGCCAAAGTGCTAAATAAACTTGCTCAAATCATAGCAATCAAATAACCAAATAATAAACACTAACAATCATAGAAAGTTCAACCAAACCCAAGGCATAAACTTTAGAAACACATAATAACATATAAATCCATAACTTGTATATTAACTAAACTTAGAATCAAGTACAAAAGATAAAGAGTTGGAAAAGGAAAAATAACCCCGTCACATGAGCTCTTTCCTTGCCTTCTTCATCTCCTTTTTCATCTTTGTCTAGCTAATAAACAAGAAGGATGAACTACTACTCTATACTATACTAATCTAACACTAAGAGAATGGAAAAGCTACATTTCTGTACTCCCAAGCTCTCCCGTATGATCATCTCTTCTCCCAAATGTCTCTACATAAAAGGTGGTCCAAAACTCCTTTTTCTTGGTCAAATTTTCCACCCTTTGATTCCCAAATCTGAAATTTGTTAAGATAGTCAATAACCAATTTTTTTGACTTGAAAATAAGCCACCTTTCTTGCCCTTTTGTCTTCTAAAGCATGTGCACCGAATTCCCTTGCAACTTATAGTTGGAAAGTAGTCTGAACACAAGAGAAATGGCTGAGCAAATTACAGCTTTTCGGCTACAAAACACGACTACACAAAACGCGGCATCAACTCGCGTTTTCAACTTGGCCTTGCTTCAACTGCGATTTTCTCTATGATGAAGGCCGAACTAGCTTTTGTGCAAAACACAAAAGTTGTAGCCCTTTGAATTAGCTTTTCAATGCTTCAAGAATCATCCAAATCAGAGCTTTTTAGCCTGAGATATGATTGAAATACTATCACCTGGTCAAACCCCTGTTTCAATTTCCGACCACAGAATGCAGCTTCTGTATTTCGATTTGGTTTCTCCATGAAAACAGAAGAATTGGATTTCGATGTCTTCATACCAATTGTAGGTCTCTTTCTTAGCTTTAAAATGGTATAAAGATCACCTCAATCTGATAAGTGTAGCTCCAGATATGGTTCAAATACCGAAGAGTGCCAAAACTGTCTTGAACTGCATTTCTTCACTTAAACTTTTTTTACTTCATTTCTTTTTTAACTACTTGAATTCATCACCAAGTATCTAATTTTCACTTCATTTGACATCCTTTGGTGATTGAATCATTAATCCTGCAAGAACATGAATTTTTACCATTAAAATCAATAGAAATGCAATGTTAGCCATTTTAACATAAAATGTAGATTTTTACCAAAACCTTAGTTATTTTAGTTATAAAACTAAATAATCAAACCAAAATTAATTAATAAAATGCACTTAAAAATATGTAAAATAAACCCTTATCACATACTTGCCTTTTTTTTCAAATTCTTTTATTATTATTATGATTTTTATTATTTCTAATAATTTTTTTCTTCTATTGGCCAGCCCTTTTGGCCGCCCTTCTGGCTAGTTAAGAGAGGAGGGTCTGATGACCCTCCTTTGCTTCCTTTTTTTTTTTTTCCTCCTTTGGTTGTCCTTTCCGGCAACCTTTCTATTTGGTCAATGTTGCCAGCACTTGCTGGCGACCTTTGTTGTTGTTGTTGTTTTTTTTTTTCCTTTGGTTGGCCGTTTGGCCAATCTTTCTATTTGGTCAATGTCGCTCACACTTGCTGGCGACCTTTGCTTTGTTGTTTTTTTTTTATTCTTGTTGCGTTGCTGAAGTTGAATCAGCTTCGGCACACAACCACAACAACAGCGTCAACTAGTCATTGCTCCCCCCTCCCCACCTTCCCACCGGGCGTTTTTTTTAAACTTTCCAACAGATTTGGGTAGACCATATTCATCCCATAATTAAAATTTTAATACCCTATTCCTACTAACCCAGATATGAATCCTTCTATATCTCACATACAAGCATATACATATACATATATATAATATAATATAATATACATATCCGTAAAATCTTTAAAATAATTCATGAAACTAATAAGATTTAGAAGAAAGGTTTTCAACGTGAGTTTGGGACTTACAGGTTTAGATGCCTAATTGCCTGCTTGATTAATAGTGACATCTTCTTCTCCTTCCTTATTCTCTTCTCCTTTTATACTCTCTAACAGGTTTTAAGCCTAAGGAAATGATGATAGTGAAAATAAGAGTATTGTTGTATCTTAAACTCTTAGATAGGTATTTTAGATCCGTAATACTACCCACTACCTAGTAGTTTAGATAAGAATTTTAATTTGTTGTGAACTCTTATCCTATCTTATCTCCTCCTTAACCCCCAATTAACCCTTTAATTTATCCTACAAATATTTTTACTTTTACTCATGGCAAATTACCATTTACTTAATTGAGCAAACATAAAAATTGAAAAGAAATGTGGGTTTTACAAAAATATAGAAAAGTTCTCAAGATTTTGTATCTCGACCTATTCTTAAAAGTTGATGCAAGTAGAACAAAGTTGCTTTGCATAGATAAGTAGAGGCAAATCAACTTATTTACGAACCATAAAACAAGCAAGCAAATGAAAAAAACATTTGACGGCAAGGAGACCACCATCTTGATGAAGCAGGTATGACATCTTAAAGTTCAACCTATTATGTATGTAGCATCACCTTGTATTATCTTTCCTAAGCTGTCCGAGATTATCTCAGTTAATTTTCAAGTGTATAAAGTTAAAAAACCTTTTATGAGATGCCTATGTTATCTAGACAGTAGTTGCGGACTTGATGGACAACACCAACAAGAAGATTAAAAAGACACACCCCTTTCTAAAGATGGACATTGAAACCTTTCACGTGAAAGGGAATGAAACGGCACGCAAATTGGGGAAGGAACTGGTATAGAGATGGATTAGATTTCACCAAATCACATGCAAAATAGGCAATGATGGATTAAGGGTCTATTTGATAATATAAAAAGTGCTGAATCTGAATTTTTTCATACATTCAGATGTTTTGAGTGTTTGATAAATGAAAATCTATTTGCTGAACTTGTTAAGCAGTGCTGAACCTGTGTGTATTTTTTTCAGCACAAGAATCCTAACTGAATGCTTAATTCTGATAAAAATCAATAGAATTACTTCAACTATCTTATCTTATCTACCAAATTTACCCTTGTTTGTTAACTATGTTCAAAATTCTTATCTAATTAAACAATATAATATTCTCTATCTAACGATTTTTAGTTTCTCTTTTCTTCCTTTTTAATGACTTTCACATCTTCTCCATACTTTTCATATAATGTATTTCATCTTTTATATTAATTTGATTTAAAAATAAATATTGTCATTTTCATACCTAACAATTTTAAAATAATTAAATCATAGATTCTATTTCTTTTTTGAATAAAATGATATAAGGGCAAAATTGTCAAATTAAACTTATTAAGCATTCAACTATAAATATTTATCAAACAGTATAAATAGATTTAGCATTAAAATTCAGACATTCATATATTTTTTCCAGTGCTTAAAATTCAGCAAATTAATTGTTTCAGTATTCAGAATTCAGAATTCAGACTTCAGAATTCAGATTCAGTTTTATCAAACGGAACCTAAGAAAGTTCACTGCATCTTTCAAATCTTAAAGTTCCATAGTTAAAGAAATTAGACTACATCTTTAAAAAATGAAGTTTAATTATCAAGTACTACCAAAACTTTAAGTCGCCGGATGAACATTCAAAAGTTGTTTCCCCAAAACAACATTATAACAAAATGTAAAAGATGATAATCTAATCAAAAAGGGACATTCCAAAGTCCTCACCATCACTCTCCTCCTTTTTCTCCTCCTTCTCTTCCTTAGCTGGACATTCCAAAGTCGTTCTAGTCATTCTGGAGAGTCATGATGTAATAGTTCAAATGACCATATGCATCCCTTAATTTATCTTCTACCCTGTGGAACTGCAAACTGCAAAATATGATTAATGCTCAACATTGAGCTATCTACTTTAATTGGATGTAACAAATTTGCGTCAGGGCCAAGCCATTCTCTTAGAAGCCCATGCCAATATGGTCATTTGCACTAATACATCATGACTTTCGAGGCTGAAATTGTTGTTTGGCTTTTCCACCAAATGTATTGCTTTTGTTCAGCCCCACCTCATTAGGGATGGATAGTAGGGTTTGATGAATTCTTAGGTGTATAAATGAAATTAATCAAATTGTACACTTTAGTGTTTAAATTTGCTTGTCTATTTTAACAAGTTTGAAATTGTTTTAAAATTTAACTTGTACATATATCGATGCAAATTTCAAACAAGTTTTTATCAGTTGGAATTCGAATAGTTTAGAAACTTATGATGTAAATTCCAAAATATTATGCTAATCAAGCCAAACTTAAGTCTAATTTGAGATTTTATTGAACAAATAAATGTTGTTTGTGTTTTGATTAGTTTTTAAGCTCCAACCAAGTCAATCTTGATTCAGGTATCAAGCAATTTGGTTCACCTTTAAAATCTATATGAAGAACCAACCATTCTTGGAGCCAGAGTAGCAAATAATTTAGCAATTTCTAATCTTTTCCATCTGGAGGAGATAGCATTATAAGAGAGCCAAATATCATACAAGAAATTGAACACAAAAAAAAAAAAAAAAGCCTTTAATCTGTACTGGCGGACTCAGCTAAGGCCCAAGCCATCTCATTTCACACCACCAAAATTCAACCAGATCCCAAACTCAAGCCCAGCCCAACAATCCATAAAAACTCAAGGGCAAAATCGTCATTTCACCAAACTGATAAACAAAAACCCAACCCCACCCAAAATCGTAGAACTAGGGTTTCCCGTTCCTCTGCTCATACAAAAAGCCCCCGACCACCACTTTGGGCTGCGTCCTCAAACCCTAATCGCAAAATCACACGCACTGAGAATCAGGAGGACGAAGAAGAAATGGGAGTTTATACATTTGTTGTCAAAGGATCCGGCGGCGACTGGAGCGCCAAGCAGCTGAAGGGCGATCTTGAGGCTTCAGCCGCCTCCACTTTCGAGCTGCAGCGCAAGCTCGTTCATGCCGCCACTGCCGCCGATTCCGCCTGTGGAGTTCAGTCTTCCTTCTCCTTCATCACACCTTCCTCCGCTGTTTTCCAGGTCCCCTTTTATTATTATTCTTTTGTACTTTTTTTGTGCAGGAATTTCCTTTTATTTTCGAAGGTTGAACATGTTTAGTAGATGATCTAGTCTTTCTGTATATTGCTTAATGATGAATGTTAAAATTTTGTTAATCAGGATTAAGTTTTTATTTAAGTTTTCTCGAGATTTTAGTCGATTTATTGAATAAAGTTCCAGAATTTTTTTCTTTTTTGAAATTTGAACTTTTTGCATTGCTTGACTGCCTTATAAATTAGATGGGAGAATCATTTGTTAGAAGTGCATAGTAATGATGATGACTTCAATTTTTCTCTTTATTTTCTTGTTGAGTATACAGATAATTTTTCCAAATTGGAAAATGTATTTCTTTTGTGCTTTTCCAAATTTGTTCTGAATTAGACTTTGAATTTTTTTCACTTTGGTCGTAAATATGGTAGATAGAGTTAGGGACTGCTAGTTCCAGTGTGGTAAAATGAGTAAGTCAACAAGATATGGTCACTAGTAGCAGGGATTGTAACACGATAGGATGAATAGATTTTGCGTTTCAGCAGTTTATGCCTGATTAAATTTGTTATGCTCCAGAATTGCTGTTTTACCGGCTTGATGCAATTGTATTTATATATATTTGCTAAGAACTGGTACTAGGATTAGATAAGAGATAGGGCAGTTTTGTATTATGCAAAAGTTCTGCTAATAACGCATTGAGGGATTTGCATAATGTTGTTTCTGTTTTCCTGGCGCTTTGATGAATCTGTGTTGTTATAGCTGGAGCATGATAGAACTGGTCTCTTATTTATTTTTCTTTAACAGGTTGTGCTTTGTATAGGACAAAAAGTTGTCTGAATGTTGGGGGTGGTCCGAAGTAATGTGTTGCTTGTAGTAATGCAAGGTTTGGTTAGGCTTTTATTGCTCAACTAACTTGTGAAGATCGTCTTATCTTGAGACAGGTTGTCATTGGTGGTGGTGGTGGTGGTGGTGGTTTCATTGGTGGTGGAGCTGCTGCTGCTGCTGCTCCTGCAGGTGGTGCACCAGCTGCTGAAGCTGCTCCAGCTAAGGAAGAGAAGGAGGAGAAGAAGGAGGAGAGTGATGATGAGGACTTTGGAATGTCCCTCTTTGATTAGATTATCATCTTTTACATTGTGGTATATTGTTGTTTTGGTTGAAACAACTTTTGAATGTGCATCTAGCTGCTTAAAGTTTTGGTAGTATTTGATAATTAAAACTTAATTTTTGAAAGAACTAGTGTAATTTCTTGAACCATGGAACTTAAGATTTGAAAGATGTAGTGAAACTTTATCTATCCTTGCCAATTTTGCATGTGATTTAGTGAATCCTAATCCATCTCTATGTTAGTTCCTTCCCCAATTTTCATGCGTTTTCATTCCCTTTCATGTGAAAGGTATGGATGACCATCTTTAGAAAGGCTGTGCCTTCTTAATTTCTTGTTTGGGGGGTTGTCCGTCAAGTACACAAGTAACTACAGTCTAGAAAACATAGGCATCTTTGCTCGCACTTGAACATCTTTGATAAGAAATACAAACAATTTTCGTTTCGGAAAAAAAAAATAGAAAACATAGGCATCTTGTAAAAGGTGTTTACTTTATACAGATGCTTGCTTGAAAATTAACTGAGCTGATCTCGGATGGTTTAGGAAGGATAATACAAGGGTGATGCCACATGCATAATAGGTTGACTTTTATCTGTGCAAGGCAAGTTTGTTCTACTTCCATCAACTTTAACTATTGGTCGAGATACAAAAGCTTGATAACTTTTATATATATTTTGGATTTCGGAAGTCTCCCATTGTATCTCTCGGATTCACATGATCTTTGTTACGCTTGAACAGAAAGTCTCCTATTGTATTGTCTCGTATTCACATGGTCTTGTTACGCTGGAATATTGAAGGGAAGTATAATGTTAAAGAGATGACATAAAAAATTGCTATGACGTTTTCAAGAAGAAGACCACTTCTATTTATGTTTTTTTGTTTTATGGGGTTTGGGGGGTGGTTGAGGTGAAGTGGCTTGGTACATATAATGTAGGACCGTTTTCCATGATTCTGAATGAACTGTTTTGTTCCTGTGCTTTTAGGATTTTAACTACACAATTCATGGAACATGAAAGGACCCGCCAGAAACTTTTGGTATTCATTTATGAGAAGGCTGCAAGTGGTGAATTATGTAGACTTTGCACCATTAACTAATACTGTCTATTTAACCATCAATAATTTTCTTGCAAACGTTTGTTTTGTTCACAGATAACTTTCTATCAAGTATGAGTAGTTGTATAACACGAAAAAAAAAAGGATGAAAAGAAAGAAAAAATATGCCCTTAATGTTCACTGTCTGCCCGTGCTAAGCAATGTTTTCAGAATTGGACCAGACTGGTTGGTTTAATTGATCGGACCGCAAACTGGACATGCTATCGGTCTAGTCTAGAGTTAAAGTCGGAGATTAATGAAAAACCGTTAGAAATTGGATGATTCGGACGAACCGTGAAAAATCGCTTAGACCATAAAACCGGCGATTTTGAAACTTTTCAAACATTGCAAAAATAGTTTTCAAGATTGTAGTCACTAAGAATCAAGGACTGCAACAAGGATTCCTTACTGTTAAACCACAGACAGTGGACAAGCTTATTTTGTGTAGACATTTACTTAACTTATTAAGTGAAAAACTAAAAATACCTTAGCACTAAGACACATCAGACTCTTATTTCTTTGTTTGCTTTCAGTTGCTCGGCGTCGGTGGCTCATTCTCCTCTATTCGGTTTTCTTTTTCCTCTTCTCCTTTTAGCATTTTGATCGTGAATTGAATATTGATCTAGTTTGAACTATTTTTGCATGATTTCTTCGGCTCAGTTGCAAAGTTTGTGATTCGCAGGTAAATTTTGAAGGAAATCCAAAAAAAGCACTAATCTAGTAATTTAGTTTCTCTTTTTTTTTTTTTTACATGAATTCGTCCTTTTTTGTCTATTTTTGTTTATAGATAAAGATAATAGGAAGCCAGGCAACCATCATTGACAGAGGTTTTTTTTGTTTGCCATTGCCACTGACCAATCCAGTGAAGGTCTTCAAGGTATGAATTTCTAATCTAGGACAGACAGCTTTGGGAGGTTTATGATTAGGTGAAATAGTGAAATATTTAATAGGGCAGTTTCATTTTGAATTTAGCAAATTGATTCTGAATTTAGCAAAATAAAATTTAATAAAGACACCTATTGTTATGGGCAATTTCATTTTATAACTGTTATTGTTTTCTTCCATTAGTTTTTTTTTTTAATTTTAGTTTGTACCCTTCTTGCTTTGTTGGGGGAATGCAAGTAAAAAGTCCGTGGGCTGTTTTTTTTGTTTTTAACTGATGCAAATTGCAGACAGTCCATCTTGGTTTTTTTTTGGCTGATGTTGAAGAGAAATTTAAATAAATGAATGCATAAGATACAGAGATTGGGTAAGAAATGCTCCCAGAAATGTTGTCGCAAATAGAAAGAAAGACAAAATATAAATAGAAAAAATATAAATTGAATATGGCAAATATTTCATAGGACCGATTGTGCTCTATTTCATGTCCAATTTTCATCGAGTTTCTTTAGTACATTATTTATAGGAAAAGTAGAAAGAAAACAATGAAAATTTTGAGGACCATCTTGACTATGTTTGTTTCAGCGTAGGCGCCTTTTGGATGATGATGAAGATAATAATTGGTAATATAACATGTTAATTAGTGATATTTAATAGCAATTAATTCTTTTTGTGTTTGGTTGTATCTTTTGTTTTTCAAAATTTCTTACCTTTTTTTTGAGTTTGAGCAATAAGATTTATATTTTTGTAATAAACTTTTAACTTTTTCAGGTTAAATTGATGAAGTTGTGAAGGTGGTGCTATTGCCTTGTGATATCAATGATGGAAGTTTGTTATTCAAATTGTTTACCTTGAATATGAGTTGGACGTTTTTATGGACTTTTTTAGGATTATGAAGAAATGTTAACATTATTTTTATTTATTTTTGTGTTTTTTTGTGATAATTGGTGAACTTTTGGACTATATCTATTCATGTTTGTAATGAATTTATGAAAACTTGCGGTGAATTACGATATTTTGGTTATGTTTATCATTCCATTTCATGTATAAATTTTAGGAATTTTATTATTATCTCAACTTAAATTTAGTTTTAAGTTACGTTGGTGATTGCATTTTAAGAACTTAATTATCAATAACTATGTTGGAGCATCAATAACTATGCTTTTACATTAGTTTTAGCACTGAAGTTGCATGCATGTAAAAAAAAAAAAAAAGTGAACCAGTGAACCGGCTGGTCGGATCGCGAACCGATCCTTTCTCCGGTTCACTGGCCAGTCCGAGTTTAAAAACATTGGTGCTAAGAGCTTTTATCAAGATATTCCTTGGCCAAAATGCCAAAGCGCATTTTTCTTGTGCATGGGTTATTCCTGGCAAAACATCAGTATGAACATCTTCTGTTCTGATCCCAGACGGCAATTCCCATTCAAAGGAATAAAGAAGGTTGGCGAGTGCAAGTTTCACAATTGACAGTCCCAGAGAAATTGCAGGGCATCCTCTTCTTCCAGCTCCAGATGGAACCACTTCAAAATCATTTCCCCTGACATCAATAGTATTGTTCAAGAATCCTTCAGAATGAATTCATCTGGCCTTTCCCAGCTTTCAGGATCTCTAGATATGGCCCATTAGCCTTCTATGTTGCAATTTTCTATAGTTTCTCTTGCCACTAGGACTGGTGCAGGGGGGTATAATCTTAGGGTTTCCGTTATTACCGCATCTAAATAGTGAAGCTGCCGAAGTTTTTCTGCTACTATAGCTCCTCTTTGTCCAACCAAATCTCTAATTTCAGCTTGTACTTTCTTTAATGCTGAAGGATTCTTCATCAGGGCTGTCATAGCCCAAACAACAGTGGCTGCACTCGACTCTGTTCCAGCTATGAATATATTCTGCGTTGTAGAAATTAGTAACCCAAAAGATGTAAATATCAATCGTGGTGATTCTTTGTGGGGATTTAACATAACTAAAAGAAAAATGAATGGATAAACAATCATCAGATGTTTTATGAAGCCCCATTTTAGGTCTCCAGACGCACTCTCAAGCATCCTAGCTCCCCTTTTCGCCGTCTCTATTTGGAGTGTCCATCGTCCCAAAATAATAAGTGAAAAGGTCTGAGTTTACTTATTGAATCCTTTTTATGTCAAATTGATTGTGCATCTATTAAATTGTAGTTATCATTCAAACCAAGCACTCAGTGAATTAGGTCAAAAACTTGCTTTATTATAAGTGAGACAAACGAAACAAGCATTGAAATGTTTGTAGGTGTTCCTGTGATGAATCCTATCTTAACTTTGCAAACAGACTTTCAATGACCACAAAATAATACTTCTACACGTCTAGTGACAAAGATGATGCAAAAATTAATTGATTAACACGTCGATGATGCAAAATTTAATTGATCGCCAAAATTTAGACCTTTGGCAGAACAAAAGGTAGGTTGTCGTAGAAAAGTTGGCCAAAAAGAAAGAGAAGCAAAGAATTGTATTACAATAAGAAGGGAATTACCATGAGCAATGCTTTGATGTGATCCCAAGCAAGTTCAAATCCTGATGATTGTTCTTGTTTTATCTGGATCTAGATATCAAGAACATCATCCTTCATTGTTTCTGGCCTATTTGGATTGAGGTGCTCATCTATGAGCTCTTGGTAGAACAAATCCAAGTCCTTAAAATTCTTCTCAAGAGGAGCAAACATCCCTGAGAGCTTATCAATCCAGCTCAATGAAGGAAGGTAATCAAAGACGAAAAACCCTCCCATCATGGGCTGAGATTCTTGCAAAATCATTTCGACAAATTATCATGCTACTAAGTGGCATCATAATCGAACTTAAATTGATTTCTTTAGATGCACAAAAAAGATTTGATATCTTCTGTATTAAGTGGGAAATTTCATCCTGAATAATTGGTTGAAAAGGATTGAACTTGACCGAGGCTAAAGAAACAGTGGAATATATGATCTTTTTTTGCAGCAATGCTGAACCTATATGCAAATTGGCCCCAATACAGTGGGATGGATTATTTCAATGGAGATCAAACTTCTGGAGATGGTGGGAAGGTATATTAAAGGCAAGAAAAAGACCAAAAGGAGAAGACCACATCACATTAACAGCAAACATCATCTGGCAAATTTGGAAAGCAAGAAATGCTCGCCAGTATGAAGGGAAGTATGGAGATCATATGTCCATCTTGGATAATGCAAAAAATGAATGGCTGGAATTCAAGAGGAGCAGCTGGACAATGATGAAAAGCACAGGACAGGAACAGGTTACCAGATGCAAAAGCACAAATGGAGGCCACCAGATGCAGGCGTAGTGATGATCGACACTGATGCAGCTGTCCCTACTGCGTTAGCAGGAGCAGGGTTAGGAATGATAGCGAGAGACAATTATGGAAACCTTGTTGAAGCCAGAGGTATCAGAAAGTATAGCAGCTGTGGAGCTGAATTAGAAGAAGCAGATGCAATCTGACAGGGACTGGTAATGGCTACTGAAGCTGGGTGGCAAAGAATAGAGATGCAATCTGATTGCAAACCTGTCATTGAAAAAATCCACAAGAGATGCATGGAGGAATCACCAATAGCCACCATAATGGAAGATATAAGACAATTGAGTGACATGTTCCAATACTGTACTTTTTCTTTTGCATATAGAGATGAAAATAGATGTGCTCATAAAATGGCACAATTTGCAACTAGACTTGTTTCCAATGTAATATGGAAACAAAGTTTCCCTCTGTGGCTCAAAGAGAGTATACAGGAGGATAATAGGACCAATGTCCACTTTTGTAACTGACATCTTGTATTATCAAGTTCAATATATATATAAAGAGAATACTGTTGGAAAAAAAAAATACCGAGCTAAAGAGATGAAGAACGCGAATCTTCCTCATCTTCCTTCAATACTCACCATAAGGTGAAAATGAAACATCCAGGCCATTGTATGATAATTTTTTATGGCTAACATATGCTGGCCTTCCATAGAATACAAGATCATGGGTTTTCAGGGCTTCTTTTGCCATTTCGATGAAAAAATCGGAACTACTGGCACAGAACCAAGTCTTAAAGACATGAGACGCCCGTACTTCTTGGATAGTTCCACAGGTATTCATGAGGCTTTGCATTATCAAATTGGTGCAAGTTTCCAATGAAAGGAAGCCCTGGAGGACCTGGTGGACCACGAATTTTTTTTCTCTTTTCTTGGTTTTTTGAAGAAGAAGAAATAGGATCAGAAGAAGAATTGAGCAGGGAAAAGGCATGCCATTTTTCTTTGAAACCTGATCAATAGAATTTGGTCAATCAAGCTTCTTCCCCTTTTTCTAAGTTCATTCTTGACAAAACCATTGGTATACAAATTCATTCTTCCAGAAAATCCAAATTAAACGATCAAAGAAAGTAACCTTGTTGGCTTTTAAATAGATTAATTAAGTCTGGAGTTCATTTATATCGTCCTAGATTCCGGGTTGGGATGTGCTTTTTCTCCAGTGTTGGAATTGGATACTATTTTGATCGCTATCAGATAACATGTAACAGGACAACAGCCAACTGCCCCCGCCTCTTAAATCTCATTTTTCAATTTCCTTTCAATTTCCTTTCGCAAACAATGAATGATAACTGTAGCAGAGTTTGCAATTGTGATGCTAGAAGAACAAGCATCTTAAACTTCTTTTGCAACAATTCATCCTTAAAGTTGTATTAACATTTTAACTTGCTTATTTTGTGGTATTGTTACTCCGGAAAAGGCTGAGGCAATTGCTGCTAAGAAAGCTATATTTATGGCAAAAACTGTTCGTCTCCCAATTTATTCTCGAAGGTGATTGATAGGGTGTTTTTTGTTAGTATTTTCATTGTTAATTTTCTCCTTTGCTCTTGTCAAATATTGTTTTAATTATTAATATTTGCTTATATTTGGTATTGGGACTCAATTTCAGGGAATGAAACTGAAAAGTGCTAAAAAGGAGAAACTACATTGAGAAAATTGCTCCACGCAATGTGAAACTCCAAAGGTTTCACAAACCTGGCCCACACGATGCTACAGACCGGATGGCAATTTCCTTTGGCTGATTAGAAGAGCTACTGACTAGGAGTCCTCCTATAAAGAGGAAACTAAAAACAAGGACTTCGGTAGAGCCCCACCTTTGGTACTCCTCTTGCTCAATTCGGTGGGGACCGCGGCAGAAGCATAAAATCACTTTTGGGTTTTTAGGAGGAAACGTACAGAGGCTAATGAATAGCTTTAGGAATAGTTTTTTAGGAATAGCTTTAGTTTCGTTTGCTTGTTCTTTTTTCGCTTATGCACGCCGACTGTTTGACAATATTCCAAACAGAGGAATATCTTTGACTTCTTGATCAATTAGTGAAAAACAATTTGACGCTCGTGGATTCAATTGAATTACGTGGAGATTTATTTATGCGGTGTGGCTAAGTTTTTCACCTAGTCAGGGGTCAACACGACAACGCAGTCCCAAACACCTGTGAGATCGAATTAATTTTCATGAGTTCCTTAATTTATTAATATTTGCCCGTTGCCTGTTTGAATTTTTATAGGATTATTTTGTTAACTGAATGTTAAGGGTCCGATGTTCAATGCGACTTATTAATCTCCTGCCAAATTAGTCAATTAAATCCGTAATTGTTTGATTGATTAATATTAGTGGCAACTGGCGTGTTTTCACACTAGGGGAACGTGCAATCCAATTTAAATAACCCTCGTAACGTGTTATTGATTGGGGTTAGGTTTTTCTAGTCCTTAATGCAATTGGAAAATTAATTTCTACGGTCGTACCTGGGAGTATTTTCTGGTTAGGGGTAATCAATGGTCGTACCTTGGTTATCAATAAATTAAGGAAAAATTGGTCGTTAGAGTTCATCGGCGACTATAACTAGCCTATTAATAAATCAGGTGAACCCCCCTTGCATCAATGATCAGGTAAGTGGACTGTGTCTGAGTAGTTGTATCCTTGGCTAGAATTTATCTATTCTTGATTTAATTCTTGCTTATATTCGTGCTAGTTAATTATTTATTTTTAGTTGAATTACTTAATTGTTTTTAGTTTCATTCCGATAAATCCCCCCTTACCAATTGGAATCTTAAAGAGACGAATATCCCCAGTCCTTGAGGAGACGACCCTGCTTGTCACTGTCTACTATTTAGTAAATTTTGTCAACTAATTAATTTTGGTATATCGGATTAAGCAAACTCTTCGGGAACAAGGTGAATCAAGTAACCCATTGCACACCTAGAATCCCTACTCCAGTACTTAGGATTAATTATTGACTGCTTTTAATGATAGTTAGGTTCTATTTTTATTATTGCACAGGTTCGGCACCTGTCAGTGATGCACTGGGAATCATTCAAAATGTGCCCTCTTCTGAGGATGCTACCGAACCTTTGATTAATGATATTAGAATAGGTTATCAGATCATAGCTCTATTGATGTAAATGGGTGCAAACAAAATTGCTCGTGGATTGGCTCTTTATGCCAAATCATAGCTCTATTGATGTAAATTGGGTGCAAACAAAGTTGCACCTGGATTAGTTCTTTATGCCGAATCATCTGATTATGTTGAATCCCTTTGGAATTCTCTTCTAACTTTTGTCAATCATTTTCTGTTGAATGATTTCCAATAATCTTAATAATAAAATTCCTTTTTTTTATATGAAAAATTTATAAAACTTGCTTCAACATTAGCAAATAATCTTTTTTTAAATTTAATCTAGACTAGAATGTTGCATTTCTTCTTTTATTTAAAATTGCCATCCTTAATGAGTGGTGGCTTCAGAGTATACCACTTTTTTTCCTCTTTTTTGTTTTTTTTGGGGGTGGGGTTGCTGGGGGTGGTTGGGACATGAATTGGATATTAATGTCGGGGGACTTATCTTCGCCAATAAAGTAATTGACCCAAATAATGTGCATTCATATCAATTATTTGATCTAAGAATTTTTTAAAGGTTGGACTTTAGCCAATACCTAAGTTAGTCGGAATGGGCTCTTCTCCATGAATGTTCTCCTCCTATTAATTTACGTTTATTTCTAATTTTAAAAATCATCGGATTGTGTCACTTTTTTACCCTTTTTTTGTTGGTGAGTAGATCCATATTTAAAAATGAAATCCATTTGAGAAAAATTTTCCATGCAATTTGCATAAAAATTTTGAAGGGTGAAAATTAGATCAAAACCGTGACGAATTCGTAAAGGTTACTCAAATGGCTAACCTTAATCAATTTGATTTTAACTTTTGTGCATAACTAAAATGAGTGATGGCATACATTATGAACGGTGTTGATTCTATAGAGTATTTTAAAAAACAAAAGGTTATTCTGGTGTAATGGAGAAATTTCTCCCAATGCAATGAAGAAGGGGAACCTAGCCTAGGGAAGTCTTTCAAGTTTCAGCAATAATGTCCAGAAGTAGGGCTAAAAACAAAACTCAACGAGTCGGACAGAAGTATATTCAGGATTGATTTGAAAATTTAAAAAAACTGTTTGAATTTGGCTTATGTTTAATAATTTTTTGAAAGAAACTAATTGAGTTTAACTTGAAATTTCAGATGTATGTTTACAAAAAACTTAGTTTGGCTTGTCAAAATATCAAGTTCAAGCATACATAATCAAGACTTGGCTTCGCCTAAAATTTTATGTTGTATTATATAAAGATTTTCACCATAATTTTGTTGCATTTTCCCCTTAATTTGTACTCTTTGATATTCAAGAAGTCTATTACGATGAATTATGGATGTAATTAAAGTCAATTATGCTTATTCAAGAGACAAGAGCATTATATTCCTGCTATTTTAGAAGATAAGTAATATATATACGGAAAGGAATAAGTGGAGTTAAGGAAGGAAACTATAAGTATATTTTTATGAAATTTATTTGCGTTATATCTTTCTGAACATATCTAGTTAAACAACGTGAAAATCGTGATTGGTTAGTTAATATTTTCGAGTTTGAAATCATGTTTATACTTAGATTGATACCTAAACAAACAAGTTTGAACGAGTATAATTCAAGCCAAGTTCAAATCAAATATTTAACTACTTGGTTCGATTTAAAACCCTATCCACAAGGCTAGTTTACCATCAACATGACAACAATCAGTAAAGCATGTATCAGTATTTTTGATATCCAACTAATTCTTCTTGAAGGAGTTATCCAGCTAAAGGAACAATGGCACCATAGTTGGCAGATAATTCATCAGTCTTCAAAAATATAAAAAAGGAAATGTTAATGACTATCCACTTTTTTTAAATTTTTATTTTTTTATAATGATACTTTCACTATTTTAATTTTATAGTAAGAGAAAACAGATTTAAAAAAAGTAGAATTGCGATTACCAAAGGGAACATCATTATAAAAATTAGAGTTTCAATAACTATTTTGCGAGATGAGATCCAATTAGAAGAGCAATTTCTAACAGAGAATAAAAGGTAACAAGAAAAAAAAATAAAAAGACAAACATGCCTGATACCCATGAATAACGTGGTAGGTCTAAAATATATATCTTCTTTCCCAATAACTGAAAAAGGAAAAGTACTAAAGAAATGAATTCTTGGGACATAATAATAATAATAATAATAATAATAAAAGAATTCTTGGGACATAATAAATCTCACAATCATGAAAGCGCAAAAGATGACAGGAATCTGACTGGCCCTTTTTTGTTTCTTAATTCCTTTTTTTTGTGGAAT
This sequence comes from Coffea humblotiana, assembly GCA_023065735.1. Lineage (NCBI taxonomy): Eukaryota > Viridiplantae > Streptophyta > Magnoliopsida > Gentianales > Rubiaceae > Coffea > Coffea humblotiana. The sequence continues at coordinate 45,076,775 of CM041213.1, read as the reverse complement.
AGAATGACGTAAAATGTTTTTTTTTTGAGAGACATAATTTAGCTTATATGAAGTGACACAAGGACTAATATAATATGCAGAAAATTGAAAAAAAATAATCAATTTCACATTCGTTGCCATTGTTTGAAATGGATTGCTGTAATATATGACCTTTTCTTGTAATTGTTTTTTATGGTCGAAATATGTGGAGGGTCAAAATGTAACTTCGAAAGTACTATTCTTTCTAGTTTTCCACTAGACCTTTCGTCCTTTAATTTAACGTGGGATCATTTTGAAAGCTTCAAGGGCGAACAGCATATGGTGTCCAGTGAATGAGAATTTTGAAAACTATCAAGGGATAAATTCACAAACCTCTCTCTTACCTCCCATGGATTGACAAGTTCTATAACGTTGTCGTCTCTTATGCATTAAAAAATATATGTAAGAGGAGAGATAACATTTTACTTCTATTTGTACCTAGGGGTATAACCGATTCGAGTCAAACTCTCAATTCAAATTAAAAAACTTGAACTTGAATTCGAGTTCAAACTCATCGAACTTTTGAAAGTTAAACTCGAGCTCGAGTTCGATTTTATTTTGCATTATTCGAATTCAATTTTTGGTTATTAAATGCGTTTGAATATATTAATATTTGAATCAATTCAATTTAAATGATGAATTAAGTAATCAAACAGGACCATGATCATGTTGATAAAAATGTGATTAATATTTTTACCTGGTGGTTCAATCACACTAGTATGGAATGACAAGAAACCAAACCAAATCGCAGAAAATAATATCTGATGAATAATTTAAAAACACCGATTTCTTAAAGTAAACCTGTTAGTTACAAAGTACAATAATGGCATGTCAAAAATAATGTTTATATAGATTGCTGTACATGCCAAAATCTAATTAAGATAGCAACCTCTAAACAATGACATAAAACCTACATAACTAATCACGTAAAACATGATATGCTATGCATAACACAAAAATATATCCATTTTGCATTCATGAATCTAAAAGATAAGCTAAACTAGCCAATATCAAATCGAGCTCGGCTTGTAAGATTTTGTTTGAATTTAGTTCACCAACTAAATAAGCCAAACTTAAACAGTGTTTTATATTCGATAAACTTTCAAATTTGACTCGAACTTGGTTTAATTAGTATAAAATTAGATTTTATATGTAAAATTTTAAACTTCTTGAGTTGTCTCGATAAAAGGTCGTTCGAGTTCGGTTCAGTAAATAAAGTATGCCAAGTTTGAACAAAATTTCAAATTCGTTAAAATAATCAAACAAATTTAAACATTAAAGCATTGGTTTGATTAGGTTTATTTACACTCCTATGCATTCATATGCAATTGTATATGTAGCAATAAATTCAAAAGGTAAATCATATAACATCTAAATTTTTTGATATAGCTATAAACGTGAAAAAAATAAATGGACAAAATCAGTTGGATGAAGAAGCTTAAGGAGAATATGATAGCTTCTCACTAATAATGAACCAAAAAGTGATAATAGAAAAGCCAAACCAGAAAAAAAAAAGAAAAGAAAAGGAAGAAAGTAGATTGTAGTATTCTACAGCCAAACTAGCAATATGTTACACAGTATAATAATCTGCTCAAGCTCATGAATTCGTATATACAACAAATGTTTCAGGCAAATTAAAGTCTTTGAAATAAAGCACATGCATTGCACGTGTTAGGATGCTAAATAGATAAAATTTATTTTTAATTGCAACAAATTGAACAATTTTGGTACTTGTGCATATTGAGTTAGTTTATACAGTGCATGAAACTTTTCCTTTTCATTAATGTATCAAATTAGATGGTTCTATATATTATACATAAATCTCGATCATTGCCATAAACAACATTGGCTGGGTCCAATTCTCATAGATTTTAGCTGATGGGAAGATCATTGGAAAACGGGAGTCAATGGTAGAGTAAATCGTACACCGTGTGATTCTTTCTCAAATTATTCATTCAATTTTTAAAATGAAATATATACTTTGGACCAAAAGAGTTGACTTAGTTAGTAAGAACAAAACACTTCATCACAAAAGTTTATGTGTTCTAATTTCTCTATCAATGTAGGATTATATCGATATATAATCTGTAAAGTACTTCCGTAAGTGACTTACAATCCCAAGAACCTGCTTTGGCTAGTAGTGATCATTTGAGGCAAAAGCACTCAAACTTTTAATTATCAAATAAGGATGTATACAATATTTTTTATACTAAGCCAACCAAAAATGGTCCAAGAATAATACAGTACATGTAAATAGCTGTAGGTCACGATTTTTTTTTAACACCCTCTCATCCGTCTTCGCACCTTTCCCACTCCCACCGTAGGTCACAACATTGTCACTGCATGAGTTGCTAATTATCAACCATGGGACATTAGGCTTTGAAGTCATTAACTAGTGACACAAAACAAGCACCAATTGCTGTGTTCGGTGAACGCTAAAAATATATGCAACTAAATACACATAGGGCAAAGATAAGAGAAACTGAATGACTTGCACGGGCACGTTTCAGCTAGCCTTAACTTATTCAGTTTGGCCCGAAGTGCCGGCGGTGGTAAGACCAAAAAATAAAAACCGGACAAGGGAACCACACCACATCACCATCACAAGCAAGAATAAGCCAAATCCCACCGCTTCACAGCTCAAAACGTTGAAATTTTCGGTTACTTGTTAGCGGTTAACAGGATGATCAACATCAGTCGCATGCGTAATATAAATGAGCCATTCTTGCTTATGCCTCTCTACTTAAACAAACTTGTCTAGCCAGTTTTCTGTTAGGAAATTGGCTTAATTTCTTTTAGTCAAGATCTTATTTGGTGTGGAAAGTAACTAGTTTCCTACTTAGATTTTAGTTACTTGAAGTAGTAGTCAAGTAAAGTCCTATTTGGTTTAGAATTAGATGTTATTTCCTACTCTATATGAGTTTAGGAATTAGTATTGGTTTCTAATTGTTATTTGGTTTTTTGGCCAAGTAATGTTCTCTATAAATAGGTAGATTGGCATACTACAAAGATACAAGAAAGGAGTGAGAGAGTTCTTAGTGGGTGAGAGGGTTATACAAGAGTTGGGGCTTGGGAATCAAGTTGTAATCTTGTGGTGTTTTTTCTCTCATAGTAAGAACAAGTTTTTCTCTCCGTGGACGTAGGCTTGGTGATTAAGCCGAACCACGTTAACTCTTGTGCGCTGCTCATCGTTCATGCGAGATATTGTTTTCTATTAAATTGTTGGTCTTTTCCTTTCAAATAATTGGCCTGATACCCTAACAAGTGGTATCAGAGCTTCGTTAGGGTTTTTGGTTTATTATTTGAAATTGAGTGGGTGATAATATACCATGGGATTTGGAACTATACAGTTTCCAATTCAACCGTTTAATGGAACTACAAGTTTCACTCTTTGGCAAAGAAGAGTGAAGGATGTTCTAGTTCAACAAGGTTTGGCAAAAGCGTTGAATGGAAAGAACAAGAAGCCAGAGAGCATGAAGGATGATGAGTTTGAGGAGTTGGATGCAAGGTGTGCGAGCACGATTCGACTCTATGTGGCGGACAACATTATAAACAATGTGATAGATGAGGAAGATTCTGCAGCAGACCTCTGGAAAAAATTGGAAAAGCTTTATTTGGCTAAAAGCTTATTTAAAGCTTTTCCAATAAGTTGCATCTAAAGCGGCAACTTTATGCACTAAAAATAGTGGAGGGTGGCAGTCTCATGGATCACATGAATACTTTCAATGGAATTTTGGATCAACTCCAAAAGGTTGGCGTGGATATTGAGGAAGAAGATAATGCCCTTTTACTTCTTACCTCAGTCTCTGATTCTTACGAAAGTGTTGTGACGACCCTGTTGTATGGGAAAGACACTTTAGAGTTCGAGAATGTGCAGTCTTCTTTGTTGGATCATGAAAAACAAAGGAAGGCAAACCAGGATGTGATACAAGAAGCTGCGTTAATTGCTCGAGGTAAGAATAAAAGAGGAAAACAATTTGGCGGTGAATCTAAGGCAGATGGTTCAAAGGCCAAGAGAAAGAGTGGAGTCCAGTGTTTTGGTTGTCATGAGTTTGGCCATATCAAAAGATATTGCCCTCATCAAAAGAAAAATGATGAGAATGACTATGATGGTGTTGCTGGATATGCTTCGGGTGGAGATATTCTCACAGTCTCCAAAGGTAATAATACTTCTTCTCGTGATGGTTGGATTTTAGATTCTAGATGTGTTTCACATGTTTGCTCCAGGTTAGACTATTTTGATACTCTCCAAAGAAAGGAGGCAGGTTTTATGTCCTTGGGTGATGGATCTACTTGTCAAATCAAAGGTGTTGGAGTGGTGAAAATCAAAATGTTGAATGGAGAGATTCGTTCTTTGGGTAGTGTGGCTTATGTCCCAAAGTTACGAAGAAATCTAATTTCTTTGAGCCAGTTAGACTCCGAGGGCTATCATTTTTCCGCTGCAGGTGGAGTCTTGAAAATCACACATGGCGAGACGGTCTTGTTGATGGGGAAGAAGTATGGTAATTTGTACCATTTGAATACCTCAATAGATTGAGAGCAGAAGGGGATCCAGGAATGCTCTCAAATTATAAATGGTGGTGAGAGGAAAAGTCCTGCTGTGGGAGAGGGTGAATTGAGGCCCTCGCATGAGTCAACTAGATCTTAGACTCAGTTAGCTACACACGTTCATTTGCCGATTGAATCAGTTGAAAACAAGACCGTCTTGATTTGGGTGTGTAGCTAGGCACCAAGGTATTTGGTGGAAAATGGCAAATGGAGTTTTTGGGATGGTTTGCTGTGTTTGCTAAAAGAAATATTCGCCAAGGTGGAGATTTGTTAGGAAATTGGCTTAATTTCCTTTAGTCAAGATCCTTATTTGGTGTGGAAAGTAACTAGTTTCCTACTTAGATTTTAGTTACTTGAAGTAGTAGTCAAGTAAAGTCCTATTTGGTTTAGAATTAGATGTTATTTCCTACTTTATATGAGTTTAGGAATTAGTATTGGTTTCTAATTGTTATTTGGTTTTTTGGCCAAGTAATGTTCTCTATAAATAGGTAGATTGGCATACTACAAAGATACAAGAAAGGAGTGAGAGAGTTCTTAGTGGGTGAGAGGGTTATACAAGAGTTGGGGCTTGGGAATCAAGTTGTAATCTTGTGGTGTTTTTCTCTCATAATAAGAACAAGTTTTTCTCTCCGTGGACGTAGGCTTGGTGATTAAGCCGAAACCACGTTAATTCTTGTGCATTGCTCATCGTTCATGCGAGATATTGTTTTCTATTAAATTGTTGGTCTTTTCCTTTTCAAATAATTGGCCTGATACCCTAACATTTTCCAACAATCAAAAAAAAATTCTAGATCTGATGCTTAGTTCCCTGGCATAAAAAAAAAATGTTTCAGGCAAATTAAAGTCTTTGAAACCAGCAGATTTGATGCTTAGTTCGAGATTATTAAGTTGTCATTTATACTAACTAGATAGAAATAAAGCACATGCGTTGCACGTTGACGGGATTTTTCTATACGTACAAGTTAAAATAAATCCGATTTACACCCGTTTCACTGCAAGTATACAGGTCAACTAGTAGTTTAGGGTATATATCGAGTCGATCCCACGAGGAAGAGTGAACAATTACCGGTACTACTAAAGCTTCTCTATTATTTAGACTATCAATGAATTATAAGAAATGAAATCTACTGAACTTATGCAAAATAACAAATGTAAGCTCCTTAGGTATGATATTCCTAACTACTCATGCAAATGCTATTTTTGGATCATTGAATACTAGCATCTAAGCTAATTATGGTTGTAATTTCCTCATGCATATGAAACCTACTTTCGTAGTGAATCAATTATATTCATAACTAATCCATACCTATTCTCATGGTTATGGAATTAGCTACAAGTTCATTTTTTCAATGAAATTACATGAAATTAATCACCAAAACCACATAGGTGCACCTCTACTTTCGTGAGTGTACTCCCTATGTTTAGCACTTCTTGAACTAGTGTTAAATCTCAATTTTTCATTGCAGAAATAACACCTTAGATAATCACAATTAATGGTACCCAGATTAATCATGATTTGAAGAGCTTAAAGTGCTAAATAACTTGCTCAAATAATGGCATCAAATAACCAAGTAATAAACACTAACAATTATAGGAAGTTCAACCAAACCCAAGGCATAAACTTTAAAGATACATATTAAACACAAAATCCAGAACTTGTATATTAACTATACTTGGAATCAAATACAAAAGATAAAGAGTTGGAGAAGAGATAACCCATGTCACTTGAGTTTCAACTCCTCCTTCTTCATTTCCATCTTCATCCTAATCTAGCCAATATACAAGAGTGGATGAACTATTAACTAAACTATCCTACACTAAGAACAATGGAAGAGCTACATTTTTGCAGTCCAAAGCTCTCTCCCGTACGATCTCTCTATCTCCTAAATGTCTCTGCATATAAATTGATGAAAAACTCCTTTTCCACTGGTCAAGATTTTCTGCTATGATTCTTCAAATGTCCTTGTGTTAAGATAGTAAAAAACAATGGCTTTTTGACTTGAAAATAAGCCACCTTTCTTGCCCTTTTGTCTTCTGAAGCATGTGCACCGAATTCCCTTGCAACTTATAGTTGGAAAGTAGTCTGAACACAAGAGAAATGGCTGAGCAAATTGCAGCTTTTCAGCTACAAAACGCGACTACACAAAACGCGTCTTCAACTCGCGTTTTCAACCTGACCTTACTTCAACTGCGATTTTCTCTAAGATGAAGGCCGAACTAGCTTTTGTACAAAACACAAAGGTTGTAGCCCTTTGAGTTAGCTTTCCAATGCTTCAAGAATCACCCAAATCGGAGTTTTGTAGCCTGAGATATGGTCGAAATACTGAAGAGTGCCAAAACTGTCTTGAACTGCATTTCTCACTTAAACGTTTTTTTAACTTCATTTCTTTTCTAACCACTTGAATTCATCACCAATCATCTAATTTTCACCTCATTTGACATCCTCTGGTGATTGAATCATTAATCCTGCATGAAAATGAAGTTTTTTATCATTAAAATCAATAGAAATGCAATGTTAGCCATTTTAACATAAAATGTAGATTTTTACCAAAACCTTAGTTATTTTAGATATAAAACTAAATAATCAAACCAAAATTAACTAATAAAATGCGTTTAAAAATACGTAAAATAAATCCTTGTCACACGTGACAGGATACTAAATGGATGAAACATAATTTTTTAATTGCAACAAACCGAAAAATTCTGTTAGTGCAGTGCATGTTGAGTTAGTTTATATAGTGTATAAAACTTTTTTTTTTCTCATTTAGGTTGTTTTCTTTAGCGTGCCAGTTTACATGGTACTATACATTGCGATAAATCATAAACACATCTCTTTTATTGCCATAAACAAACAACATAGGCTGGCTGCCACTCTCAAAGATTTCAGCTGATGAGAAGATGATTGGGAAATGGGGAGTTAATGATAGAGTAAATCGTATGCCAACCCTGTATTTTTCTTTACCAAATTATTCATTCAACTTTCAAGACGATATATACATGTTGAGTCACCCTGTCTTCACATTTGCAATATTTGTCACATTTTGAGACTCACAATTATTATCAATAATGCAAGACATTTAAATGATTTGGATTTAAGTTTCAGTAATACCCCGCTTGACTTTCAATGTATTCACACGTGTTTCAATGATATAAATGCCACAAGATATGTGATGAGATATGTGGGATGCAAAGGAATGATATGTCTCCAACCTGCTTTTTGAGGAAAGTCTCTTGCACAATTGTTGTTTGCATTTCACATGGGAGTCACACACTATCAAGTGCAATGGTTTGTACTTGATAAGTACATATTTGGGCTCACTAAAAGATAAAAAAAAGGCTGTTATATTGAAGGAAACGGAATTAAAATGTGTGAAAGTTCTCATTGCCAATTTTGGTAAGTGAATAATTTTATGGATTAAAAAGGAAAACATAAAATTTTCAATGAGACAGAGTGAGTACGTGTGATCTATAAACTAATTGTAAGCTACGACCTTGTTATTTCATGATTTGCCATGAGTAAATTTCATTTTGGACTCTTAAACTTTGAAGGGGCTCTCACTTTCATTTTTGAACTTTAATTTTGGACACTTTACTACTTAAAGTATTAAAAATTTTCTTACATCAATACGTCTTTTTACATCCCACCCTTTCCTACATCCTTCTCGCGTCCAATTGTCAAATTTAAAATTTAAACCGTAAACCTAATAGTAGAAAGAATTCTAAAAGGCTTTCCCTGACATCTCACATCACTATAATCATTGACAAAATCATTAAAATCAAAGCAATAGTTGGCAAGTGATGGTCAAAGTTGGACGGAACATTTCATTAATTTTGACGGTTTTATTAATGACTATATTGAGGAGGTTTTGATACCTTAAGAAATAAATTGCCTAAATTTAAAATTTAAGAGCTAAAGTAAGAGTACTGTAATAATTTGAGGGTACAAAGTATAATTCATCCATTTGCTAATTATTAACAATGTAATATAGGGTTTGAAAGAACGAATTACTGACACAAAACAAGCACAGAGCGGTGTAGAATATAACCTAAAAAGAATGTACAACTAAATACACATAGCACGACACGGATAAGAGAAACTGAATGACTTGGGCTCCATTTGGTTAGCCTTCAACTTATCCAGTTGGCCAGAATAGCAAGCGTTGGAAGATCAATAAAGATAAACCAGACAAGGGAAACCACAACGGTTGGCCAGAATAGCAAGCATTGGGAAGATCAGAAAAGATAAACTAGACAAGGGAAACCACACCACATCACAAGCAAGAAAAATGCCAAATCCCACCACTTCGCAGCTCACTTTAGGCGGTGAAAATTTCGGTTACTTGTTGCCGACAACAGGATGACCAACATCAGTTGCGTAGTATAAATCAGCCATTCTTTCTAAAGTCCCTCTATTTAAACAAACTTCTATAGCCATTTTTCCAACATTCAAAAAGATATTCTAGTTTTGAGTCAAAATAATGGAATTCCTCATTCTTCTAGTCTTTCCCATTTTACTTGTAATTCTCCTCCTCCTTCCAACAAGACAAAAAAATCCTCAAGAGTTCATCATTCTCCGATAGGCCCTCCAAGGCTTCCATTGATTGGAAACTTGCACCAAATCGACCTCTCATGCCTTCATAAATACCTTTGGAAGCTTTCACAAAAATATGGTCCATTAATGTTCCTGAAACTCGGTTCCGTGCCAACCCTTGTGATTTCTTCAGCAAGATTGGCAGAAGAAGTCATGAAAAACCAAGATCTAATATTCTGTAGCCGGCCAAAAATGCTGGGCCTGCAAAAGTTAGCGTACAATGGCTTAGACATTGCCTTAGCACCATACAATCAAGAATGGAGAGAGATGAGAAAAATTTGTGTCATTCATCTCTTGAGTGCTAAGAGGATCCAGATGTTTCGTCCGATTCGCGAAGATGAAGTGTCCCGAGTGATTGGACAGATATCTAAAAAAGCTGCATCTTATGATCAGGTGATTAATTTGAGTGAGACGATTGTGTCTCTAACTAGTACAATGATTTGTAGGATTTCTTTTGGAAAGAGATTTGATGAGGAAGGTCATGAAAGAAGGAGATTCAGTAGTCTTCTGCATGAAGCTCAGGCGATGTTTGTGGCATTCTTTTTCTCGGACTATTTTCCTTCGGTTGGTTGGATTGATAAATTTACTGGAACACTTTCGAGACTTGAGAGTACTTTTCAGAAGTTTGATTCGTTCTATCAAGAACTCATAGACGAGCACCTCAATCAAAATAGACCAAAGTCCATGGATGGAGACATTATCGATCTCATGCTTCAACTACAACAAGATGGATCAACTTCATTTGAGATAACTATGGATCACATCAAAGCTATGCTCATGGTAAGAAATTATCTGTTTGGAAAGCTTAATTGATATATTTCATTTAAATTCACAGAAGACTAGTACAGTCACTTAACACTAGTAAACTTTTCAGTGATTCATGGTAATTATCTATTAATGTATACTCTTTGTGCCATAACCTCTTAATTTTACCCCACATAAGATTCAAGACACTTGCACGCCTTCAAGATTTCTTGAACTTCAATTTGCATAAATTGTAAAGTGACCATGAAGGCGTGCTATTGGCGTGCATGGTTTAATTCTTTTCTGTAGAGTGCCCACATTAAAATATGTTTGCCCCGACGGACCATAGAAAATTTGTCTCCATCCTGATATGAAATGCTTATTTTGTCCCTAATGTGATAACCCTTTCAATGGAGAGAAAATATCCTAAATATGTTTGAATAGGAACTGTAAGAAGTAGGGATCCTGACAAGGCCGGTGATGTGTACCAAGAACATGCCAACTAGGAAAGGATTTAGTGATCGAGCTGCGGGCTGAGAATTCAGGCCGGCGAAAGAGTGGCGGGGCTCTGTGCTCTGGAATGGGCTCCAATGCCTAAATTAGTGATTTTAAGAGAGACAGGGAGGTGAATATATATGTAGAGAGAAAAGTGATCAAAGTTCGTTACCTTTGCATTTGTATGGATATTTATACTGCCATTCTTTAGTGCTCAATACTGTTCACTTTTGTATGCACTCTACTGACCTACAGCTCGAATGCCTGTGGGGAGCTGTCGCAGGAGGACACCTCTGGTACTCAGCATAGATCTGTACACTTGGAATTGATCTGCACAAGAGGATGTCTACTGACCTACAACCGTTCCTGCCGTGGTCTGAGTTTTAAGCTCTTCTGACACTTGTTCCCATGCCACATCCTCTTATCATGTTTGAATTGTTATTTTTTAGAATTTTTATGAGAAAAATATATTGTAAAAATTTGATATATGTAAAATAAAAAAAAGTGATTGAAAATGTGTTTGTAAAAAATGTAAAAATTTTTCAAAAAAAAAAAAGTTGCGATCCACACTAACTATTTCACGTCTCAAATTGAAATTTTATGTCATGACATAAATTTTGTATATTGAGGGACGAATAAAGCAAATATTTAGTTGTCTCTAGTTAAAGGCCAAGCTATAGATATTGGTCGGCAATCAATAGCCAAAAGTTCAGTTTGTTAGTGAAATTGTTAAGATGGACCTAACTCAATTGTTTATTTCCTTCCAATCAAACTGCAGAATGTATTCATCGCTGGGACAGACACAAGTGCAGTGACAGTGATTTGGGCAATGACAGCAATGATAAAACTACCAACTGTCATGAAAAAGTTGCAAGCAGAAATTAGAGAAATCATGGGAAAGAAACAAATGTTAGATGAAGATGATGTTCAAAGCTTCCCTATCTCAAGGCAGTTGTTAAGGAGACATTCAGGTTGTACCCAGCCGTACCACTTCTTGTGCCTAGAGAAACGATGGAAAATGTACCATTGATGATTATGAAATTCAACCCAAGACCTTAGTTTATGTAAATGCATGGGGCATTGCAAGAGATCCTGAGTATTGGGAAAATCCAGATGAATTTTTGCCAGAGAGATTCTTGAATAGTACTATTGATCTGAAGGGGCAAGATTTTCACTTGACCCCATTTGGAGCAGGCAGAAGAGGGTGCCCGGGTTACTCCATGGGACTAGCAACAGTTGAGCTTGTACTAGCCAATATTTTGCACTCATTTGATTGGGAATTACCTCCTGGGATGAAGAAGGAAGACATTGACACAGATGCTTTGCCTGGTCTTACCATGAACAAGAAAACTGATCTGAGGCTTGTGGCAAAGCTCCATTTTTAGTGCTAAAGTCATATTGTTAATCATCCACAATATCGGCAAAAAAGCTGCACTTCTGCTTCTTTATTGTTCAGCAATCTTTCAAATTTCGTGGCAGAAAAACGAGTTGATCCATTAACAACTTGTAATTTTTCATCATCTCATCGTTTGGATTAAAGCAAATAAAGGGAAAGAAAAGAAAGGAAACCAAAAGAGAAGAAAGGAAAGTGTAGTAGAGAAAAGCAGTTTTCATTCCTTGTGTTTGGATTGAGTATGACGGAAAAGAAAAGAAATTGTCAACATTTGTCTGGTTGGACGAAAAAAAAAATGAAAGGAAATGAAAAGATTAAGTGTTAATTAAGTCAAAAGGATGAGAAAAAAATGGTATTTTAAAAAATTGTAAATTATTATTTATTAAATTTGGTTCTCTCTCTGTTTCCACCCACTTTGGGATGGAAATTATAACTAAATAAAATATCTAGATCATTTTCCTCCTTTTCCCCCCTCTTTCTTTCCTTCCTCAAAAATCAAACCAAACAAGAAAAAATCAAATCCGTTTAACTCCTCTCTATTCTTTCCTTCCTATTCCTTCAATCAAACGCGTCAGCCAAGTTTTCAAATTAAGCAGGTAAAGGTGATTTGCTATGAGAGCCACAGTAGAGGCATCAAATTAGGCCATTTTGGTTCGGTTTTACTGAGCCCAAACCCAGCCTGGCCCAACTCGAGCTTAACGGGCTGTTTTATTCATTGGGCTTAGGGCTTGAAATTTCTTTCTTGGACGAATTGAAAATTTGCACACTTTCTTATTCTTCTCCTAAAAGTATAACAATTTTAATTAAGAAACAAAAGCCTTAGATAATTGATATTCAAATAATTTTGATTAGCAACACAAACTTCTTCATAATGCTAAATCTTAATAAGTAAGACATAATTTAAACATTGATATGATAACAAAATATGCAATAAAATCTAAAAAATATACATAAAATTTTTGAAAACTAAATTATAAAGGCTTATATCGTGTTTCGGCCTTGTATTGCCCAATTTCAGTTTTTCAGCATATACTTGAGGCCCATATCCAGCCTAGCACATATATATATACCAATGTTCTCTCCTTTTTTTTCTTGGCCCGAACAGGTCTGGTTTGGACCAATCCGACCCTATTAAGGGTCATAAAATGAAGAACCATGGTGAAAAGGGAATTTTGGCTCTCTCTCGAATTAGTTTTATAATTTTATATCTTGAAATGGTTAACAGTGTCAACAAAAGTTAAAAACAAGAGAAATCTGTGATATTTTTCGCAAGGACTATATTAACATCTGCGGTTCGATAGTAACAAGAGAAATCTGCGATTCGATAGTAAAATTTTCTCAAAATTGGATCCATGTGGATTGTGTGTTTCTTGGAAATTTGCATAAAGTTTTACTATAACTTACTATAAAATTTTTACAAAACTCTTTTGTGTAATTGCAGTATAGTAATCAAATTTTGCCACCCCCTTCAACCACCACACTGACCGACAATCACCACCTACCCTTCCCCACCTACAACTCACTTTCTTTTTTCTTCTTCTTTATCACTAGCCACCACCTTTCTCCTTTACCACCAGCCACCATCCACCACCACCACATTCACATAGCCACCTCCTTCCCCTTTAACCTAGCCTATCACTTCTTCATCCTCCCTTCATTCCCCTTTTTTTCTCTCATGCCTCTTGCCCCCCTCTCTAGTTAGATCTAGACCAAATTTGATAGGGGAAAGGGGCATGGGTGTACGAAAGAGGGAGGGATGGAGGAGAAGGGGGAGGCAGAAGGGAGGAGAAAATGAGGAGGAAGGGAAGAGAGAAGAAGGGGGGGGGGGGAGGGGAAATGATAGGGGAAAGGGTGGCCGTGAAGAAGGAGAGAGGAGAAGGAAACAAGCGAATAAAGAAGTAGCAATAGTGGTGGGAAGGGTGGTGGTGGAGAATGGTAGTGATGGTGAAATGGTATGGGTGCTTATTTTAATTTATATTTTGATTGAAATTTTTAAAAAATTTATGAGTGTTTTTAGAGGGTGACTATAGATGAAGTTATGATGAAAATTTGTCTTTTAAAAATACCCAATAAACAAGGTGCCGAACGGAGCCTTTTTTGCTTGTATCACAGACATTTGTCAATTAACTTTTTATTTACGCAATAATTTTTTGTATCTCATATACATCATATCATAATAAAAGTATTACAATAATTATTTTAAATAATCTCTTATTCAAACACATGCACTATAATTTTAAAAGTTATCAACTAATCTATATTCTCTGTACTTGTCTAATATTCTAAAGATTCACCACGTGAGCGTCCAAAATTCAGGGATGAAAAATACATAAAAGTTCAAGATAAGGCGATAGACTAGCAATAGATTGAAAAAAATTAGTGATTAGTAAGAATCTATAACTTTAAAAATTACAATGTCTATAATCTTTGTATTTTTCTTATCGAAATTCAAGTGTTAAGTGATACTCTCAAGACAGCAACTGGCAGGTTTGTGAAACAGCTTAACAAAAAATTGCCTCGGTGAACTCATTTCAAGTCCCAGTTATGCAAGTTTTTAGAATTATTGCTAGTATTTCGTTGATAAATTGTTGGTGCTTTTTATTTTTGCCAGTGAAACTTTTTTTTTAGTTAACAATACAATACGATAAAATAAAATATAAAATAACAAGTTATCAGTGAACCGGATGACTCATTCCATCAAGACAGGATATCTAGTGGACAATGATTGATATCTGGTGGTTATAAGACTTATCCCGTTTTGATAAAATTGAACATTCTATAAAATTTTCTTGACAGATCTTTCACATCGCAAGTGACTAAATTTCTAAAGAAAAACCTCATATGCTTCACGCCAAGCAACAAGAAGCACGTGATTTTGATTTTTTTTTTTTTTTGTAAGTAGGAGGTCTCGAACCCGAAATCTCTCACGTATAATCCATTCTCCTGAACTATCCAACCCATATCTCCCCTCGGACAAAGCTGAATTTCCAAATTACAAGGATTTCATGCTTTTCGATATTGAGATTGCAGTATAATAGTCCGTGCATTGCACAAGTAGTAGTCCAATTATTGAACCAACTAATTGTTGAAAGTGAGTCCTCTTAGATAGATTAAGAAAAAAACAAATTACCCAAATAATTACTTGCCCATTCAACTATTAATAGTATATTTGTACCCACTAAATTATCAAAAGTTAAAATTTGGGCATTTTATTTAATTTTACCGTTAATTCTAGCATATCTAAGTATTAATACTATTGTCTCATGAATCATGCGAATCCTTAAATCTAACAAAGTTAATGATGTAATCAGACGAAATGGTCCAAAATTTATATTTTTGATTGTTGAATGGGTAAAAACATATTGTTAATAGTTGAATGGATAAAAAACATATTGTTAATAGTTGAATGACCAAATCTTGACTATTCAAAAAGTTCAATGGTTGCCCAAATAATTTGCTCTTAAGAAAATGAAAAGAATTGAATAAGGGTAAATCGCACAAAAAATCACTTACATTTTATTTTTGTACTAGTTTAGTCTCTCATCTTTGAGATAAATCAGTTTAGATCCTCACCATTTTAAGAATACTACATTTTTGTCATAAAATTGCATCGGACACATCATGTGAGACCAGATCTGAGCTGGAGAAAGGGGGTCAAGGGAAAGAGAGAGGAGCATGTGATGGCAGGGGAAGGGAGGTGAGGGAAGAAGATGGTGGTAGGTGGGGAAGAAGAAGAGAAGGGTGGTGGGTGGCGGTGGGAAGGGATGGTAGCGAGGGAAAGGTGAAGAGGGGGGAGAGAGGAAGAGGAAAGGAGGATGGAAGGGGGTAGGGCAAATGGGGGCAAGTGTGGTGGTGGCTGGCTGCGGAGTTGGTGGCAATAGGGGTAGGATGAGATAGTGCCGGCAACAGCAGAAATGAAAATGGCTAGGGAGGTGGTGGTTTTGGATTTTTTAGGTATAATTTTATAAAATTTACTAGGTATGAGGGGTAGGAGCGGTTATCAGATGGACCGCCCCTGAGCTATTCACGGCCAAGATTTGGACCAAAAAAATTGTACGGTCCAAATCACTTCTTGTACCTCGTTTTTAACAACATGTGTGGGGTCCACAAAAATTTGTTCTAAAGTTACACGTTGTGCAAATAAATTTACGCCGTGTGCAAACAAAGTTACGCGGTGTGTAAAATGCACAAAACCGCTAAAATTGGAGGAAAATTTAGTGGTGTTTTAACTGAGTGACTTGGTCTGATAATGTTTAGCCCCACCTAATTTAGTATGGCCCTAAGAGCACTGGCGGTTGCCTCCCAATAATTTAGAAATCTCTAGATACCTCTTTAAAAAATTAAAAAATTTGTCTATAACCTCCTAAAAATTAGACTTTGCTCCCCACCCTCAAGATTTTGGAAATTATTTTATATCCTATTTAAATGTTAAAATTTTCACTTATATCCTAGAAAATTTTGCCTCAAAAGTTTTTTCAAAAAATGTAAGAATAACCCCTCAATTATACTTATTTACCAATTTTGTCCCCTCAAATCCCAAGTTCTGATCCGTCGGTGCCTAAGAGCCAAGGGTGGGAAGACCGAAAAGATAAACTAGACTAGGGAAAATCACACAAAATGATCTCAGAAAGTAAAAGCCAAACCCCACCATTCAGACCTCATTTTTGGATGATAATTCGGTTACTTTGTTAGTCGTGATCAGGATGAACAACATTTGCAAGCGTAATATAAATGAGCCCTTCTTCCCCAGACTCCTCTATTTAAACAAACTTCTCTAGTCAGTTTTTCCAACAATCAAAAGAATAGCCTAGTTTTGAATCAAAATAATGGAAATCCTCATTCTTCTAGTCTTCCCAATTTCACTTCTTCTAATTCTCCTTCTAATTTCAAACAAGAAGGAAAAATCCTCAACAATTCATCATCCACCAGGCCCTCCAAGGCTTCCATTCATTGGAAACTTCCACCAACTTGACACTTCATGCCTTCATAAGTACCTCTGGAAACTTTCACAAAAATATGGTCCAATAATGTTCCTGAAACTCGGTTCCATACCAACCCTTGTGATTTCATCAGCAAGATTGGCCGAAGAAGTCTTGAAAAACCAAGATTTGATATTTTGTAGTAGGCCAAAAATGCTAGCGTTGCAAAAGTTGACGTACAATGGCATAGACATTGCTTTAGCACCATATAGTCAAGAATGGAGAGAGATGAGAAAAATTTGTGTCATTCATCTCTTGAGTGCTAAAAGATTGCAGATGTTTCGTCCAATTCGTGAAGATGAAGTGTCCCGAATGATTAAAAAGATATCTGAACAGGCTGCATCCGCTGATCGAGTGATTAATCTGAGTGAGACTCTAGTGTCTCTTGCTTGCTCGATGATTTGTAGGATTGCTTTTGGAAAAAGGTTTGATGAGGAAGGTCAAGAAAGAAGGAGATTTGATGGTCTAATTCATGAAGCTCAGGCAATGCTTGGGGGATTCTTCTTCTCGGATTATTTTCCTTCGATTGCCTGGATTGATAAATTCACTGGAATGCTTGCTCGACTTGAGAGTATATATGAAAAGTTTGATTCATTTTATCAAGAACTCATAAATGAGCACCTCGATCCAAATAGACCAAAGTCCATGGATGGAGATATTATTGATCTCATGCTTCAACTACAACAAGATAGTTCAACTTCATTTGAAATAACTATGGATCACATCAAAGCTATGCTCATGGTAACGATCTGTTCGGAAATCTTAAATTATACAGATCGTTATCAAATTCTTTTTTTTTTTTTACTTGAAGAGTAGTACAGTCACTAAACTATCACCAACAACATTTTCACTAATTATTGGTACTTTGAAAATTAATTTATACCCTTTTTGCCTTAATGTTTCCAATTACACTTGCATAATAAATTTTCTTTGTTTGGTATTTTGGAGAAGATTGGCAAGCAGGGGAATTCAATAGTGCTTACATTAAGACATGTTTACACACCACAAAATTTGCCTCAATCCAGATACAAAATGCTTATTTCTCTCACTATTGTGATAAGGTTTCCAATTGAAACATAAAATACACTGAATACGTTTGAATAGGAACCTTAGATTTTTGTCTCAATTGAGATGTTTTTGTGATGACCCAAATTTTGTATGTTATGTTATAATCAAAGAAAATTTTTGTTTTCAGTTGTCCATGGTTGAGACAAAAAGCTTTGGACATAGAGGTATTCTTTAGCATGCATTAGGCAAAAGTTTGGGGTATCTATCCAATCATTAGGATGTGATAATTGTGTTATGTGGGTGACCAAGAAAAATATATGTTATATGGGATGGACCTAACGCTATTGTTTGTTGCTTTCCAACTAAAATTGCAGAACGTATTCTTTTGCTGCGACAGACACAAGTACGGTGACAGTAATATGGGCAATGACAGCAATGATGCAAAAACCAACAGTCATGAAAAAATTGCAAGCAGAAATTAGAGAAATCATGGGAAAGAAACAAATGCTAGATGAAGATGATGTTCAAATGCTTCCCTATCTCAAGGCAGTTGTTAAGGAGACATTCAGGTTGTACCTAGCCGTACCACTTCTAGTGCCTAGAGAAACAATTGGAAAATGCACCATTGATGGTTATGACATCCAACCCCAGACCTTAGTTTATGTAAATGCTTGGGGCATTGCAAGAGATCCTGAGTATTGGGAAAACCCAGATGAATTTTTGCCAGAGAGATTCTTGAATAGTACTGTTGATGTGAAAGGGCAAGATTTTCAATTGATCCCATTTGGAGCAGGCAGAAGGGGCTGCCCTGGGTACCCTATGGGACTTGTAACAGTGGAGCTTGTGCTGGCCAATATTTTGCACTCATTTGATTGGGAATTGCCTCCTGGGATGAAGAAGGAAGACATTGACACAGATGCTTTGCCGGGTCTTACCATGAACAAGAAAAATGATCTATGGCTTGTGACAAAACTCCATCTTTAGTGTTGAAGTCAATTATTGATTATCCTAAGCATCTCCGAAGAGATTCACTTTGGTTCTTCAATTGATTAGCATCTCTTGAATTTCGTAGTAGAAAGAATATTTGATCCTCAACGAATTTGATATTTTGTTTTAGATTGAATTTCATTAAGCGTGTAAGAGCACTAATTGATGCACGTAAGTTGCACATGGATATTGTGCGAATGCAAACTTAATTTTCGTGTACAATCCTTGGTAAAACTATATGTTTCTTAGACCATCATTCAGTTACACTCAATACACTCTTATGTTTGTGTACCTAGAAAGTTAAATTTCCGTTTTGTAATAATTTTTTAAGGATAATCTTTTTTTTTTATACAATATTAGGGTGCATTTGATAAAACTGAAGCTTGAAAACTGAAATTTAAAGTCTGAAATCTAAAATCTGAATTTATTAAATTACGAATTATTAAGCACTAAATTCAATATATTTAAGTATATATCATATTAAGTGATAAGTGAATAATTTATTACTTATTTTTTGGAATAAATTTTGCTTACAACATTCAGTGTCACTTAATTAATTTAAATGTTTTCATTTTGATTATCAAATATGTTTGAATATGTTAGGATTTGAACCCATTAAATTTAAATGCTCAATTAAATTATCAAAAGGTCCTTAGTGTATATTTTCTTTTATACTAAGAGGTTTAGATCATGCCATATAATATGAATTCAAATTTGAAGTTCAAATCATGCATTTGTGGTATACATCTAAAACTATTAGTGTAATAAAACACTACACTATTAGTGCATGAAAAGTTGATTCATTTTTCAAACAAGTGCAAAATGAATATTTGTTAGCATCCACAAATTATTATCTAATTGCACACATTCATATTTTTTGCATCCTTGATTGTTTGGACATTCTATTGATTTAACCTCACTTTCGTGAACAAAAAGTACTAGCTTGAGTTCTTTTAACTAGCGTTGACAAGAGTATATTTTACGTGTATTTTATTAGTTAATTTTGGAGTATTTTATCTAGTTGTATAACTAATTAACTAGGGTTTTGGTAAAAATATACATTTTGTGGTTTAAGTGGCAAAAATTGCATTTCTATGAATTTTAATGATAAAAACTTAATGTTTTTGTAAGTTAAATGATTCAATCATCAATTGGAGTAATTGGAGAAGATAATTGGATGATTGATGATGATTTGAAGTGGTTTAAAGAAGACATGAAGTGCAAAACATTCAATTGAAGAAATACAAGTGAAGACAGTTTTGACACAGCTTCATATTTCGGCTATAACTTGAGCTACAATGATCACGTTGAGGTGATTTTTAAACCATTTTGAAGCTAAGAGATAGATCTATATTTGGTATGAAGACATCGAAATCCAGTTTAGTCTTCTTTCTTGTCAAAAATTCGAAATACAGAAGTACATGTGCATGGTCGAGTGTTGAAACAGAGTTCTGACCAGGTGATGGTATTTTGATCATATCTCGGTCCACAGAGTTCCAAATTGGATCATTCTTAAAGTATTGAAAAGCTAACTCAAAGGGATACAATGTTTGTGTTTTTACCAAGAGTTAGTTCGGCCTCTATCAATGAGAAAATAGCAGTTGAAATGATGCCAAATGCACAAAAGTGAATATACGACTTGGCAATACGTGGGTTGTAGTCGCGTATTCTCTCGTCGCGTATTATAGCCTGATTTTTGCAAATTGCTCAGCCACTTGCTCTGTTTTCACACTACTTTCCAGCTTAACTCCAAACAAGAATTTCGACTGTATATGTTCAAGGAACCTTTTGGAAGAAAAAAGGACTTTATGTCTTGTCTAAAAACCATCTTTTGACTCTCTTAACATTAGAATTGTTAGAATCATTCAAGAGAGAAAAAGGAGAGACTAGAGTTAGTTCTCATCAGATTTTAGCATTAGAACTTAGTAGTTAGTCTTGTTTTGTTCTCTCTAACTAGAACTTTTGTGAGAACAATTGGAGACTTCCTTTGTACAACACATTTTGTTGAAGAAATAGAAGATCATTGGGAGCTTTTTCACTAATCTTGGCTAAGCTTTCTTTCTCTATCTTTACTTGTGATTTAATATGTGTTCTTGCAATGAAGCCATGCTTTTTCTTGTTATATACTATATGAGTAGCTAAATTTCTAGATCTAGAGAGTAGACGAGCCTTATGGCTATTTCATATGAAGTGAATATGATTTACACTTGTTTCACCTTGTATTAACTTGTGTATTTATGCATGCTTACCACTTATTATTGCTTGATCACCAATAGCAAGCTTCTAGTTGTTATTATTCAATGAAAGTTGATAATAATGATGGAACAACATGAATAGAGCCTGAGTAGTAGACTCATGAGAATAGAGGTATACTTAAGTGGATTAAACTTGCATTTCATGAAGGAAACAAAAGTAGATTTAGTTATTCACCATGAGAACAGGGAGAACTAATCTATTTTAGGCCATTTAATCATGAAAATGAGATTTGGTAATATTGGAAATAAATCCCTAGTTAAACAAGAGTTGTAACAAGAGGTAAATCTATTTAATTGTATCTTTTATGCCATAAGTAGAATCTACATCTCTAGGCTCAAGTATTTAATGAATTTTCTCCATTTGTTATCTTGCAAATATCTAGTTAAGATTTGTAGGTAGTAGTAATTATAGTTTATCTTATTTAAGTTGATCATTAGTCTAAATAATAGCGTAAGTAAGGACCTAGTACTTGCAAAGTGCTCTCTGTGGGATCGACCCGATATATACCCTAAACAACTAGTTTGACCTGTATGCTTGCAGTAAAACGGGTGTAATTCAGAATTAAACTTGTACTTATATCAAAAACTCGTCAAGCGTCGACTCATCAGTTAGACAAATCAGTATAATTAGTGTCATTAGTACGAAAATTGGAATCACTAACAACATATCCTACAAGTAGACTAATGAACCACGTTCAAATAAATTTTTTTCTCTTAAAAAAAATGCCCCTCTGATCTCAGTCCAAATCCCTTGTTGAAGGATGCAAATTCCTTGAATTACTGCAAGTATTTTATTTTTGTTTTATTTTACTGCTAGCACACATTGGTAGATCAACAAATATTCAGATGAAAGTTGTGGATTATAACTTAACAATATCATAACTTATGACCCATAAGTAGTGTGATGAATACTAATCTGTAATTAAAATGAAATTACATTTAGAGAGACTTAAAACTAAGAATTTCAAATTCCTTAGGGCTCAATCTTGCTCACCAGACATTGTTATTTCATTGAAAAACACGATGTTTACCTGACAATGATTTTTATATTTGGCGGTTAGACTTCTGCAATATGTCCTTATAAAATTGCCTTTCCATAAGATATTTGCTAGATCTTTACATTAGAAGCGGTCAAATTTCTAATGCAAAACTTTGTATTCTTCAACCAAAATTTTGCAAGAAACTTACTTTAAATATACGACAAAACTAATGTCCCAACTTACAGAAGTTTAGATATATCTTGTTTTAGTAATAGATTTTTGTCGTCAGAAGTTAGCTAAAATCTCAGTCGTGCATCACGAGTTATTTGGCATGTTTCAGTTCTGACTTCTGAAGATGATTAACATGATCTTTTGTATATTGCACTATCATTGTCAATGGCTTCGAATTGAGAAGTAATTAAATCATTGCTTGGCCCAAAAAAGGGTAAATAAATTATTGAAAACAATAATTTTTGTTGTAAGCAATTAAACGATTCTACTAAAATTGAGGCTTCGAGTCCTCAGTTACACTCTTGTCACGCTATTTTGTCCCCTTGTCATACTATTTGATTGGCGTGAATCCTGCAATATTTGGCGTATCTTTTCACTAGATTAGTGTAAACCAATTTTTGGTGCAATTTTGTATATTATACACCAAAATGGTATACGTGTTACACCTAATAGTGTTTTACACCAACACGGTGGAAAAATACACCAAATAGTGCAAGACTTGTATCACTTTCAGGTGTGTAACATGGGTGTAACCGTCATGAGTGTAACAGAGGATCAGGAGCCTAAAATTGATTAAGACCTGTTTGATAACTCAATTCAATACTTAAATATAATGAATTCAAATCTTAACATATTCAGATGCATTTGATAACTAAAAATTGAATATCTAAATTAATTATGTGGTACTGAATTTTTTAGGTAAAACTTGCTCTCAAAATTAAGTGATAAACTATTCACTTATTATTGAATGTAATATATATAGAAATGTATTAGATATAATATTTAACAATTCAATAATTAATGGATTCAAACTTCAGATTTCATATTTCAAATTATAGTTTTATCAAATGCATCCTAAGAGAAAGATAGGAATCATTTCAGGGAAATAACACAAGTAGGCCCCTCACATTTTAATCTGGTTTATTTCTAGTTCTTCATATTTGGATGGGAGCATTCCTTAATATATTTGAACAGCAAGGACTTAATATAAAAAAATTATTTTCTAAACAACTACAATACTTAAATTTGCAAATAATAAGACTTTTGAAAATTTTCGACGACAAAAGTAAATTTTATAACAATAGTGTCTACCGCACAACATATTTTCAAGTTTGGAGGGGCAACTAATTAATTTCAAAATAGTTTCTTAATGTAAAATTTCGTAGTACAAATAAAGTATTTAAAATTCTAAGGGGGTGCAAAAGGGATTTTTAAAATTCTTAAGGTGGTGTTCCTTCCTGGCCTCCTTTGTTCTGTCCTTGCACATATGACCCTAGACTTCGGGTATCATCTTAAAACAGCTCTGTTTCAGAGCCTCAAGTTTATTTGTCCTTCAATTACTCTAGACATTCAACCTATTCAAAATTTGGAAAAGATAACCAGGGAAAAGTTTCCCTTCTGAGTATGTCAATATTCAAAAGCAAGGGTAAATAGAGTACTGGAGATAATAGTTGGAACTTGACATATTTCTTTACGGAAAACTCATTATTTATCGTCAGATTAATATTTTATGCATTGACAGTGTAGCGATTTTTTTATACTATTAGTTAAGGATGTATGTCACATATGCATAATTTAAATTTTATGTTATGTGGTAATGATCTAAACTTATTAATGTAAAAAAAAAAATTGTACATTAGCAGTGTATAAAAAAAAAACTTGCTTTATATTATTTTAGCCAATTCTATCTCCTAAATTGACAACTACGGATCAAAGATATGGCTATGATTTTGGGGTGCCAGATATAGTGATGACCAGCAATTGTTTGATTTTTTCCTTATCTGATCTTTCAATTTTGTTCAGGTTGTCTTGTCTCATTGATAGTGGAATTAATGATTTGCATTTTATTGCATTATGTTGTATTACTATTGTGATTACTTTATAATGTTTTACTGCAATTGATCAAGAGTAGTTAGGATAAAAATTATGAATTAATCTTTTCTACGTTGTATATACTATTAGCGTTGGATAAATGACAACTATGTAAAATTTGAATTTAAAATTCAATTTTTACACGCATATCATGAATCAAGCGGTAATAGTGTATACACTGTCAGTGTATATAAAATTTACTAAAAATTTATTACAATATTATACGTAGCTATTATCAATTGATGCTAACTAATCACTATTAAGGGTGATGGTTAAGTTCCTTGTCATCTAATTTTTCATCTTTGTACATGTGATCCATATTTACCCTCTCACATGACAAATCTAATCTAGTTGATAGAGAAAGAAAAGAAAGTTCAACATACTTGAGAACGATTTTTCATTAGATACTTCATTTGTGACCAAAGTTGGTAAAATTGGTCTGTTACGAAGACGTTGATGGGAATGGCCCATGGGCGTAACCTAAGTGGATAAAGAAAATTGTTTGACGATGCTTGCCTTGAAATTTTTTGTAGTATCACTAAGCACCCTGAACTTCAAAAAATATCACTAACCTCCCCTATTTTAACTTTTTTTGCAATTCTATTAACTCATTTCAAAACATAGGATTAAAAGTTGATTTTGGCAAAAAATAGATATATTCATTTGAAAATCACCCTTTTATTATGGTCCCTTAATTGTCATGACAAATTAATTTAATCCTTTAAAATTTGAAAACTTGACGAATGTTGGAACTTGACATATTTCTTTATGGAAAACTCATTATTTATCGTCAGATTAATATTTTATGCATTGACAGTGTAGCGATTTTTTTATACTATTAGTTAATGATGTATGTCACATATGCATAATTTAAATTTTATGTTATGTGGTAATGATCTAAACTTATTAATGTAAAAAAAAAAAATTGTACATTAGCAGTGTATAAAAAAAAACTTGCTTTATATTATTTTAGCCAATTCTATCTCCTAAATTGACAACTACGGATCAAAGATATGGCTATGATTTTGGGGTGTCAGATATAGCGATGACCAGCATTTGTTTGATTACTTGCTTATCTGATCTTTCAATTCTGTTTAGGTTGTCTTGTCACCTTGATTGTGGAATTAATGATTTACATTTTATTGCATTATCTTTTATTATTATTGTGATTACTTGATAACGTCTTACTACAATTGATTAAGAGTAGTTAGATTATTACAATATTATACGTAGCTATTATCTGTTGATGCTAATTAATCACGTTCAAGGGTGATGGTTACGTTTCTTGTCATCTACTTTTTCATCTTTGTATATGTGATCCATATTTATCCTCTTGCATGACAAATCTAATCTAGTTGACAGAGAAAGAAAGAAAAGTTCACATACTAAGAATGCGATTTTTTTTTCTTTTTTTTTTTTTTAAAAAAACTATGACGATACTTCATTTTGTGACTAAAGTTCGTAAAATTGGTCAGCTATGAAGAGGTTGGTGGTAATGGCCAGTGGCATAACCTGGATAGAGGAAATTGTTTGACACTCTAATAATATTGATAAGGGATAATTACAAAAATTTACCTTGAGATTTTTAATAGTATCACTTATCATCCCTGTACTTTAAAATATATCACTAGCCTCCCCTATTTTTGACATTTTGCAACTTTGTCAACCCATGTCAAAATGTAGGATTAAAAAACCCATTTTAAGGAAAAAAATTCATTCGAAAATTGCCCTTCTCTTATGAACCCTTAATTGTCATGACAAACTAATTTAATCCTGCAAGATTTGAAAACTTGACGAATGTGGTTCTTTAATGGAAAATTAACCATTCTTAATGGGTTGTAGTTCCTTTAATAGTTTCTGTGCCACAATTTAGACACAAAACATTAAAAAATTTTAAAAATTACGAAACATGTAAAAAAATCACACAAAAAGACATGCTG
The DNA here is from genome assembly GCA_023065735.1 of Coffea humblotiana. Taxonomy (NCBI): domain Eukaryota; kingdom Viridiplantae; phylum Streptophyta; class Magnoliopsida; order Gentianales; family Rubiaceae; genus Coffea; species Coffea humblotiana. Next base: position 45,050,734 of record CM041213.1, on the reverse strand, counting down.
CGTATGATTGCCACTGTTATACTTTGTCCTCTCTATATTTTGTCCTCTTAGACTCGCACCTTTGTACCTTTTGACATTGTTTTCGTCATTTTGGTTTATGTACTTGAGTTCAGAATTAGTTTCTTCTAAATGAAGAGCCGCTTTTAGTTCGAAATGCTAATTAAATTCAACAATAGCAAACACCTATTGAAGAAAATTTGCCATTTCTTGGTGGGAATTAATCCACTATTTGAGCTCGAAATATTACCAATGTCTTATTAAATGCAGGATAACAATCCCCGCCTCCCCTCCCCTTCCCCCCCCCCCCCCCCACCCCCAACAAAGAAAGGGTGAAAACTAATTTTCTATTTTATCTGATAAAAACTTAGTATATGGGGAGGGATGCTAGCTCGAATATCTTAAAAAAAAAAAAAACTTTACAAGGCATATTACAAACTCTCAAGGACCGTACAATGAATACGAGCGAGTGAGTGAGTGATGGGGTAACTTGATGTGGCATTGATGTATCAGTACCACTGGCCTCTTAAATTTTACTATGACCTTTCATTCACTCACTCGCTGGCTGCTTTTAATTTTCTGGTTTCTTTTTATTGGGGGTGTCCCTATTTCCATCCTTTTCATCGGGAAAATAGTTCTTGTGACCCCCGGTTGGCACTTATTTGGCCAGACTGGAATGGTACCCTGCGTACGTACTTGCGACAATATTCATGATTTCATTCATTAGTGTGTGTGTGTGTCTGTGTGTGTGATGGTATTTCTGATCTGTCGCTGCATTACGTACTTTGTAGTTTGTATTAATTGTTTGTATTTGACGGAAATGCTCAGATTAATTAATAATATGCCATGCACATTGCACAGCAACTTCAAGCAAGGATCAAAACTTCTTCTAATTAGCTGTCCATAAATTATAAATAAATAAAAAAAAGGCTACAAAATGAAAACAGCTTTTCTGAATTAACGCTTCAATGCCATTATTGTTGGAAGACTTTTTCTTTTCTTTTCTTTTCTTTCTTTTTTGGCAATTTGATGATTTTTTCTTGTCGGGTTTCTTCAACTTCAGGATGCAACACCTTATTTTTCGAAAGATGCAAACAAGGTTGCATTAGATTAAATGTAGACATTTAAAAATATTTGATATCATTTCGAAATATTCGGAAAGAAATACAAATACACAATCACTGATAACATACTTCAAACTGACACTGGTACATCACTATTTATTTATTTTTCCATATCACTATTTATTTTTACCCATATTTCTTGGCAAAGAGGGAAAGAGCATTTTTCGGGTGCATGGTTAGTCCTGGCATAACTTCAGTATCTACGTCTTCTGCTTTCATCCCAAAAGGCAATTTCCAATCAAAATGATACAGAAGATTTGCCAGTGCAAGTTCCACTGTTGCGAGTCCTAGAGAAAATCCAGGGCAGCCCCTACGTCCAGCTCCAAATGGGATCATTTCAAAATCTTGTCCCCTAAAATCAATATTACTATTCAAAAATCTTTCTGGGATAAAATCATCTGGACTTTTCCAACATTCAGGATCTCTTCCAATGGCCCATGCATTAATGAAAACTAATGTTTTATACTTAATTTCATAGCCTTCGATTGTGCATTCTTGTGTAGTTTCTCTTGGCCCTAGAAGTGGAGCTGGAGGGTATAATCTTAGAGTTTCTTTTATCACTGCTTTTAGATAAGGAAGCTCCTGAATATCTTCTTCATCTACTCTTCCTTTTTCTCCGACCAATTTTCTCACTTCTGCTTGTACTTTCTTTAGTGCAGAAGGGCTCTTCATCAGGGCTGTCATTGCCCAAATAATTGCTGCAGCAGCTGTATCCGTCCCAGCAATAAATATATCCTGTGACAAAAGGGTAAACGATTATTATTAAGGACCATATCAACTATTTTAACGCAAAAAAAAACTTTCAGTTTACTTGATTTATGTTCAGAAAACCATGTACCAATATGCTTGTTAAAGAAGATGAAAAAAGAAAGAAAGAAGAGGAAATTCAGCAGTTGATTATCTTGAAAATAGGGATATACTACCATGAGAATTGCCTTTATGTGATCCCAAGATAGGCCTATAATTGATGATTGTTCTTCTTTTAGCTGAATTAAGAGATCGAGCAAATCATCCTTCATGCTTTGTGGTCTGTTTGGATTGAGATGCTCCTGTATCAACTCTTGGTAGAATAAATCCAGCTCATTGAAATTCTTCTCGAGACGTTCAATAATCCCAGAAAATTTATCTACCCAACTGAATGAAGGAAAATAATCTGAGATGAAGAAACCCCCAATCATGGCCTGAGATTCTTGTAAAAGTTTATCGAATCGCTTTCTCTCGTGCCCTTCCTCATCGTACCTCTTTCCAAAGGCAACTCTACATATTATAGTGCTCGTCAAGGACATTATTATGGTCCTTAAATCAACTAGTTGTGATGAAGATGAGAGATTTACGATCTTTTGAATCATGCTCGAAATTTCATCTTCACGAATGGGACGAAAAGATTGTACTCTTTTAAGGCTAAAGAGTTGGAGGACACAAATCTTCCTCATTTCCCTCCAGTAGTCACTGTAAGGTGAGAATGCAATATCCCTTCGATTGTATGACAGCTTTTGCCGCCCAACAGAAGCTGGCCGGCCGGAGAACACAAGATCATGGGTTGTCAGGGCCTGTTTTGCCATTCTTGCTGAAGAAAGAACTAGTACTGGTACTGAACCAAGCTGTAATGACATGAGGGGGCCATATTTCTTGGAGAGTTGGCTTAGGAATTCATGAGCCTTTTCACTGTCGAATTGGTGCAAGTTCCCAATGAATGGGAGCCCTGGAGGACCTGGTGGTTGACGGATATTTCTGAGTTGCTTGTGCTTTTTACCTATGGATATGAGGATTGAAAAAAGGAGCAATAAGAGAAAAAGCATTGTCATCTTTAATTGAAGGATAGCAGTGAAGTGAGATAGGTTCAAGGGCTCAGTATTTAAAGGCGCTGAGAGGTAATTAGAATGTCACTAGGAGCCTGTTTGTGGAAACCAACCTGGATTCGGGTTTCTCCAATTGAATTCTACCCAATTCTGTCCAGTTGATATAATTATTACCATATTTGGTGTAAACTTATATAATTTTAGTGTAATCATGAAATTCATTAACTCGTACCCAAAATTGTAGGAGTTTATATCATATATTAATTAGATTGAACTGGACTAGAAGTCAATTGTAGAGCCCCATTTCCAACCAACCTAAACCTATCATAACTTTATACATACATATACTTATATATACATATACATATATATATGTAAAATATATGGAGATTCTAAACCTTGAAATTATAAATGTAAAATATATGAAAAGCCCCATTTCCACCCTAGACCCATACATACATATGTATGTAAAATATATAATACATTGGTTTAAATGGAGATTCTAAACCTTGAAATTAAGGAGAATTTACAAGTTGAATCAAGAATCTCACGTTACTTGACTAATGTCTCTACTAGCTTGGAGACACGTAGGTTTAAGATCAAATTTACATAGCCTTGAATACTATCATTTTTCATATTTTTAACCACTTGTCGCAAAATTGCAAATTTATAGTTATGAATCACGTTAGAGAAATACTGATTCATGCCAAGTCCATTTAGGAAACAAAAGTTTATAGTTTTAGTCTAATATGTAATACATTTTGGTAGGACCACACTATAAAATGTAAATGGAATTCATGGTCACTAAAGCGCTCAGGTCAATTAGCAAGGAATCAAACTAAGGAAGAAGACTTGAAAGTGATTTGGCTCCAGAAGAACGTGCACGCACGTGATGCAAAAGGATTCTAAATGAGACTATCACTGTTGGAAATGTAACGGCATCCCCATCACTCGCAACCCAGCGAGTCAAGTCTTTAAACTTATCAAAAAATTACTTGACACCATATTCAACTCCCGTTTATGGGTGGTTTACTGGTTTGTGTTCCATCCCTCGATGTTTGTAGGACTATATCTCAAATTCATCATTGAATAAAAACGGGTCAGCCTGATTTTTCTAGAGCTGACATAGTCCATAATCCCATGATGCTAAATGAATCAATAATGAATCTCATGGGGCATCTCTGCTGTAGAATGAGTCCAAAACATGCAGCCAAAAAAAACTGGTTCCAGAAATGTAGGACGATGATTAGCGTGTTTTGATTGATTGCAACTATGAAAAATCAAATGGTTATCAGAAGATGAACAATTTTTGAGAGACAAAACTATCTGCGCAGTTTGAATTTCTGAGATTTGGGAGCATAATCCTATTTAATCGCCAGTGATTACAAGGGCATCATTGTGTGTTTATAGGAAAAAACACGCAAATGATTCCTTATGTTTTTTCCTCCATTTGATTTTAAGTCTTTCACATTTAAGATGAATCATTTTGTTCTCTCGGTAATTCTTAAGGAGTTCTAACTTGGTAAAGTCCACTTTTTGTCTTAAAAAACACTAATACATTACGTGAATGAATATGGGGAAGGAAAATAAGCAAATCACGTTTGGTTTTTTTTTTTTTTTCATTTGTTTGCTCTCAAACCCATGAAGAATCCTAACCTTTTTCCCTTGAGATTTTCCCTTATTGGCCTTTCGCAAAATATGCATAAAGAGACACACTACATGTCACAAAACCAACAAATAAATGACGATGCATAAGAAGCGAGGAGAAGAAAACTTCAGGCTGTATTTATTGATGAGGGAAACATAGGAATAGACTGTGCAGCCAAATTTTGTTTTCTCACATTTTTCAAGGTGTCACATTTTGATAAAAGTCCATTTTTTGTCATAAAAATAAACGAATTAATGCGCCACACAGAACCCTAATTCTTTTCCACAAAACCCACAAACAAATAAGGATAACAAAGAAAAAATAAGTGGATAACAAAGAAGAGAAAATAAGAGAATGAGTGGATGTCGACGAGAAAAATAATTGAATAGAATGTGTAGCCATTCTTCTTTCGTCTTAAAATTACATAAGACACGATTGTACAACAGGATTCAGGACCAAAAGCTTTTGGGCCGACACTTTAATTTGGACGGGAAAAACACGGCTATATAAAACCGTGACCTGAGTTTTTATTTTCGTACCCTAAAGAAGTAACGAAACTAGCTCACAGCCATCAATCTAGGTATGCCCATTACTTTCCAGTTTTGTTTCTTCATTGCAGTTGGGTCGTCACGCCTCAACCAAGCGTTTGTTGGAGTAATCTACCTAGCTGGCTAGTACCAAAACTTCTGGTACAAAACAAAATCTTCCACCAGTTCTTGTGACTCATTCACACAAGATCACTGTTCAACTTTGGGGGACTAACTTGTCAAGTGACTCAGGGTCACTTCCATGATAGTTCCAAATTCTCAGTACCCATCACCGGGATGCGGATCTCTCCCGTTGTTGGCAATTGGCAAGAGTACCGCATTGGTCTGAAATCGGGATAGTGTTGGATATTTTAATAAAAATATTATTATTATTTTGAATTCATTCACATGCTTATTTTTGAATTCAAATGCAATAAGTTACAAAATTTGAAATGAATTTTCAGTTATAAGATCACCATTAAAAAGATAACTTATGAGATTTATGTATTGTATTTGTAACCTATGAGATTTATGTCTTGTTTTTGTAACCTATGTAATGATTCGGTTTTAAAAATTTATTTATTGAATTTTGACTATTATACAATGACCTAGACCTTTTCAAATTTTGTAACTGAAAAAAATGACATATTTATTCCATTTAATGGTGGTATTCTAATACTCCTAAAATTTCAGCCCATAAATAGAGGTCACTATCAACCAAGTTGCATACACCTTTCTTGCTATCTCAAAAAACTATCTTCCTCTCACTTCTATTGGACATTAATTAGGTGTTGAGAAGAGCTCTAACTTCTCTAAATTGTGTAGATTTAGTAGAAGCAACAGTATAGGTTGGATTGTTGTATCCCAGAAGCAACGTGCCATCAACCTTCTACACCGGGTATAATCCCGAGAGGGGCGCGAATCGTCTTAAGAGAGTGACTTAGTCCGCGCCTCACCTAGCCAAAATTACTTTATTTCTCTTTCTTTGACTTTTGTTTTGCAGGTTGGTCGTGCATATCAAGTTCTAAAGGAACAACAGATAGTATAGCTCGACTCGATCTCGATCATTTTTTTTAAATCAATAAATTTTGAAATGAATAGTTGAGATTGAGTTGGGTTGTATTGACCCCAATCTTAGACTGGTTACAAGATGGTTCGATTCTTCCCACAATCGCAGAGGAACTAGATTCTCTTGCAATTAGTTTGGTTAATTGCCAAATTACTAAATTAAGATGTTTCCTTTTTTTTTCGAGATGAGACTTTCTCAGTGAAAGTGCCATGCTGGTTTGTTGTTCCCATTGAATTATCATGTCAGATGCGCGAGATATTTGTTGAGTTAGAAAATGAATTAGGGTTGAGTCAAGGAACAACCCTGGTGATGTAACTCTTGAAATAAACGAGCTAATCAAAACCAGAAATGTGGTCCGAACATATTGTGGAAACTTTGGAGCTTAAAACTTGATTTCAAAAGTGTCGATTTCGAAAAGTAGGCTTCAACTACCAATAAAGTACTTTGACAAGCACATAGGCATCATGATTGCGAAACCAAATATCGTAAGCAATCTTCCATAGAAGAAAACTGGGATAACAAAACTTTTTTCTTATAGAGTCACGTTTATCATTTTGATTTCGTGGAACATGATTTCCTTACTCCGATCACAAATTTCCTGTGTCAAATGGTTATTTGTGGAGCAACGTAATAGTCATATCACATCTATATCTACATCTACATTTATGTTAAACAGCAATTAGTGATATCACATCTATATCTATATCTATATTTATGTTAAACAGAAAGTTTATTTTCAAGATCCAGTTTAACTAGTAAAGGCATTAGTTAAAGTATTGTGAGATTATTGGTTCGACTTTCAAGCTGCTACTTTTCCCCTTTGCTTCTTATGAGGCTTCGAGTCTTCATTGAACCTAAATCAGAAAAAGGAAAAGAAGAAAAGGAACAAATAGCAAGTTTATTTTGGACTTTTAGTGATTTAGATTCTTTTCAGCAATACCCCGCACATAATATATTAAGGCTGTTTTATGACTCAAAAATTGAACATTATTATAACACTGTTGATGGTATTGGTGTAATATGGAATTTGAGGCATCTGTATATATATATGAAAGTAGTTATTTTAATCATAGTATTTCTCACTCCTACATAGTATGCCTAATTGAAGAAAATTAACAGATTATGGGTCATTTGAGTTTTACCCATACTAATCCTATTTAGATTACATTGTGTTTAAAAATTCTCTCTAATTTTAAAATAACTTTAAAAAACAATTAATCTTAAATAATCTTATTTTAATGATAGTTGCTTTCTATCAAACTATTACAATGATTATATTATATGTTTAAAAATTATATTTAATTTTAAAATAGCTTTAAAAATAACTAATATTATCTTAATGATATCTGTTTTCTACCAAATTATTACATACAATTATAATAAAACCTTTTTAAATCACAATTATTGAAATCTTACATTCCCATAAATTACTTTCTTTGACCACTATAATCTTATCTTAATGATATCTGCTTTCTACCAAATTATTACATAGAAGTATAGTAAAACTTTTTTAAATCACAATTATTGAAATCTTACATATCTCATAAATTACTTCCTTTCACCACTATATTATTGATTAGTATTCAAATTATTTATCATTTTTCTCTTAATTTTGAATTAATTGTTACACTGATAGATTTATCAATGTTATTGGAAATTGAATATTTATTGACAAAGAAAAATGGATTGCTAGATCTTTTTCTACTTAATTAAATATGAATATATAGTTCTAAGTTTGTGGTCATTATAAAAATTTAAATTATCTAAAAGAATATTTATAAAAAAAAGAATATCTACCAAGTTTTTGATATGGAGCACATTATTTGATGTATACTATCATATTATAGTAAAAGTATGTAAACAATTTTTTAAAAATTAGTAAATAATTGAACATTTAATATACATTAATTTTTTAAAATTAATATGATTGAACATGTAGAACTATTGTTAATTTTTATATTTAAATTATTGGTATTTGTATAAATTCACAATAAATGAAAAGTTTTTAAAAATTAGTAAATAATTGAAAATTTAAAATACATTAATTTTTTAAAATTAATATGAATGAACATGTAGAAATGTTGTTAATTTTTATATTTAAATTATTTATATTTGTGTAAATTCACAATAAATAAAAAGAAAAGACCGTGCTAAGGCACGTGCAAAATTCTAGTTATTTTAGGAAGAGGGTTCGGAATATAATATAATTAGATTTGGAGTGAAGCTACATTGATGTCAATTTCTAAACAAGAAACACAAAAAGAGAAATTCCACAAATAGAATGATTTTGAATGAATTTATGACAACATTACTTTTTAAGCACTGTATAGTGTAGGGCGTGTGATTCTTGGAGTTATTAGTTGCCAATTGCATTAATGAATTTGGCTACCATCTAGTTGCTATAATTGACAACGAAAAGTTTTAACTCCTTAAAATGCGTAGAAACACTTTTTTTTTTCCTTTTCATGACTCAAATAATTGACATCATTTATAGTCCTATTATGTAACTTATTTCCGTCATCCAATGAATATTGCCTTGGCCTGGAACCTATGGCACATACAATTATGCAAAATTCGGTCTTGTCCTTCATGCCTATCAACCCAACTCTTGGTAGTTTTGACAGAAAGAGGATTTTACTTAGTATATGCAAGAAAAGTATTAATATTATGGCTTGAGCAACACACGCTCAGCAAGAAGCTTTTACTTCCTCCATTGGATCATACAAATAATACATACATATATTGCTTTCAAAATGACTTTTGCCCACCATCCTTTTGCAGTAGTTTCATTTCATGAGCATAAAACCTTCTGTATGCATAAGTATACTTGTAGATTATAAGGAGCTTTAACATATCATATACATGACCATATATATATAACATATGATTTAAGATGAATGTTCCCATAATTATATCCATGATCATGTAATCATACAAGAAAACTCATAACATGTCAAAAGTTCATAAACTAGAACATCCCTCGTTGGCATTGAATATTCAGGCTAGCGACTAACTCAATCTAAGCTTTCACTTGATTTACATAAACATGAAATCTACTGTGGTTGTGAACATTTATCCACATAACATGGATTAATTCATCAAAAAACATAGCCACACGCATTATGCATAACATCAATTAATTCATCATAAAACATGCCGCTCGAAAAAAATTATCATAATGCTTCAAACATAAATATTTATCACACACGATCTAAATTTGTATGATTGATGTATAGTGAGGCAAAATACTTTTTAAAAACCCAATTTAAAAAATCACAGAGGATTAATAACCACTCACATCTTATGCAGTGTCCTTCGATGGAATTCTTTAAACCTTAAAATACATACCATGAAATATATATCATTTCATTGACAGTCTGTAAACCGTATAAATCAACTCCTAGACTCCCCAGTACATGTTTGGACTCTTATAAAAAGATTTATAAAAAAAAAATTCGAATTAGAAAATTTCCCTATTTGGAAAGCTTCTCAATTTGGCTGGTTCCCTAATTTGGTTTTCTAATTAGTTAGATAGATTCTAAAGAATTACCAAGAGGGACTATGCAGTTTCGGCCCGACTTGCCTTTGGGTTTAATTAATTATAAACTTTTTCTAGATGGGACATATTTCTTCTAACTTTGGACTTTCTAAAAATAGCCTATTTCTGAGAAATTCGGCACAAAATTAGGACTTCAACTTAACCAAAGCAAAGAGTTGGGTTGGGCCTTGTGTACTATGATTAAGTAGTAAATAACTTATTGTTCGACCATAGCTCATTGGGCCTGAAGCTGTTTAATTTAGTCAAATTACTTGAAGGGGATGTTACACAATAAAGTAGGCACAAAACTTAGCTAGAAAATATTTTTAACAAAACCAATCCACAATCACGACATATTGGGGCTTAAAAACACAGTGATCACTAGACTTGTGCAAATGGGGCAATTCGACCATTTGCCTAGAAACAACATCCCTTGGGCCCCCAAACGATTATTTTCAAACAAAAGGACTGACACATAGGATAGGAGATTATTTGAGATAATTTTATAAAAAAATACTATAACACTTTTTTAATATAATATATATAAGATAAAAAGATGATTGAAAAATATGTATATGATGCATGCAACTCAGTATGTATAAATAAGGTGTAAATAATGTGCAATCCAAACAAATGAGAAAATCCACCTCTAAGGCATGCAGTTTATATGCATGCCTTTGTTGGTTTCTTTTGTTCCAAAAGCCGTGGCTTATTTAGAATGATCTCATGTGACAAGATTTCTGATGTTTACAGCCCTCAAATTATTCTTTGTCCGTCGTAAAAGTTCAAAACATAGCCACATATGCTTGTCGAAATCCAAGGAAGAGAACTCAAAAAAAAAATTAGGAATATTATTCAAAATGTCTCTCACATTTCGTCAAGTGAATATTTTTCATCGGTTTGTCTAACAAGTGTCCATAGAACGCTCGTTAATATATATTTTAGGTGTTATATTTTTTAAAATATAAAATTAATTAGAGAAAGTAAATAAATATAAGGGAGGATAGACAACATTAACCAGGAAAAGTATATAAAAACAAGAGTGGATAATAATTATTAGTAGTTGTAAATATATAGTAGATTAGGTGAATATTAGGTGTGTCAATGAGGGTACCCGTTAAAAAAAACCCTTTTTTCATCTCCCACTTTTAAAATATTAATTTTATATTCCTTACAAATTTAAATTAATAAAATTTGATCCCAACCTAAGTTTTCAACTACTTTTTAGTTTGAAACTACCATGTGACTCACATGTAGTTATTTTTAGCATACAAAAGATTAGACCCCATTTTTTTTAGTGGCAAAAATGTATATAAATTAGGTTAGATCCCACTTTTTTAGAAAAAAAATAAATATAGCTCAAGTCAGCTCTTACTTTTTCAGGGATAAAAGTGAATATAGATCAGGTTTTTTGTTTAACTATAAATGGGATCTTTCCTTCTTACCCCTCAAAAATGTGTGGGTCAAGTGATAAATTTAAGGGAAAAAATTGTCAAAAATCTAAGTTGAGACCAAATTAATTTTATTGACTTGATTTTATAAGGGACATAAATTTATTATTTTAAAGTGAAAGATGAAAATATTCATTTGGTAAAATGTGAAAATCATTTCGAACAATTTTTCCAATTTTTTTTATTCAAGACATAGCCAAAGAGTAAAGAAGGGGTCCGTTATTCTTTCTTTGTCTTTTTGTCTAAATCCGATTTTCAACGAGCAATATAAACAGAGAAAGAATAGAAAATTCAGTCCGTGACAATGTTCAAAAATTTTTCACTTTCGAAGAAGCTGTTTGGTAGGTTGATATTTTGTCGTTAATTCTACAATTATTTGCCCCTCTTATCTTACCAAATGTTGCGTTAATTAGCGGATTCTATTTACTTTTGATAATTTGTGCTGATAGTAGGGAGTTGGAACAAAGAGTAGTAAAAAGTGCAAATTTTTCATTACACTTGCTATTCAGCGTGGTTGCATCATACTCAAGGCTAGGCATGTCCAGAAAGCTCGGGAATGATACGAGACATCCAGCTGAGAATTGAAGTTCCAAAGTGGGGTCACAAAATTGTTATTAGATGGAATTGTTGACTTTGCATTTCCGGTCAATATAGGATTTGTTAAACCAATTTATTTTGCAATTAGTAGGAGAGTTTGAGTAGTAGTAGGAAACAAGAGACCAATTTGGGATTGTTTCCTTATGTAGTGGTTCAAGTGCGGTAGACTAGCATCTAATGAGGAAGTTCCCTTTTCTTCTTTTTCGGGGAGTAGCTTTTTGAAGCGGCAATCATCAGAGACGGTTGAGACGTCTTTTACTTTTCTTTTTCATCGGATTTTCTTCATCTCAATGGAGACAATGCATTCAACTATTGATTCTGCAATTTTGCATGGAATTCTCTCAATGGAGATGAACTAAATCTTTTTTTCTAGTTAAAGAACAACGAATGATTTGGTTCAACTTAAATTGTGAGATCGAATTGATTTTACTTATTCCTGTTATTTTCTGGTATTTGTATATTGCCTACTTTATTTTCTTATGGTCGTTGTATTATTCAATTATTCTGGGCCTGGATATTAGACTAATTCAATAACTTAAAACCAATTAGAGTAATTATAACCATAATTGTTTAATTATTCTAAACTAGTGGTAACTTGCATGATTGGGTTTGTGTCAGAGAGATTTATGGGCTAATTTGAAACAAATCTCGTAGCACGTTGTTCTGGTTAGAACATGGCTTCTCTAATTATTAAAACAATTGAGAAATTGAACTCTACGATCGTATCTAGATTTATTTTGTAATTAGGGTAATTGCTAACGGTCGTACTTTCGCTATCGATAAATTAAGGAGAAGTTGATTGTTATCGCTTGTTTGACAGTTATAACCTGTTTATCAATTTATAAGTAGAATTATTATTGCATCGATGATCAACTTAGGGAACTATTTCCGAAGTTGCTTCTTGGCTAGAACTTGTCCGATATTATCTGAGTTTTGATAAGTTGCTATTTACTTGTTAGCTATTTAGTATATTCAAGTAATACTGTTTATTATCGTTTGTATAAAACCCCCCATATCCTAAACTCTAGAAGAAACTAATTTCTCCCAATCTCTGTGGATTCGATCCTACTTACCACTAGATACAAAATTTGTATTCCATTTGAGCAGGTATTTATTATTGCACGGGTTCGACAACCTGCCACTGTTTAACAAGGCATGATCGGTTTTTTTTTTTTTTTTATAAATATACACAGATCTCAAAGGCCTTGAGCTTCCAACATGTACATATGGCACTAGTTATAGTAGTATTTATATCACGTTAATGAGAAAATACAATATATACAGGCATAAGTTCGTAAATCTCATAAGAGTAGTCATGATTTCAATTTTTTTTCCTTCTTAGTGAAATGTTGAATTTCAGTAATTGAAGAACCCTATACATATATCAAAACCCTGGTGCATACATTTGAAATTATTCCAAATCCGGATACAGTTCTAGGCAAATTTTTTTTTTTTCCTATTCCAAATCACATTCATTCGAGAACAAATAAGGGAAATCCCACCAATACAAAGTTCAAAGCCGGTACAAAACTGCAACTGAACAAATGTAACCAGAAATAGAGTAACATAAGAAAACCAGATTCAACTACATTCGAGTGAAAATTCTTTGGTCTAGATCCCAACTAAGGCTAATCTCCCAGTTCCTCTTAGTTCTTTCAACTCGGTGCCAGTCAACCATTGAAGATCGATCTCGCATCCTGGATGTCTCTTTGTAGGACAACATTACAAAGGCAGCAATTATGCTATCACAGAAGGAATTACTGCTGTAATTATCACACCAACAGTCCAGCTCTGATCCTGCCACGAAGCTTAAGGTGTAAGACTTGCCTCTTTTGAAACAATTATGATCCACATGATTGATTCTAAAGTGATTGATATCATAATTAATTGATTGATATTTTTTCAATAATTAATTAGCATCTCCCATTATATAATGATTGGTGATTGACATCCTGATTAATTGATTGATATTTTATCAATAATTAATTAATATCTTCCATTTGCCAATGATTGATTGATATCTACTGTTAATTGATGTCTTATTCAATCAGTTAATCAATCAATTAGTCAGAAAATATTATTTTAGTTATGAATTTTGGCAAGATTTCCTTGATGGCAGGAAGCCCTGGGGATTTTTGTATTTGCCAATAAGAGTCCCTAGCCTAACCTATAAATAGTCTGTGATATTTCATCAGTTGTACACTTTTGGGTTTGGCATAGGTTAGAACATCATTACTTTAAATTCTTCTTCTACTTTTCCTTGTTCTATATATTTTGTTTTGTTAGAATAGATAAGAAGGAGTCAAGGATACAAGAAGAGATCAACTTGTACTTGACAACAATGGTTAGAGGTAAGTATATTTAGATTTCCGTTGCGTAATACATTCACATGTACATAGTTAGTTTAACATGTGGTATCAGAGCCAACCTCTAACCATGTTGTTCAGCTTATAATTTCATGATTTATTGGTAATCTGATAAAAGTTTTAGAGATTCATATCAAATTTGAACGAATCGAATTTAATTTGCCATGGGATCTATGGTCCATTTTCTCAATAATTGAGATTTATTGACTAATCCTATATATATGTATCATTCATATAATATCTTATTTGGTTATGCAATTCATCCAGATTTTCTCCAATAATCTGGTATGATTGCAAGTAATTTGAATGTTTCTTGGACTTACATATTTGTAATTATAAGGGTTATATGTATTGATTGTTATTATCAATACAATATAACAATTCGAGAAACATATAAAGAGTTGTTATATTCAACAATCAAAAGATTAATATCACATTAATCTATGCAAGATAATTGGTTGAGTTTATATGAATGGATCTGCAGGTTTATTGAATCTCTGCTACCTTATTATGAGATAAATATCTAAAGGCATGATTTCAATATGAGTCTGCCTCCACGTTTCTATTATTATTTGGAATTATGTAGTATTTTGTGCACTATGCTTATGTTCATTTATCTCATATTATAATGTCAACATTAGTATGGTTGATTACATTTAAATTTTAGATAATTTCCTCTATAAAGTGTGTCTTGCATATCAATTATTTGATGCATGAAGGATTTTAATCACATAAAGGATGGTGGTTAAAAAAATGAATATAAAAAAAGGAAATTATGAAATTCTTTTGTCCAAATACAGATTTTTTGACTATTTTGATACCCTTATAAAGTCTAGCACACTTTATGTTTAAGAGTAGCCATAGCATCTCAAACATTGGTGTACTACAATTTTGATCACATATAGTTTAGTGATTAAAATCAAGAATTTCTAGTCAACAAGTTGATTACTCATTTTCTGTGAATTTTCATTAGAAGTTTTCTTACATCGTATCTTTGGGAGTAGCCATAGGATCTCAAATATACGGTGTAAATAACTTTAATCACATAAAATTAAGTGATTATGAAAGGAAAGGAAAATTCAATGAAATAAAGTCAATATAAAATTTTTTGACTATTGACAAATAACAAGATGCCATGCTAAGAATTTCACTTTTACATTATATATTTGGGAGTAGCCACAGCATCCCAAATATTTGATGAGAAAAGTTTTTCATCACATACAGCTTGGTGATTGAAGTTATGAATTTTTAGTCAACATATTGATTAGTTGATAATTTTTCTTATAACGCCGTATACTTAGGAGTAGTCACAACATCTTAAGTATATTAGTGTTTGGAGAAATTTTGTATTTCTTTTTACATATTGCTGAGTGATTAAAGAAATTAAAAAATGGCATCTATATCAAGTTGCAATTAATTCATTAAGATAGTTATCCGGTCCCATAGGGAGGTAATTATTTTGATGAGATTAATTGACATAAGATAGTAAATTAGACGGTCAATTAAGAGATATTTCTATGCCCACGGGTATGAATTATTTCTTTAATTCATTGTTCTAGATTACTAGTCTTATGATTAAGTAAAGTAAATTCTATGCATGTTTGCAACCTTTGTCCACAGAAAGGTTTGAATTTACTATTTGAATTGATATAAGGTTGATTCAAAATCAAGGTACAAATTTCATAACTTTTTTATGATATATTCTTGATTGTTCATTCAGCATTTCATTCCAATGATTTTATGGTTCATATTAGCTTGATTTTTTAAATTCATTGTCTTTTGTTTTTTGTGTAAGTTTTAAATTAGCACTTTCATGAGAATGAACAAATCATTCTCATAATGTGGATATATTTGCTAATTTAGAGGTTGAGTATGAGAATTGGAAGCAATTTAATGGTTTGCTCATTTTGTCTCATCTTCATTAAAATAGGATTCAAACCCTAATTATTTATAGTTAAATTTTGCATAAAAGCAATAAAGAAATTGTTGCAAGTTTTAATTAGCACCCTTAGAAGGCTTTCTTTTGTGACACTTAACTATTGAAGTGTATTTTAGCTCATTTCTTAGATTTTAGAATTTTGCTATATCATCAATTAAAGTCCCATCAAATTGAGATTGAGTTATTTCTATAGCATTTCATTCTTGATTCTTTCATGCAAAATTTCTTAACCATTCAAACCTTTATAATACACATAAAGATATATGGTTAATTACTTGTTTTAACCATGTTCATTAAGAAAGGATAAAGAGGTTAAGAAATAAGAGAAACTTAGCCTTCATGAAAGAGAAATGGAAAGAAAGGTAATTTTGTTCTCATTAAGTCAAACAGCAATAAAGACCAACGTTGTTTGTAAGAGAATGATATTTGATACTCTACCTTGAGAGAAAGTAACTCAAAAGAAAATCTCAATTGTTGAGTGTTATAAATTGTGATATATTTGGTGAATTGGCTAAAATTGTCAATTTATGCTGCCAGTATAATAAGTTTCTGATTATATGAAAAGTGAACAAAAGTTTCTTTATAGAAACTAAAAAATGTTCACATAAAGATAAGTTATGCATTATTGCTCATTTCAAGAAATTTTTTTTTTCTAAAACATTATTGTCTTATTATTTTAGAATTTCTATTTTCAAATTAATTACTATTGGGTATGATTATGAACCTCATTATTCAATAGTAGATTTTGAAAATAGTGAAATTATTAATTCTAAAGTTTTCAGTACCATCCTTTGAATTGAACAATATATTGCACTTGACCACAATAATTATATTGACAACTCCTTAAATTTTGGCATAAGAGAGTGAGATATATCTCTATAAGGAAATAAAGAGTTGATAAATCATAAATCTTTAAAGATTTTAGATTTATTGACTATAATATTTTAGGTAGACTATATAAGTAAAGAAGATTATTCAACCATTATGGATGCTATAAGAGTTTCATTATAACACTAAAATTTTGTGAATTATTTTCTATCCTTTTTGATTGGTGAGAGATATTTATCTCATTATTAGGTAACCATTCATCAAATATAAAGTTCCTTTCTTATTTGATAATGGATCAATATTTGATACCTTTGTAAGTGTTCAAACAAGAAAGAAAATTTGAAATTTGAAAGATAGAAAATAAAATGAAGGCACGCAAAATTAGGGGTCTATCCTATATGTGCTCATTTTATAAATTCCATAATTATGAAGCATTGCTAATGAGTAAAAGCAATGCTTGATTAGTAACATCCAAATGATGTACCTTAAGGAAATAATGAGATAGTTGTGGATATAACATTTTGACAATCTTTATTTCTTGTGAGTAATACCTTGAAATTAAAGTATATCCTTAAACAATTTCCTCCGATGTTGTTTAAACACCACTTTTTATTATGGTATGGATGGAAATCAAGTTTAAAATATTATTTTCAGTTTTGTGACGGTAATCAACCTATACATAAAGAAGCTGTACAAAGGAAACAAGGCTATCTTACTTCAAGAAATTTAGATTTCTTTACACTTCAAGAATTATTAGAACTGGAGATTTAAATTTCTTAAGAACATAAAGTAAGTGGGAGTGTTTTCACTATAGAATGGAGTTTTGAAATGGTAAGGATTCATATTTGACTCCTTTGCATATGAAAAACTGATAGTTTTTCTCAAAATAATTATTTAATTATTTTAGATAAGCAATCAATTGAAAACTCCTTGTCAAATAAACACATAAAGATAAATCCACTTTGAACCTACTGATTAAGTTATTTTTGAGACAGTGGGAGGCAAAATATTCTCTATAGAGAATTGAAATTCTATGGTTACTATGTTGTATACCTACAAGAGTTTAAGGATGAATTGGGTGATATTTCCATAAGGTACAAATGGAGAAATCTCCATATTCAGGAATAATGTCACAAATTACCACAAAATCTCTACCAAATTTTGAGAGATTTTATTTAAGGTAATTATGACACTAGTAACTCACTATTAGAGTTACATTAGATAAATATGAAAACAAATATCCTTAACGTGACTCTTGATAATTAGGTATACCCATGTGTCATCATAATACATTTGTAGAGAATGCAATTTAAATTGTTTCTTCCCAATAGTTTATTAATTTATTCTTCATTTGATCTTAGAAGAATTTTTCTAGCAAATTAATAGACATTATGGTTAGTGCGAGTAATACTATGAGACTTTTTTCTCAATCATGATATTTGTGGAACCCTTCTATCATTGATGTTCACAAAAAGAATGTAAAAGATAGTTAATCTATCTTAAGACCTTCATGTAAGAGTTCTTTGATTACTTTTAAGTAATAATAGTGAATAATTGCATAATGTTCACATCATGCTTTGGAATGAATATATAAATTCACCAAGGATGCTATGAAGTTATACCACAGATAGCTACTATTTGGCATAAAGTTTTTCGATATAATATTGTGGCCATTATAGATATTTGATTTGATTATATCCATTCATTATGTATACATGAAAGAGTAGGAATCAAAATAGACAAGTCGACATAAGTCATTCAATAGTTATTTGAAAAGCAAAAGGTAATTATTTGCCGGCTGAGTTGTTAATGATCAAATAACTCACATGGAACTCAATAGTTCATTTAGTATTTTGCTATTATTCTCAAACAATGGTTATTGTCTAGACACTTGAGATATTTATATTTACATGATTTTGTGCACGTTGTTGTTCATGTATAAAGTAAGGATTATGTGATCCATAAAATTAGACCCTAAATAGCTTATATGAAGTTATTCATAAAGTTCTTTTAAAGCACTTGATTAGAAAGTATAATACCTTGTAATACATGGGAGGAAGTGTTTGCCATGAGATCATAACCGCCATGATTCGTGTATTATTATTTTCTAATTAAACAATTGTTACATAACTGCTGAATTTGGTAAGTGACAAACAAGAATTATGGCCATTTTTAAGTAGTTAGTCACTCATAAATTGTCTGACTATTTCATGTAGGTCAAGTGGGAGAATGTAAAACTTGCCTCTTTTGAAGTAATTATGATCCACATAACTGATTCTAAAGTGATTGATATCATAATTAATTGATTGACATTTTGTCAATAATTAATTAGCATCTCCCATTATATAATGATTGGTGATTGACATCCTGATTAATTGATTGATATTTTGTCAATAATTAATTATTATCTTCCATTTATCAATGATTGATTGATATCTACTGTTAATTGATGTCTTATTCAATCAGTTAATCAGTCAAACCAATCAATTAGTCAGAAAATATTATTTCAGTTATGAATTTTGGCAAGATTTTGTTGATGGAAGGAAATCCTAGGGATTTTTGTATTTGCCAGTAAGGGTCCCTAGCCTAGCCTATACTTAGTCTGTGGTAATCCATCAATTATACACTTTTGGATTAGGATAGGCTAGAAGATCATTACTCTAAATTCTCCTTCTATTTTTCCTTGTTCTACATATTTTGTTTTGTTAGAATAGACAAGAAAGAGTCAAGGACACTAGAAGAGATCAACTTGTACTTGACAACAATGATTAGAGGTAAGTATATTTAGATTTCCGTTGCATAGTACATTCACGTATACATAGTTAGTTAAACATAAGGGCCTCTATATAGACATCAGGACTGAACTTGGCTCTACACTCGATAAGATAAGTGACATCAAAAGAATAAGTGATTAGCGGATTTTCATGGTGTTGGAGGAAACTTCTGTATCTTAGGCCACTAGCTCAGCTGTTGAAGTATCAATTGCAGATGCAAGCAGCACCTTTTTGTGGTGCAATAATTGGCATACACAAGGTCCTTTGTATTTGAAATACCCTGAATCTCTGCTCAAGAGCCCATGCCTATATCCATCCACAAAAGTTATTAACTTCGTGAAGAATGGATGCTTGACTTGGCCCAAATTAGAAGAATTAATTTTTTGGCGTTTGAATTTCAACAAGCCACTCCAGAAAGTATGTTGAAACAAGGACATAGGCCAAACCATGTCAAATGGAATCCTTCTCTATGAAGCCAGACATGCAAGAAAATTTATCGACAAGTAAACAAAGTGCAATGGTTTCAGTTGTGTGGGGTACAGGATGCATTCCTAAGTATGCATTTATAATGTGGTTAATGACAAGGACTACACCTGCACTCTAAATTTTAACCTAATCCCTCGTTAACCGCAAGTGCACGGGTCATGAATTGTAGTATATAAGGAAATTAGGATCAATCCCACAGGAAAATCAACTATGAATTAATAAAACTTTTGGCTCCCTCTATTTTCTAAACTTACCAACAATTTTAACTAGACTAATCAGCTAAATGCTAAAGTAATACAATGCAAGTTAATAACTCAAAATAATTCAACTAAAAACTAATGTTCTAGAGTATAGAATCCACCAAAAGTGCCTAAACGCGGATGAATTAGCTAACTATCACTCATACTCTTGTCTTGCTAAGGATGCATTTCACTCAAACCATCAGAACTTGCTTTCGCCAATGAACCGATCTTAGTCTACACAAGTATTTCTCTACTTTCGTGGTGAAATCTCAGGCATAAACCAGAATCTAACGCAAGAAATGTAATAAACATCCACCTAAGTGCACCACTACTTTCGTGTGTCCACTCCTTAGGTTCCATTCATTCATTTTCCATTATTGTCAACTATTTTCATAGACTAACAACAACTAAAATGGCTTGTAAAAGAAGATCAAGCATTCACAAGTGTTAAACCATGAATAAATGAACTAGCAAGTACAAGATGTAACAATAATCACTTCATTCATCCATATTAAAGTCACAAATATCTTCATCTATCCCTAGAACAAAAAAATTTAGCTAGACATGGTAGGTTTAACAACAAAGCTTATATCTTCAATATAACAAAGCATTAGTAAGACAAATAAAGAGAGTAAAGATGAAGAAATATTCATTCAAATGAAGAAACATGATCTTCAAACTCCATCATCCTCATTTTCATCGCAAATCCTTTTGTACATCAAGAGTTTTTCAAGTTCTTCAATAGAAAGAAAAACTAGAACTTCAACTATATCTAGGTTAAGCTAGAGAGACCAGAAAAGAAAAATTCTTCCTCCCTTCCTTCTCTCTTCAATATATGCGCTTTCTTTCTTTTTAACTTGTCTCTTCACTTCATGTTCCAAAAATGCCCTCCATTGGAATCTCCAATATTACTTCTTCAAGTGTACAAAGCGTCCTTTTCAGCTTCCAGCCCAAATTTGTTGTGAAACATGAGTCAAAAAAATAAGTGTGAAATGTATACAAGTTGTTCTGTAAGTTGCAGAGGAAAGAGAAAATCCGAGGCCTAAGATCCGAGGGCTTCCACACTGATCCGAGCTCGAATTAGTGTTCACATTTTTTTTTCACTTTTCTTGCATAAGTAGATCCGAGACCTAATTCCCTATGAATCCAAGCTCGGATCCTCTGCTCCCAGATCAGCTTCTGCAGAATCACAGACGAGGGCTCGGATGTGTGGCCTTTGGGAATGGATCCGAGCTCGCATCCTTTCCCTTGTTTATAGCTTCAATCCTTTTCCTTTTCCGCGCAACTTCTTATCTTGTTTCATGTACACTGTCAAGCCCCATTTTTAAATGAAAAATAAAATGAGTTTATACAAATGAATTTTGATTAATTTTTATTTGAAAAAAATGAGTTTTTGTTTTTAGAAAAATAAATAAAGAAATGGGCCTAAATGGGATTTAAAAATGCGACAGTTTTGGCCCCAAAATAATAGTTTAAAAAAGGATTTTTAATAAAAAATAAGAGTCGCCACTTGGTACTGAATTAAGGTGTACCAAGTCACCTAGAATGAATTTTTAAAGAAAAAGTAGAGAAAACTCTTTTTAAACGACTCCAAATCTGCGAAAATCAAGAGAAAAGGGGTCGGGAGTCACATTTGAAGAAAGGAAAAGCAAGGATAAAATCCAAAACACCCTTTCAACCTAACCAAGGTTAGTTGCGTGATTTAGTCAAAAATTTTCTTATTTTAACTTAAGAATTTATCACATTTGGATGTCACTTGTATGGATGCAAAATCTAAACCTATGAGGATATCGCGGGGTCGGAATATCTTTTCAAAACTTAATTGGTGCAAATCACATTAATTGTGATGACCAAAGGTGACTCTTTGAAGAGATCACGAATATACAAAAATATGAGACTCGAAGAAAAGAAAAGAAAATAATAATTATACAAATATACATGATCTAAAGGAATGCATCATAATGGGTACGGGGGTCTAACATTCGTGACTTCAAGTTTTCCTTTAATAGAGGGAATACGAACGTGCTAAGACTAGAGAGCCATACTCGTCTATATCTCATATTCGAGGGTTATTTCCCCTATCTAATCAAGCAAAAATGATCTAACCTAATTCTAACTTTTCTTAAATGAAATACAAGTCTAATGTCATGATTCATACATAGGGGTAAAAAATATACATATAAGGGAAATATGAGATAAGGGATATACATATAAGGGGAATGTCATGTAAAATGATAAAACCCTAAAAAATAAAAAATATGCATGAAAATGTAGTGATTTATCACACACAAACATGATCTAACGCTTGGATGATTCCTAAGGGTCTAGCGTTGGACTATCTCATGTCTATACATATTCTCACTAGTTTTGGACTAGTGAGAAATCGGAAAAGAGGGCCACAACTAACGTTGGATGAGTGTGGAATCGAAAAAAGAGACCACAACTAGCGTTGGACTAGTGTGGTGATGTCAGGCATTTATTATAATCAAATAAATCATATAAAACATAATAAAAGCAAATAAACACATAAATCACATATAGCACATAACACATAAACATGATATTCAGATGCAAGACCTTAAGAAAGCAAGTAACACGTAAACACACACACAATCATGCAAAACACACAAAGCAAATAAAGCGAATAAAGACCTAACTATTACATTTGGGAGGCCCTAACTACAATCTAAAAGTGAAAAGAAAGAAATGAAATGAAATAATAACCTAACTATTGCAATTTGGTTATAAATGCCTCTCAAATAACTAAAAATTAAATTAAAATAAATATACAAAACGAAAACAAATGAAATAAATAAATAAATAGATAAAATAAAAATATTCAAAAAAACATGCAATTACATATATAAAGTCACATAGGAGCACATAGGATCAAGTAAAATCAAAATAAAGGAGTAGAGTGTACCTTCCTTGAATTGGTTGTCTGATGAAATGCAATTTTCTTATTTACCCCTTCAAAATAATAAAGTGGTCAAGACATCATTTTAATTAACAAATAATCATAAGAAATGGAAATAAACACGAAATTGAATCAATTAAATCATTCAAATAAAAATAAACAACCCATATTCGATAAATTAAAACAAACAAAGACCCAATTGAAACAATTAAAGAAGTTTGAGGGGTCAAATTATTATTATTACAAATATTAGGGGGCTAAATTAAAATCAATTAAAATTAATGGCTTAAGATGAAACCAACCAAAACAAAAATAACATTCACAAAAAAATAAATGAAAAAATCATTTGTTACAATTAAACAACAAAAATACACAAAATTTCACTAAAAATCCAAATCAAAATCATAAATCTCTCAAAAAACTATTAAACCTCAAATTTCATCCTAAAAATCATAAATAATCTGTCCAAAAATCCCATTAAAGTGTAGTAAAGAAAAATGACATTTTGAAGGGACAAAATTAGTTAATTTTCCAATTTTATGGGCCATAGTAACATTAAGCCAAAATTCGAGGGTCAAAGTGCAATTTTCGGAAGCATCTTCACTGGTTTCTGCAATTTTTCCTGGTTTTCACAGCTATTTCTCTTCATTAAACATGACAAACACCAAGACTTTAATATTAAATAACAAACATCGTAGTCATTCAAACATTTCAACATACAAAATCTCAATCATTGACATGTAATGTTCTGGGTTTGCCGGTTCAACACATTCAAGCAGCCATAAACTCCATAAAATCAGAAACTCATGTCTTCCTCTGATAAAGCCCCATAGAAAAACCCCAAACTCTTGTCCCCAAAACCCAGGTCAAACCCCATGAATTTCTCAACCGTAAAACGAAAGAACAGAAACAACAAAAAACCCAAAACTCAACATGAGCTATGCAACAGAGAGAGTCGGATAAAGAGCAACAAAGAACAAATGGAACAAACCCTCTGTACACTAATAAGAAACCCAGAAAAAGAAATAAAAGTCCCATACGAAGATTATGTATCAGTCCAAAGAACTTTCATGGATGATGCTAAACTGGCTATACAAGAAACTTATCGTCACCTGTAAGTGCTTGAAGATTGAATCAGCGTGAGAAGGCGTGAAATGTTTGCCTGAAACTGTTGGAAGATGAAGTAAAAACCCTCTTTTGCAGCTCCTTGAGTATAATGAAAGCAGCAGATTTGGGTTCCAAGTCTAGGATATTGTCGCCGCTTTTCCTAAAGACCTCAACACCAACGTTGTTCAGCCATGGATCATCAACTTTGTTTTTCTTTTTCCTTTTCCCCTCCAGTTTCTTCTCCTTTCTCTCTTTTTCCTTCGTTCTTTTCTGGTCCTTTTTTCCTGCAGCCCTCTCTGGTTTTCTTTTCTTCCCCAGATTCCCAGATTCTTCCCCAAGCTCTCCCCTTGTTCCTTTTTCGTTCTTTTCCTTTTCTGGTTCCTCCAGCCGCCACCCCCAATCTCCCTTGTTTTTCCAGTTTCCTTGCTTAGTTTCTCCCTCAACCCCGTAGCTACCCTTCCAGTTTCTGGTTTTTTCTTCTCCAAGCCCGTAGCTTTTTCTTCACTTAGTTCCCCTGTTTTTCCCCCCAGCCAAAGACCTCTTCTTCCCTAGTCTTTTTTCTTGCTTTTTTTTTTTGTTTCTTTCTGTTTCACCTCCTTCGAAGCCTCTCCTTGATTTTTTCTTTTTCCTTTTTTTGTTTTTCCTCCCAAAAATCCCCTCAATCAACAAGTGTCATCCTACTCATCAAATAATAGAGACATTTGTCTAAATTCTATTCATCACCCCTTGCCCTCTTGCATGGCCTCCACTTGGCTATTATCCCCTCAATACACTTGTCTAATAATTTCTTATTACACTTGTCTTCTTATTTTATTTATTTATTATATATTTTCCAAAAATAATTTAGGTAAAGAAAACAACAAAAAATAAATAAAATGTTAATTCCTAATTGCAAATGCATTGCACAATTTTCATTTATCTTAAAAAAATGAATCTAAAAGGATTAAGGACAAATTTTGAATTTTTGTGAGAATTTTTCCTTTTTTAGAAATTTAATGCAAATATACCTTAAAATGAAAATGATAAACCTAATTTACAAAAATAAACACTAACTGTCATTTAATCAATAAAAATAAAATAAAATAAATAAAATTAAAAGAATAAATAATAAAAAATAAAGCTAAAATTGAATTAGGGAAAAAAAATTGAAATTTTGGTGTCTTCAACTTGCCCATCTTTGTTTGAGTTTCGAAGAAATTTGAGACAAAGACGTAGACACCAGATACTTACCTGTAATTATTCTGCCGTGAACTAAAAACATGTAAACATGAAAAAAGGTCAGTGAGATAAAATCCGAGTCTGACGGAAGTAGGAAGACACATTAGTGGGATGAACCCGATACTAACAGTGATAAAAAAAACATGGTAATGAGATAAAATCGATACTAACGATGATAGAAAAAACACGTTAGTGAGATAAACTCGATGCTAACGGTGATAGAAAAACACAGCACACGTTAGTGAGAAAAACTCGATGCTAACGGTGAAAGAAAAATACGTTAGTGAGATAAACTCGATGTTAACAGTGAAAAAAAAACATGGCACAAGTTAGTGAGAAAAACTTGATGCTAACGGTGAAAAAAAACACGTTAGTGAGATAAACTCGATGCTAACGGTGATAGAAAAACACGTTAGTGAGATAAACTCGATACTAACGGTAATAGAAAAAACACGTTAGTGAGATAAACTCGATACTAATGGATATAAAAGACACGTTAGTGGGTTGGATCCGATGTTAATGGATATAAAAAACACATTAGTGGGTTGGATCCGATGCTAACAGTGATAGCAGTCACGTTATTGCATGAAAAAGTTCTTGAATATTTATTTGAAAAATCTTTTCAAAAATTGCCCCAATTTGAATCAATTTTTGTACAACCAATCATTTGTTTTACATTGTGGCATTGTTGTTCCTCCTTAAGGCCTTGATTCGCACTTCCTCTTCTATTTGAACCTTGAATGTTTAATTGTTGGGCGACATTTCATGGCTTTATTACAAAAATAAATTTTCCCAATTTTGCTATGTAAAACAATCAATATAATGCCACCACCATTCGATCCGTCCAGCTTTTGAGAAACGTGTAAACATGAGTATTTTAATATTTTTTTCTCGATGCTACAAAATCCGACCTTGCATCGCAAATTGCATCCCAGTTGCCTTAGGTTCCAATGCTAACTTAACATGAAAACTTATACATATGCACCTTTCGATAAATCGAGAAAATTGTCATTTGATAAAATCCAATGAGACAAATGAAATTATGCAACACTCAAAGAATTTTTATACAAAATGTCAAAAACCAAAGTAATGCAAAAAATAACCATCGACTTGCATTGAAAGAAAAAGATAACTTAGAGAAATGAATCACAAATCCAGCAATCTATGTTGATGACCAAAATATTTTGGCCTCTAACAAAATGCCCCGTTTGAACCTTTGGATATCGTCCGTCTGAAATTCAATGCCAGCAGAAAAATCACAATGTGAAAAGGAATCCCAATGAACTGAGTCACCTTTGCTTTCTTTGTGCAACCCTACCTTAGCGTCATTTCGGGTTTTTACCAAAATTACCCTCCATTCTTTTGTTTTTTCATTTTTCATTTTCTTTTTTCCCTATTTTCCTTCTTGATTTTCTTTTTTTTTTCATTTTCTCTTTTAAAGGCGTCCTTGCGGGCTTTCACATGATGAGCAGTGTCAACCTCACACGTAATCAATTCAGAAATACATTTAAAAAATTTTCTGGCATTAGTATGTGAATATCACTTGCCAATTAATTAAAAAATTTCTTGATAGAGATATTGTAAAGAATAGAAGTCAGGACTTTTGGCTTTTGTAATGGGGTCAAGTGGGGTGTTTAGAAAAGTTAAGGCCTAAAAACGGATTTTAAAAGTGGTTTAAATGATTTGAAATCGCATTGTTGCACCAACCCTATTTTAGGGTTAAATCAAAACTTGTTCCAGTTTATTCTTAATTGAGGTTCTCTTTTCTTTCATTTCTTTTCCTTCAGCCTTCTGCCATTCCTTTGAACTTTTCAAAATTTGACCTAGTTTATGCTTAACCGAAGTTCTTTTTTCTTTAATTTTCTTTTCCTTTTATTCTTCTATCACTTTTTACCTCTTGAGGCTTTTTCTTCTGCTCTTTGTCAACTCAAACTTGTCCCAGTGTGGGGTTTGCGATTCTCAAGAATTGCCAAATGAAATGATCTCTGAAGGTTCAAAAGGGGTAACTAGGCATAGAGTGTTTGATTAGAAAAGAATTCCTTTTATTCTTCTATCACTTTTCACCTCTTGAGGCATTTTCTTCTACTCTTTTTCAACTCAAACTTGCCCTAGTGTGGGGTTTGCGATTCTGAAGAATTGCCAAATGAAATGATCATTCTGAAGATTCAAAAGGAGTAACTAGGGGTAGAGTGTTTGATTAGAAAAGAGGGCCTTACATTAACTCTGATAGGAAACTTTCATTAATGCGAAATTTCTTGTCTGTATCTGAATTAATTGATTGAGGAAGACTCTTGTTCATCCATATCTGTGAAACATAAGTGATCCGCCGGACAATACTCTTTCTTTTTCTTTTTTTTTCCTCTTTTCTTCTTTTTTTTTTGACAACAAACCCTTTCCAATCTTGTCTCTTTTTCGAGTAGTCACGCTGACTCTTTTCAGAGTAGTCACGATTTGACCATTTTATTGTAAGTACAGGTCGCTCCTTTTGACTGCATTTGGTTGTTTCTCATTAAATAAAGATTATTGTTCTTGACACTGCTTTCCATGAGCCTTCTTTTCCTGCTTTTTATTCAAGTGACCACTAATTTTATTTTCTTCATCCTAATCCCCATTCGGGTCTGAATTCCTCCTTTGAATCTCTTGAAGTATGTTCGGATACCTCCTCACTATTCCTTCATTCATGCGGCACCGAAATTACAGCCATCAAATTCCGAAATGGTAATATCCAAAGGGTTAGGGGGTACTATTCTAGGCCATCTGAAAAGAATGTGTAAATCACAGTACATATAAAACTGTACATTTTATTGCATTTCAAGAAAAAAATCAAACTTAATATCATGTTACTTGCTAAACGAAACGTGTCTTCAAAAGTCAGTTGATTGAAAACTATTTACAAAAGACATAGTTAAATAAAAGACATATGAATGATTTTCATGAATTTTAACCAAGGACAACTCCCCAAATTTATCGAAATTCCCTTCAAGAGGGAAGGTAATCAATAGTTCAACAGCTGGATAATTTTTTTTGAGAAACTTGAATGTGAGGAAGATTGATGTGGATATTGGATGTATAGGTATGTGGTAAGTCATGAGTGGGATATGTGAAAACTTCCTGAAGTGGATCTACAAAATGTGGAGCAAAAAGGGTTTGAGTAGAGGGTAGGGGTAGTGGTTGCGGTTCTGGTTGACCAGCAGGTAGGGGATCATGTTGTACACCACTGCTGCTACCAACAACCAACTGATCAATCACGTGCCATTGTGCAATTATCCCCATTCTTAACTCATTGAAATTTGTTTAACACCTCGGACGATTCAGGATGTGGACTCATATTTACACTATTTCTTGAACCTCGGCTATGTGACCATATAATGATGGGGTTTCTTTGTGTAACTAAGTTTGCAATTATTCAAAAATTTAGGAAAAATCCTATTTAAATTCTTCTCTTGACCAACTGTTGACAAAAAAAGAAAGAAAAAGAATAAGAAAAAGACACGAGTTAGTAAAAATTAAAGTAATTCGGATGCATGTCCTTTTGGGGGAGCGTTTTTTGTGCCAAGGGTAGGTCTAACATAAGAATGCAATCCTCTAACGTAGGCACATATAATACCTGATGAATCCGATCAACTTATTAATATTCGAGTGAAAAATATTTTGAAAAATTTGGCCAATTGGAGTGAGAAGAGACACTTGTCCTAACAAAACGAGAACAAAGTCCGAATGGATTGATTACTTTGATTGACAAATAAAGTGATGTGTG
Source organism: Coffea humblotiana (assembly GCA_023065735.1). NCBI lineage: Eukaryota > Viridiplantae > Streptophyta > Magnoliopsida > Gentianales > Rubiaceae > Coffea > Coffea humblotiana. Next base: position 45,021,350 of record CM041213.1, on the reverse strand, counting down.
AAAAAGCCTACTCTTGAAAGAATCGCAATGCCTCGACTAGTTTATTCAGTTATCCTTAGATCGAAACCCTAAAAGAGAATAAACGGGTCAAATGGATCGGATAAAATTGATGAACTTCGCTGGATCACCCTAAAAATGGATAAACTGGTCAAATGGATTGAATGAAATTGATGATTTATTCAAACTTGACTGGATCACCCTAAAAAATGAATAAACTGGTCAAATAAATTGAATGAAATTGAGAATTTATTCAAAATTGACCGAATTGTCCTAGAAATGAGTAAACTAGTCAAATGCATTGAATGAAATTGATGATTTATTCAAAATTGAATGGATCACTCTAAAAAATGGATAAACTGGTCAAATGAATTGAATGAAAATGATGATTTATTCAAAAATTGACCGGATCATCCTAACAATGGGTAAACTAGTCAAATGAATTAAATGAAATTGATGATTTATTCAAAATTGACCGGATCATCCTAAAAACGGGTAAATTGGTCAAATGAATTGAATGAAAATGATGATTTATTCAAAAATGATTGGGTTGTACAAAAAATGAATAAATGAGTCAAATGGATTGGATGAAATTGATGATTTATTCAAAAATTGACTGGATTGCCAACCCATTTGGAGTTTGAAATTGTATTGCAATGCATTAGTCTATGAGCATTCTAAAATCAAGATTTGGCCTCGATATATTTATTGTCTCAACAATGAGGAATTATTTGTGAATTTCTTCAACTTAATGTCCTTTATACAAGGGATTTTTACCAATTCTGATAAAATAGTCAAAAGATGATTGTTAGATGCTCATATTCTAATGTGCAAAGGTTACTCTATCATCTTGAAAAAGATCGGATCCTACCTTAACTTGTGCACTACCCCTTTGGATGGTACAAGAAATATAGACGTGCAAGTCTCATTGGATTACATATCTGAGATACAAAGTGGCTTATTCCTAACACGGGATTCCCTAAATGGCATTCCTTCTAAAGTTTATGCATGATGCCAATTTATTAAAGCAATTAAATATGCAATTTGAAATGAAATATGGACTAAGGGACCCTTTTGTATGCCACGGTGGACCTAAAATGATGTGCATTTATTAACCTCTGAATGCAATATATTGAAATTTTAAATGTGCAATAGCCTATCTAAGAGGGTAGTTTCTAAAAGAGTATCATGCCAGAACTCTTATTTTCTAACGTTTGTGAATGCAAAACGATAAAACAAGAAAATGTTAGTTCAACAATTAATCACATAACACATTGGAGCAATTTAGATGATACAAAAAGTGAAAAAGAAAAATAAGAAAAGGGGGGTGGAATCCCTCCCTTCGTGCCTAATGTTTCTAGTTGGGGTACGATCGATTCTATCCTCGACGATTTCTAACATGGATGCATGAGATTGGGCACACTAATACATCTAGACTCGATAAAGTTTCAGACCCCCAAACCTTCAAACCAAATGCGAAGGGTCATCAATCTCAAGGCCTAAGAGTCGATGGTTCGAATGATCCCTCGGACATTGCTACGCGCACGTCGTGCCACGGCCACATGTCCAAGTGGATCGATCCTAATCCTAATGGGGTGGAGTGGTGTGACAATCACTAAAAGTAAAAAAGCAATGAGGGGTTATAAAATAAAACATATGCACGTATAAAGTGTTCCTTTTGAAGGGAGGGATTAAATACCATTACATGTGGGTGAAGGCTCTAGGGTGGCAACCCCCCTCCCAAGATGCAAAGCGCAATACAAACACAAATAAAATGAAGGTAAATAAACAAATCATCGCGTACATAGACATCGAGATGTTTGCGTGTGTTAGATGCAAGAAACCCTAAAAAAGAAAAAATGCAACCTAAAACCTCCAAATGTCATATATAAGAAGATTAAAAGAAGAAAAGATTTGACTAAATCAAAGAATCGGACTCTCTAAGTCCCCAGTGGAGTCGCCAAGCTGTCGCGCCCCATTTTTAAATGAAAAATAAAACGAGTATATAAAAATGAATTTTGATTAATTTTTATTTGAAAAAAATGAGCTTTTGTTTTTAGAAAAATGAACAAAGAAATGGGCCTAAATGGGACTTAAAAATGTGACGGTTTTGACCCCAAAATAATAGTTTAAAAAAGGCTTTTAATAAAAAAATAGGAGTCACCACTTGGTATTGAGTTAAGGTGTACCAAGTCACCTAGAATGAATTTTTAAAGAAAAAGTAGAAAAAATCCTTTTTAAACGACTCCAAATCTGTGAAAATCAAGAGAAAAGGGGTCGAGAGTCACATTTGAAAAAAGGGAAGGCAAGGATAAAATCCAAAACACCCTTTCAATCTAGCCAAGGCTAGTTGCGTGATTTAGTCAAAAATTTTCTTTTTTTAACCTAAAAATTTATCACATTTGGATGTCACTTATATAGATGCAAAATCTAAACTTAGGAGGATATTGGGGGGTCGGAATATCTCTTCAAAACTTAATTGGTACAAATCACATTAATTGTGATGACCAAGGGTGACTCTTTGAAGAGGTCACGAATATGCAAAAATATGAGATTCGAAGAAAAGAAAAAAAAATAATAATTATACAAATATACATGATCTAAAAGAATGCATCATAATGGGTGCGGGGGTCTAACATTCGTGATTTCAATTTTCTTTTAATAGAGGGAATACGAGCGTGCTAAGACTAGAGAGCTATACTCGTCCGTATCCTATATTCGAGGGTTATTTCCCCTATCTAATCAAGCAAAAATGATCTAACCTATCTCTAACTTTCCTTAAATGAAATGCAAGTCTAATGTCATGATTCACACATAGGGGTAAGGAATATACATATAAGGGAAATATGGGATAAGGGATATACATATAAGGGGAATGTCATGCAAAATGATAAAACTCTAAAAAATAAAAAAATATGCATGAAAATGTAGTGATTTATCACACACAAACATGATCTAACGCTTGGATAGTTCTTAAGGGTCTAGCGTTGGACTAACTCATGTCTATACATTCTCACTAGTTTTGGACTAGTGAAAAATTGGAAAAGAGGACCACAACTAGCGTTGGACTAATATGCAATCGGAAAAGGGGCCACAACTAGAGTTGGATTAGTGTGGTGACGTCAGACATTTATTATAATCAAATAAATCATATAAAATATAATAAAAGCAAATAAACACATAAATCACATATAGCACATAACATATAAGTATGATATCTAGATGCAAGATCCAAAGAAAGCAAGTAACACATAAACACACAAAAGCATGCAAAACACACAAAGCAATAAAGCGAATAAAGACCTAACTATTACATTTGGGAGGTCCTAACTACAATCTAAAAGGGGAAAGAATGAAATGAAATGAAATAATAATCTAACTATTACAATTTGGCATTTAAATGCCTCTCAAATAACTAAAAATTAAATTAAAATAAATATACAAAATGAAAACAAATGAAATAAATAGATAAAATAAAAACATTCAAAAAAACATGCAATTACATATATAAAATCACATAGGAGCACATAGGATCAAGTAAAATCAAAATAAAGGAGTAGAGTGTACCTCCCTTGAATTGGTTGTCTAATGAAATGCAATTTTCTTATTTACCCTTCAAAATAATAAAATGGTCAAGACATCACTTTAATTAACAAATAATCACAAGAAATGGAAATAAATATGAAATTGAATCAATCAAATCATTCAAATAAAAATAAACAACCCATATTCGATAAATTAAAACAAACAAAGACCCAATTGAAAAAATTAAAAAAGTTTGAGGGGTCAAATTATTATGATTACAAATATTAGGGGGCTAAATTAAAATAAATTAAAATTAATGGCTTAAGATGAAACCAACCAAAACAAAACTAAAATTCACAAAAAAATAAACGAAAAAAATCATTTGTTACAATTAAACAACAAAAATACCCAAAATTTCACTAAAAATCCAAATCAAACTCATAAATTTCTCAAAAAACTATTAAACCTCAAATTTCATCCTAAAAGTCATAAATAATCTGTCCAAAAATCCCATTAAAGTATAGCAAAGAAAATGACATTTTGAAGGGACAAAATTAGTTAATTTTCCAATTTTATGAGCCATAGTAACATTAACCCAAAATTCGAGGGTCAAAGTGCAATTGGCGAAAGTTTCATGCATCTTGTTCGCAGGATCTTCTTCCTCACTGGTTTCTGCAATTTTTCCTGGTTTTCACAGCTATTTCTCTTCATTAAACATGACAAACACCAAGACTTTAATATTAAAGAACAAACATCGTAGTCATTCAATCATTTCAACATACAAAAATCTCAATCATCGACATGTAATCTTCTGGGTTTGCCGGTTCGATACATTCAAGCAGCCATAAACTCCATAAAATCAGAAACTCATGTTCTTCCTCTGATAAAGCCCCATAGAAAAACCCCAAACTCTTGTCCCCAAAACCCAGGCCAAACCCCACGAATTTCTCAACGGTAAATCGAAAGAACAGAAACAACAAAAAACCCAAAACTCAACATGAGCTATGCAACAGAGAGAGTCGGATAAAGAGCAACAAAGAACAAACGGAACAAACCCTCTGTACACTAATAAGAAACCCAGAAAAAGAAATAAAAGTCCCATACTAAGATTATGTATCAGTCCAAAGAACTTTCATGGAAGATGCTAAACTGGCTAATACAAGAAACTTATCGTCACCTATAAGTGCTTGAAGATTGAATCAGCGTGAGAAGGCATGAAATGCTTGCCTGAAACTGTTGGAAGATGAAGTAAAAACCCTCTTTTGCAGCTCCTCGAGTATAATGAAAGCAGCAGATTTGGGTTCCAAGTCTAGGATATTGTAGCCGCTTTTCCTAAAGACCTCAACACCAACGTTGTTCAGCCATGGATCATCAACTTTGTTTTTCTTTTTCCTTTTCCCCTCCAGTTTCTTCCCCTTTCTCTCTTTGCCTTCGTTCTTTTCTGGTCCTTTTTCCCCGCAGCCCTCTCTGGTTTTCTTTTCTTCCCCAAGCTCTCCCCTTGTTCCTTTTTTCGTTCTTTTCCTTTTCTGGTTTCTCCAGCCGCCACCCCCAATCTCCCTTGTTTTTTCCAGTTTCCTTGCTTAGTTTCTCCCTCAGCCTCGTAGCTACCCTTCCAGTTTCTGGTTTTTTTCTCTCCAAGCCCGTAGCTTTTTCTTCACTTAGTTCCCCTGTTTTTCCCCCCAGCCAAAGACCTCTTCTTCCCTAGTCTTTTTTCTTGCTTTTTTTTGTTTCTTTCTTTTTCACCTCCTTCGAAGCCTCTCCTTGGTTTTTTCTTTTTCCTTTTTATGTTTTTCCTCTAAAAATCCCCTCAATCAACAAGTGTCATCCTACTCATCAAATAATAGGGACATTTGTCTGAATTCTATCCATCACACCTAGCCCTCTTGCATGGTCTCCACTTGGCTACTATCCCCCCAATACACTTGTCTAATAATCCCCTATTACACTTGTCTTCTTATTTTATTTATTTATAATATATTTTTTCAAAAACAATTTAGGTAAACAAAACAATAAAAAAACAAAATGTTAATTCCTAATTGCGCAAAATGCATTGCACAATATTTATTTATCTTAAAAAAATGAATCCAAAAGAATTAAAGACAAATTTTGAATTTTTGTGAAAATTTTTCCTTTTTTAGAAATTTAATGCAAAAATACCTTAAAATGAAAATGATAAACCTAATTTACAAAAATAAACACTAACTGTCATTTAATCAATTAAAATAAAATAAAATAAAAATAAAATAGAAGAATAAATAATAAAAAAAATAGAGCTAAAATTGAATTAGGAAAAAAATTGGAATTTTGGTGTCTACATACACGTTAGTTTCCATGAGTTGCCTTGCATCTGCTTCAACTAGAGAGGGCGTTCCATGCACTCATTACCTACAAAATATCATATGTTTATGTATTATCCACTCATTTGCACATTTAGTTTACTAAGTAACACTTGAAGAAATTTTATACTAAAAGGGCTTAAACATGGCTATCATCCCCTAAAAACACAACAAAATGTGCACTTTATCAAATGAAATCAATGTAAAATATTCACTTATCAAATTCCCCCCACACTTGAATCATTGCTTGTTCTCAAGCAATCCAACAAAACACTCAAACAATAATTCAAGTGCCAAATAGAACATATGCTTAATCAAATTCAGTTCTCTCAACTCATCCTTTAATCATTATGCAATTCCTCTTAATGCATCGAATACTTATCATACTTAATAAAGTGGAAACAATTGTCCTTAAATTTAACCACATTCAAATCAATCTCTCTCCTTTACTTGGCTCCACAAATAACCGACTCTTATCGTTCCTTAGTGACAATTTTCCATTTCATTTCTTTCCTCCTCAAAAGACTGCTAATGAGGGCATCTCAAATATATACTAATTACCAATACTTGCAACGTTACAAGTGCCTTTTGATGCGAGGATCGACACTTTTAGGTGAGAACCCTCGGTTACTCAGCACTTACACGTCAATTCCCCACACCTTTCCAACCAAATACCTTTTTATGCGAAAATCAACATTTTTAGATGAAGATTCCCGGTTGCTCAATACTTAAATTAACGGTGTAAATTTAGAGCTATTTCCTCTTTTTTTTTTTTCATTTAAGAGTCAACCCTCTTTAAACATGAAAATAGAAAAATATCATCAAAAGATAATATCAATCGCCTATTTGTAAATTAAAGTAAAGGAAGAGATCTCATTAAAGATAGAAATAAAAAGTATAATTGTCCCCACTTTATTAAATATACTTTCTAAAATGCATTAATCTTAAAGAAGATTTACCAAGTTATAGGAGAAATCAATTCTTCTAAAGCAAATTTACATTTGGTCAACAATTAGGGGAATTTGATAACCTAATCAACTTCTTGGGCCATAGTGCAATTTTGAAAAAGATTTTGAAAAAATTTTGGCAGAATTTCCCCTATAAATAGACGAAACTCCCTGCCAGCAAACCACATTTCAACAAGTCATAATCCATATTTCCAGCATTCATTTCCAATATTTCTCAACAAAAGATAACTATTAACATGCACTAACAATCAAAGAACAAGAAAATAGAGACTTATAGACTACACCTCCCCCACACTTGATAGTCACATTGTTCTCAATGTGAAAAGAGGGTAAAGAAACAAGACTCGCCTAAAGTGAATGAGAGATCCAGCTGTCAATACTAACATTATGAACATCACGAACATCCCAAAATCTACTTAAACTGCAAGGGGGAAAAGGTACATAGCAGTAGGGGAGTAAGACAAAACAAAAACACTTAAATAAAAGAAAGTTGAGGAGATTAAACAAAAGACAATCCAAAACAAAAGAGAGTTGGAAACTAAACAAAAACATTTAAAAACAAAAGAGATTAAGCTGAGGGGCCTAAAAAACTTGACATGCGCGGGGTATATATACACAATTTACCTCATCCACAATCAAGTTTTACATTTATAAATCCTAAATACCCCCACACACGATTTTTCACAAGTATACGAATCGTGAGCGAGTATAGGGTATTAAGGGTCGATCCCACAGGGAAGATTTTCAATTACTGGTGATTTTCGAATTTCTTTATTATCTAGACTACCATAAATATAAAATTAATGAAAATAACACTAGAAAACTCCTAGAGATATAGAATTCCTTACTACTTCTTACAAATGAGATTATCGATTAAGTGAATGCTATTATCTTGGTTAGTTATGGCGTAATTTCCTAATGTATGTGAAATTCTATTCTCGTAGTGAATCAACTATACTTGTAATTAAACCATACTTACTCTCATGGTTTGAAATTAACTACAAGTTTATTTCTTTTATGAAATTACATGAACAAGTCACTAAAGCTACATAGATGCACCTCTACTCTCGTGCGTATACTCCCTAAGTTATCACTTCCTTGAACTAGTATTAAATTCCAATTCTCATTGCAAACTTAACACCTTTAGATAATCACAACTAATGGCTGGTTAATCATGATTAGAAAAGCAAAAGTGATAAATAACTTGTTCAAAATAATATCATCATATAACCAAATAAACATCACTAACAAGATATGACAAGTTCAACTATAACTCTAAACATAAACTTTAGCAAAATATGAAGAAAAACAAATCCAAACTTGTATTATAGCTAAACATGAACTTAAATACAAAAGAGAAAGTGATAGGAGAGATGTCATACTTGTCACATGAGCTTCAAACTCTCCATCTTTTCTCTTCAATCTTCATCCAAATCTAACTACAAATATAAGAAGGAAAAACTACACTAACTATTCTATACTATCCTAACTAATGAACTAAGGAAATTCTAGTGAAAGCTACATTTTTGGTGAGTTTCTCTTGCCTTCCAAAGTTTTGAAAATGTCCTCTAAGGCCTATCTTTATAGAGGAATTCAAGAGCCAAATGATTTGTTTTTAGTTGTCATTTTTGACTCTTGAAACTCTCCAAGATTGCTTCTCAAAGTTTCCATACTCATCTGATCATTTCCAGCCGGAATCTTTGCAGAAAAAGTGATAAAAAAGGTTGTGTGAAAAGAGCACAAGTTGCAGAGCAATTTGCAGCCGAAATCCACTAAAACGCGGGTAGAAAACGTGGTCTGTGCCCATGTTTTGACCCCCTCTCCCCCCTGTTTTACTCTTTGCAGGTTTGTACTTTTCTGGGAAGAATTCATTTTTGCTCTATTTTTTGTCCAATTTCAACTGATATTTTTCTAATGTTAGAGGCTGAACTAATTCTTGTATAAAACATAAAAGTTGTAACCTTTTGAATTTGCTTTCCAATGCATCAAGAATCATCTAATTTGGAGATCTATGGACCAAGAGGTGACCAGAATACCCTTGACTCATCAGAATTCTGTTTCGGCTTTCGACCATGAACATGCACTTCTGTATTTCAACTTTTTGACAATGAAAACAACTGAACTGGACTTCGATGTCTCATACCAAATGTATATCTATCTCTTAACTTCAAAATAGTTCAAAAATCACCTCAATCCAATGCTTGCGGCTCAAGATATAGCCGAAATACCATAAGGTGTCGAAACTGTCTTCACTTGCATTTCTTCCTTTGAATGTTTTGCAATTCATGTCTTCTTTAAACCACTTCAAATCATCAACAATCATCCAATTCTCTTCTCAATTCATTCCATTTGATGATTGAATCCTTAAACCTACAAAAACATGAAGGTTTTGCCATTAAAATCCATAGAAATGCAATTTTCACACTTTGAACCACAAAATACATACTTTAACTAGATTCCTAGTTAATTAGCTATAAAACTAATTAAAACACTCCAAAACTAACTAATAAAACACATAAAATATATACTTAAAACACGTAAAATATATACTTGTCAGTTAATGGTGCAGAAAAAAGCTAATGACGAAAGATAGGCTGCTGAGGTGTGGTATTGCAAATATCTCATCTAGATATGTATTGTGTGATTTGGTAGATGAAAGCTTGGGATATTTATTCTTTGATTGTGCATTTCTTGGATATGTGTGGAATAAGGCGCTTCTCATACAGAGGTTTTTTAACCATGGAGTCAAGAAATGGAATAGTGGTGCAATCATTTGGGTGGGAAATCATTTGGTGCAAAACTCAGAAGATTGATGCTAGCTGTCATTATGTGGCATATGAGGCAAGAGACAAACAGGAAAGTGTTTCAGCATACTATTGCAAGCACTGGTAGAGTGCTTTATGTCATTGGTGTCTTGGCCGAAAGCTCCACGTACTCGAGTGAATTGGCAGCTGGTGATGGAGTGGGGATTACCTCAGGACTGCTTACTTTCATTGAAGCAGCAGGGTTTTTCCACTATAAAAGCTTACTTTCATGATCAATAATAGTGCTTATTTTGGTAAAAAAAAAAAAGGAGAAGATTAGCAGATTCACGAGCCTGACCATAAAGGATACAAAGTACAAACATCATCAACTACCAGTCCCGTCTTGAATCTAGTTACAATAGATAATCTACCCTTACAAAGTAACCAGAATACATAAGGAAACCGAGGAATAAAACTCTTCAACCACACTAATATATGCCAAGACTACAACAGATTGTTGTAAACAAGCCAACCAGTGATCAAATTCATGGAATTCAAAAAGATGTTTCTGATGTTGAAGTGCGGTTAGCACTATTCTCAATGCAACAAGTTAAGGCACCTAGACCAGATGGTTTTCCTGTGGAGTTTTTTTGTGAAGAATTGGGTTGTGGTGTAGGCTGACTTTATTAAAGCTGTGAAACATCACTTTAGGCGGTGAAAATTTCGGTTACTTTTTGCCGACACTAGGTTGATCAACATCAGTTGCGTAGTATAAATTAGCCATTCTTTCTTAACTCTCTCTATTTAAACAAACTTCTATAGCCATTTTCCCAACATTCAAAAAGATATTCTAGTTTTGAGTCAAAATAATGGATTTCGTCATTCTTCTAGTCTTTCCCATTTTACTTGTAATTCTCCTCCTTCTTCCAAACAAGAACAAAAAAGCCTCAAGTGCTCATCATTCTCCGCCTGGTCCTCCAAGGCTTTCATTGATTGGAAACTTGCACCAAATTGACCCCTCATGCCTTCATAAATACCTTTGGAAGCTTTCACAAAAATATGGTCCATTAATGTTCATGAAACTCGGCTCCGTGCCAACCCTTGTGATTTCTTTAGCAAGATTGGCAGAAGAAGTCATGAAAAACCAAGATCTAATATTCTGTAGCAGACCAAAAATGTTGTGCCTGCAAAAGTTAGCGTACAATGTCTTAGACATTGCCTTAGCACCATACAATCAAGAATGGAGAGAGATGAGAAAAATTTGTGTCATTCATCTCTTGAGTGCTAAGAGAATCCAGATGTTTCGTCTGATTCGCAAAGATGAAGTGTCCCGAGTGATTGGACAGATATCTAAAAGAGCTGCATCTTATGATCAGGTGATTAATTTGAGTGAGACGATTGTGTCTCTAACTAGTACAATGATTTGTAGGATTGCTTTTGGAAAGAGGTTTGATAAGGAAAGTCATGAAAAAAGGAGATTCAGTAGTCTTCTGCATGAAGCGCAGGCGATGTTTGTGGCATTCTTTTTCTCCGACTATTTTCCTTCGGTTGGTTGGATTGACAAATATACTGGAACACTTTCTAGACTTGAGCGTACTTTTCAGAAGTTTGATTCATTCTATCAAGAACTCATAGACGAGTACCTCGATCCAAATAGACCAAAGTTCATGGATGGAGACATTATCGATCTCATGCTTCAACTACAACAAGATGGATCAACTTCATTTGAGATAACGACCGTCTCTCTCTGTGAGAGCACTTTCTCTCTTTGTGAGAGAACTTTTCCCTCCTTGGTGGGAGCTCAAAATTTTTCAAATCCCAAAGTTCAAATCCCGGCAAAAAGCACAAGAACCAATTCCACCAACAAATCTCTACATGATTCCCACAGCTTTCTAGATCGGACAAATTAAATATGTGTTAGTCGGTGTAGAAGCATCCACTGTGTCGTCTGCATTAACTCCAAAAAGAGCAGCAGCTGAAGAGGCACTACAAGTACGCAGGGGAAGGGAGTTGCAAATGCGATTGTGGGCCAGTACTCACAAGCATAAAACCTTCCATTTCAAGGCTTGCTTTCCTTTTTCTTTTCCTTTTCCAGCTTTCTTCATTTTCCTGCTTTTCTTTTCTTGTTTCTACTGTTTGTCCTCTTTTTCGTTGTCAACCAGGTAAGCATTTACCTAGCTGAAGTAGCATTTTTACTTTTGATCTGCACTAGCTTGGTTAGTTCTACTTCACTGTCAGAGTAGAACTGGTATCCCCTCTATAGCTCAGTCCATTACTATGGCGGAAGATTGTCGGAGATTATGCAGAAATTTGCCTTAAATTCCCAAGAGTGCACCATAACTGACCTGGACTTTGGTGATTCTAGTATCAGTAGACAGGAATGCCAGCTAAGTTTGTTGGGTAAGATCCGGGGTGAGAAAATGGTAAATTTTACTGGTCTAAAAAACTTTGTCAGTACGGCTTGGGGTTACCCAAAAGATCTGAAGGTTACAGAGCTAGGTCCAAACCTGTACCAATTCTTGATTCCTGAAGGGGAAACCCGAGAGAGGATTGTGAATGGAGGCCCTTGGATCTTGGACAACCAACTGATTGTGTTGAGCAACTGGTATGAAGGGATTGAGGATGACCCAGACGCCTTCAGAATGACCCCATTGTGGGTGCAAATGTGGAACTTGCCAGTTCATTGGTTATCAAAAGAGTGGGGAAGAAGATTGGTAAAACAGTGTTTAGAGGGGTGAAAGAAGCTATTTCCCTCAAGCAGGTGGGAAGGAAGGTAGGCACTTGAAGGTGCACGTTGTGATTGATACATTTGCCATTACCTAGGGGTACTACAGTCAAGATGAATGATTCTATGAAGTGGATTAAGTTTAGGTATGAGAGATGCCCAGATTTCTGCTATGCATGCGGAATCATTGGCCATAGTGAGAAGGGTTGCGCATCAGGTGTATCAGTGGGGAAGGGGCAACAAGAGAACCAGTATGGGCCTTGGATGAGAGTAAATTATGGCAAAGGTTCTCCACAAAAGGACAGTAACAGGTACAAATCCCCTTCCAACAGAATGCACTGGGGTTTGGATAATGGGGAACTAGTTCGTAAGGAGCCAAGTCAGGTGGTGGAGGTTAATCACCCAAAGGAACAAATGGGAACCGAGGAAGTTAGGGAGAAATGTGGTGGCTGCCTTCAAAGAAGAGGTTACAAAGTTTCTGCAATCCAATAAGGAAGGGATGACCAGGAACCACCAACACCCACTAGCAAGATACTAGAGACAGGTAACCAGCAAGGTAGCTCAGCAATGGTGGAGTCAATAGAAGAGAAGCCAGAGGAAGGTAATGAAAAAGGTAAAAACCAGGTAATGACCATGGAGGTAGAGAGAACTGAGAGGAGTGGGGAACCTGATCCTCATAAGGAGGATTTGGAAATGATGGATCCACAGTCATCAGGGAAAGAACAGACAGCAACAGATTGCAACCAGGTGAGAAAAAATAGCAGAGTATCAAGGAAATATTACAATTATGATATTTGATAAGAGCATGGGAAGTAGCCAACAAGGAACAGGACAGCCTCAGGACTTGAAGGGTAGAAGGACTATAAGAACACCAAGAGAAAGAGGTAGAGAGCACTAAAATAGCTTGATGGGAACAGTATGGCTCAACCTGTTCTGAGCAAACGGAAGTTAAGTCTGATTGATAAGGAAATGCCAGAAGTGGATAATATGGAGCAAGTGCCAAAGAGGAACAAAACTGATAGTCCTGGAAGGGGGAGTGAGAGACAAGAAAGGGGATAACCAGCTTAACTGGGGTCCCCAATTGTCAATGAGAGTGATGGTGTGGAATTGCCAAGTGCCATCTGAAGGATATAAAAAACTCCTCTCCCCAAACCTTTATTTTAAGTGAGACAAAAAATAGATCAAAGTATATGGAAAAAATACAAAAAATCCTTAACTATGACTGCTATATGTGGTGGAAGCAATGAATAAAGCAGGAGGAATGGCACTGTACTGGAACTCTGATGTTAAAATATTGCAAGTGCAACACACTTCCTTCACCGTGGAAGCTCAGATTGAGGATCAGGAAAGTAAGTGTTTGTGTGGATTGATTGGCATTTACGCCAACTGTAATGAGGCCATAAGGAAAGCGCACTGGACAGTAGTGAACAGAAGAAGACAGCTATGGGAAACAAATGGCTGTTGGTTGGGGAATTTCAATGATATTACTTCAAATTCTGAAAAGTGGGGAGGGAGATGTAGAGCCGAATGGAGCTTCAATGACTTCAGGGATTTCATAAGTGCCAACCAACGTGGACCTGGTATGAGGGGCAGCCGTGGACCTGGTGCAACAATTGGGGAATGAAGGAGAAATTAAGCAAATGTTAGATAGAGCCATGAGCAGTGCAGATTGGAATCAGACGTTTGAGAATGCGAAGTGCTCTCACATTAAAACTTACGCTTCAGACCATTGTGCCTTGATGATAGACACCAAGCCTACTATGGAGAGAAAAAAAGAAGGTTCTTCTTTGATAAGAGATGGCTCCAACATGAGGAAATATCTGAGGTTGTTAAAGGAGCATGGGAAGGAAGTGTTGAAGGATCTCGGATGTACCAAGTGCAATCAAAAGTGAGGAACTGTAGAGTGGCTCTGCTTAAGTGGAGTAACAGCATTAACAAAAATTCTAAGGACAGAATTGATAGCCTCAAAAAGCAACTGGATCAGACTAGAGAGTCTTCATGGACAATAAGAGAGAACAGATGGCTGGTTTGAAGTCACAGTTGAAAGAGGCGTACAATGATGAGGAAATCTTCTGGAGCCAAAAAATCTAGACTCAAATGGCTGCAAGAAGGGGACCGAAATACTCAATACTTCCATGCACAGGTAAATGGCAGAAGGAAAGCAAATAGATTACAAAGAATTCAAAAGGAAAGATGGTTGGACTGAATCAGAAGAAGAAATTGGGAAAGAAATTGCAGACTATTACAGGAAGCTCTTCGCCAAGTCCTCAACCAGTAATGCTCAGGAGGTATTAGAGGGGATTCCAGCTTCTATCACAGCAGAAATGAACATGGAACTAACCAAGGAAGTGACAGAAGAAGAGATCAAAAATGCCTTCTTCACTATGGATTGCAATAAGGCTCCTGGCTCCGATGGTATGACACCTTTATTTTTCCAGAAATTTTGGGAAATTATCAAAGGAGACCTGGTAAATGCTATTCAAAGTTTCTTCCATTCTGGTCTTATGTTAAAAGCCATTAACCACACAATCATTTCCCTCATTCCCAAAGTTCCTTGTCCTACTAACATCAAGCAATATAGACCTATTAGTCTGTGCAATGTCTGTATAAAGCTATAACCAAAATCATTGTTAAGACTAAAGCCTGTCTTAAGCACTGCATTAGCATCAATCAATCTGCCTTTATACCTGGGAGGCACATTATTGATAACATAATCATCTCTCATGAATATTTGCATTACCTTAAAAATAAAAGGCATGGAAATGATGGTTATATGGCTGTGAAGTTGGATATGTCAAAAGCTTACGACAGAGTTGAATGGGATTTCTTACAATCAATTATGAGCAAAATGGGTTTTGTGAGAGGTGGATTAATTGGATCATGAACTGTATCAGAACAGTCTCTTTTTCTTTCAATATAAATGGAGATTGTAAAGAATATATTACACCTCAACGAGGATTAGACAGGGAGATCCCTTGTCACCTTACCTCTTTCTCATCTGTTCAGAAGGCTTTTCCAACCTTCTAAAGAATGCAGCTCAAGACAGGAGAATAAGTGGAATCAAAATTAGTAGACAAGGCCCTTCAGTGACACATCTTTTCTTTGCTGATGATTCGCTAATCTTTTGCAAGGCTTCATGTCAAGAGGCACAGGAGTTGACAAAAATCCTGAAGAGATACGAACAAGCTTCCGGACAAATGATAAATCTTGACAAATCAAGTGCCTTCTTCAGCAAAAATGTCAGCCAGGAAACAAGGGAGGAAGTATGCAGCAAGCTGGAAGGAATTCAACAAGTGTCCCAAGGGAAATACTTGGGACTCCCAATGGTGATCACCAAAACAAAGAAGCAATTGTTCGGATTCATCAAGGACAACATTGAACACAGAATGCAAAGCTGGAAATCCAAATTGCTAAGCTCAACTAGGAAAGAAATTTTGATCAAAGCAGACTCAATGGCTATGCCTACTTACACTATGTCTTGTTTCAAATTGGCCATGCAGGTTATGTAAAGATATCTGCTCTCTACTCTCAAAATTCTGGTGGGGAGAGCAAGACAACAAGAACAAAATACATTGGGTGGCATGGGAGAAGATAACTAAGGAGAAGAAAAAAGGAGGCCTAGGCTTTAAGGATTTACAAAGCTTTAATAGAGCCTTGCTAGCCAAACAGATTTGGAGAATCATAAGAAATCCAAACCTGTTATCTAGCAAGGTGCTAAAGGCGAAGTATTTTCCTAAGAGCTGTATCCAGGAGTGCATAGTTCCTAAGAATGCATCATGGTTTTGGCAAAGCATAATGAGTAGCAAGAGAGACCCTTTGATGGGGAGTGAGAAGACGAATAGGAAATGGGAAGAAAACTAGTATTTGGAATGACCAATGGATTCCAAACAACTTCAAAGGGAAACCAGTCACTGCCAAACACAAGAATGCATGCTTAACAAAGTTGCTAACCTGATCAGTCACTATAGGTGGAATAAACCTCTTATCTTTACGACCTTTTGCAAAGAGGATGCAGATAATATTTTGAAAATTCCTATCAACATTACGGGGAGAGATGATAATACTTTCTGGATAGGGAAACCCAAATGGGGAGTACACTGTGCAGTCGGGATACAAATTGGCAATGGACAGGAAGGAGGAAGAGACTAGGAAATAAGGAGAGGGAGCAGAATCGAGCTGCAGCTCACTAAGTCAGCAAGTGTGGAAGGTACTGTGGAGCTTAAACATCAGCCACAAAGTCAAGATGTTCATATGGAAAGGTCTCTCGGATGCAGTACCAGTCAAGGAACTGATATGGAGAAGAGTTAAAGTGGGGAGATCCAATATGCACAATGTGTGGAGAAGAAGTGGAAACACTAGAACATATGTTACTTAAATGTAGCAAAGTCAAGGACATCTGGAAACTAACTCCTATCCACTGGGATGGTATCGAACACAGGTAGGATAAATTCAAAGATTGGTGGGTAGCAGTTTCTGAAGCGAGAAGTAGATTCAAGGGAAAGCTCATATAGGCCTCACGGCATATATCTTGTGGCAGATCTAGAAAAGTAGGAACAACAAGGTTTTCAACAACAAAAGGCATGGATCCAGCTACAATTGTAAACAAAGCATGCAATGCATGGTGCGAATTTGAAAATGCAGCAGGGAAAGCTAGGAATTGGAGCATTGGGAAACCAGTAATAGCTCAGCAACACAGGGAACAGGAGGAAGAGCAGCAAGAGCACCCCACATTCCCAGGCACAAGTATGAGAATTGCAGTGCAATGGAGCAAAGAGGACAAAGCTGTTGGGTATGGCATTGTAGCGTGTGATGGAAGACAACAGGAAGTAATGGCTTGGGCTTTGAGAGAAAGGGCAGTGGACAAACCATCTCCAACACCTGGCTGAAGGTGTCAAACTGGCCCAAATTAAGGCAGCCGAACAAGGATGGCGACTGATTAACATAGGAGTTCTTGACAAAAATCTGCTACAACAAATCCAGCGGACAAAACCAATGGCTGAAAGAATAGCAACTGTGATACAAGATATCCGTGAGCTGAGCTCCATGTTTTACAAATGCTCCTTTTACCTAGACATAGGCATTAGTAATGATCTTGGTGTTCAATTTAGTGCTCAAGCTTTGAGCAGTTATCAAGATATAGAATGGGTTAATCCCAATCTATTGTGCTAGATGCACAGTGTATGTATCAAGCCTTTGCTTGGGTGTAAATACTTTTGGCTCAAACAATATGTATTCCTATCGTTTCGTCAAAAAAAAAAAACTTCATTTGAGATAACTATGGATCACATCAAAGCTATGCTTATGGTAAGAAATTATCTGTTTGGAAAAGCTTAATTCATTTAAATTCACAGAAGACTAGGTCAGTAACCGAGCACTAGTAAACTTTTCAGTGATTCATGGTAATTATCTATTAATGTATACTCTTTGTGCTATAACCTCTTAATTTTGGCCCACATAACATTCACGACACTTGCACGCCTTCAAGATTTATTGAACTTCAATTTGCATAAATTGCAAAGTGAACATGAAGGCGTTCTATTGACGTGTACGGTTTAATTCGTTTCTTTGCAGTACCCACATTAAATTATGTTTGCACCGACGGACCATAGAAAATTTGTCTCCATCCTGATATGAAATGCTTATTTAGTCCCTAATGTGATAGCCCTTTCAATGGAGAGAATATATCCTAAATATGTTTGAATAGGAATTGTAGAAGTAGGGATTCGGACACTGGTGATGCGTACCAAGAACATGGCCAACTAGGAAAGGATTTAGTGAGAACTTAGGCCGGCGAAAGAGTGGCGGGGTTCTATGCTCTGGAATGGGCTCCAATGCCTAAATTAGTGATTGTAAGAGAGACAGGGAGGTGAATATATATATGTAGAGAGAAAAGTGATCAAAGTTCGTTACCTTGCATTTGTATGGATATTTATACTGCCCATTCTTTAGTGCTCAATACTGTTCACTTTTGTATGCACTCTACTGACCTACAGCTCGAATGCCTGTGGGGAGCTATCGCATGAGGACACCTCTGGTACTCAGCATACATCTGTACACTTGGAATTGATGTGTCAGTGAATGAGATTTAAGCTCTTCTGACACTTGTTCACATGTCACATCCTCTTATAATGTTTTTTTGTCAATACAGGATGTATCCCAGTTTTGCCGGACTAATCATCTTGCACCTGAAGTACCCTGCCCCCCAAAAGCACCCAGGCGTTAAGAGAAGTTTGAACCCTGAATCTTGGGACTTGAATGGCTACCCCAAAACCAGGTCATCTAACCTCGAGGGGCTCCTCTTATCATGTTTGAATTGCTATTTTTTAAAATTTTTATGGAAAAATATATTATAAAAATTTGATATATGTAAAAAAAAAAGTGATTGAAATTATGTTCGCGAAAAAATATAAAAATTTTTCAAAAAAAAGTTACCATCCATACTAAATATTTCACGTGTCAGTTGAAATTTTATGTTATGACATAAATTTTGTCTATTGAGTGACGATTAAAGCAAATACTTAGTTGTCTCTAGTTAAAGGCAAAGCTATAGATACTGGTCAGCAATCATTAGCCAAAAGTTCAGTTTATTAGTGAAATCGTTAAGATGGAGCTAACACAATTGTTTATTTCCTTCCAATCAAACTGCAGAATGTATTCTTCGCTGGGACAGACACAAGTGCAGTGACAGTGATTTGGGCAATGATAGCAATGATAAAAATACCAACTGTCCTGAAAAAGTTGCAAGCAGAAATTAGAGAAATCATGGGAAAGAAACAAATGTTAGATGAAGATGATGTTCAAAAGGTTCCTTAGCTCAAGGCAGTTGTTAAGGAGACATTCAGGTTGTACCCAGCCGTACCACTTCTTGTGCCTAGAGAAACGATGGGAAAATGTACCATTGATGGTTATGAAATTCAACCCAAGACCTTAGTTTATGTAAATGCATGGGGCATTGCAAGAGATCCTGAGTATTGGGAAAATCCAGATGAATTTTTGCCAGAGAGATTCTTGAATAGTACTATTGATCTGAAGGGGCAAGATTTTCACTTGACCCCATTTGGAGCAGGCAGAAGTGGGTGCCCGGGTTACTCCATGGGACTAGCAACAGTTGAGCTTGTACTAGCCAATATTTTGCACTCATTTGATTGGGAATTACCTCCTGGGGTGAAGAAAGAAGACACTGACACAGATGCTTTGCCTGGTATCACAATGAACAAGAAAACTGATCTGAGGCTTGTGGCAAAGCTCCATTTTTAGTCCTAAAGTCATATTGTTAATCATCCACAATATGGGCAAAAAGCTTCACTTCTGCTTCTTTATTGTTCAGCATCTTTCAAATTTCGTGGCAGAAAAACGAGTTGAACCTTAACAAATTTGATATATGCTTTGAGGATGAATAAGGACCTGTTGAACGCCTGTTTGACAAAACATTTCATAGTTGTTTGAGGTATTTTGAATGTGCCATTAATTAAGCTATTTCTTCACCTGTAAAGTGATTCAGGTGATTTTTTAGTTTTGTCAATTTACTTTAGAATTTGTAAATTTGAAAATACCTTTGTTGATGACACAAAACTGTTCGAAGGTCTTGCAACTCCATTAACAACTTGTAATTTTTGGATTAAAGCAAATGAAGGAAAAGAAAAGAAAGGAAACGACCAGAAGAGAAAGGAAAGTGTAGTAGAGAAAAGCAGTTTTCATTCCTTGTGTTTGGATTGAATATGACGGAAAAGAAAAGAAATTGTCAACATTTGTCTGGTTTGACGAAAAAAAAAATGAAAGGAAATGAAAAGATTAAGTGTTAAGTAAGTCAAAAGGATGAGAAAAAATGGTATTTTAAAAAATTGTAACTTATTTTATTAGATTTGGGATGGAAATTATAAGTAAATAAAATATCTAGATCATTTTCCTCCTTTTCCCCCTCTTTCTTTCCTTCCTCAAAAATCAAACCAAACAAGAAAAATCAAATCCTTTTAATTCCTCTCTTATTCTTTCCTTCCGATTTCTTCAATCAAACGCATCAGCCAAGTTTTCAAATTAAGGAAGTAAAGGTGATTTGCTATGACAGCCACCGCAGAGCTATCAATTAGGCCATTTTGGTTGGGTTTTACTGATCCCAAAGCGAGCCTGGCCAACTGGAGCTTAACGGCTCTTTTATTCATTGGGCTTAGGGCTTGAAATTTCTTTCTTGGCCGAATTGAAAATTCGCACAGTTTCTTATTCTTAAAAAGGTTACATTCTACTATAAGTATACAATTTTAATTAAGAAACAAAAGCTTAAGATAATTGATATTCAAATAATTTTGATTAGCGTCACAAACTTCTTCAAAATGCTAAATCTTATAAGTAAGACATAATTTAAACATTGACATGATAACAAAAATATATACAAATAAAAAACTAAAAATATGCAATAAAAAACTAAAAATATACATACATTTTTTTGAAAACTAAATTATAAATGGATCTTGGACAGGCTTATATCGTGCTCTGCCTTGTATTGCCCGATTTCAGTTTTGCAGCATACTTGAGGCCCATATCCAGCCTATCACATATGTTCTCTCCTTTATTTCTTGGCCCGAACAGGTCTGGTTTGGACCAATCCGACCCTATTAACAGTCATAAAATGAAAAACAATAATGAAAAGGGAATTTTGGACCGAGAATTCCTTCTCTCTCGATTTAGTTTTGTAATTTTATATCTTGAAATGGTTAATAGTGTCAATAAAAGTTAAAAAACAAGAGAAATCTGTGATATTTTTCGCAAGGACTATATTAACATCCCCGCCACCAAGTGCGATTCGATAGTAAAATTTTCTCAAAAATTCAATCCATGTGGATTGTGTGTTTCTTGGAAATTTGCATAAAATTTTACTATAACTTACTATAAAATTTTTATAAAACTCTTTTGTGTAATTGTAGGATAGTAATCAAATTTTGCCACCCTCCCCTTGCCACCCACTTTAGCCACCACACTAACCGACAATCTCCACCTACCCTTCCCCATCTGCCAGTCACTTTCTTTTTCTTCTTCTTTATCGCTAGCCACCACCTTTCTCCTTTGCCACCAGCCACTAGCCGCCGCCACCACATTCACATAGCCACCTCCTTCCCTTTTTACCTAGCCTATCACTTCCTCATCCTCTCTTCATTCCCCTTTTTTCTCATGCCTCCTGCCCCTCTCTCTAGTTAGATCTGGACCAGATCTGATGGGGGAGAGGGGCAGGGGTGTACGAAAGAGGGAGGGATGGAGAGAAGGGGGAGGAAGAAGAGAGTAGAAAATGAGGAGGAAGGGAAGAGAGAAAAGGGGGGAAAATGATAGGGGAAAGGGTGGCAATGGAGTAGAAGAGAGGAGAAGGAAACGAGCGAGTAAAGAGGTCGCAATAGTGGTGGGAAGGGTGGCGGTGGAAAATGGTAGTGATGGTGAAATGGTATGGGTGCTTATTTTAATTTATGTTTTGATTGAAATTTTTAAAAAATTATAAAAATTTATGAGTGTTTTTAGAGGGTTACTATATAGATGAAGTTACAAAGAAAATTGTCTTTTAAAAATACCCAATAAACAAGGTGCCGAACGGAGCCTTTTTTGCTTGTATCACAGATATTTTTCAATTAACTTTTTATTTGCACAACAATTTTTTGTATTTCACATAAATTACATCACAATAAAAGTAAAATAATAATTATTTTAAATAATATCTCTTATTCAAACACATGCACTATAATTTTAAAAGTTATCAACTAGTCTATATTCTCTGTAGTTGTCTAAGATTCTAAAGATTCACCATGTGAGTGTCCAAAATTCGGGGATGAAAAACACATAAAAGTTCACGATAAGGCGATAGACTGGCAATAGATTGAAAAAATTAGTGATTAGTAAGAATCTATAACTTTAAAAATTACAATGTCTATAATCTTTGTGTTTTTCTTATCGAAATTCAAGTGTTAAGTGATACTCTCAAGACAGCAACTGGCAGGTTTGTGAAACAGCTAAACAAAAAATTGCCTCGGTGAACTCATTTCAAGTCCCAGTTATGCAAGTTTTTAGAATTATTGCTAGTATTTCGTTGATAAATTGTTGGTGCTTTTTATTTTTGCCAGTGAAATTTTTTTTTTAATTAACAATACAATACGATAAAATAAAATATAAAGTAACAAGTTATCAGTGAACCGGATGACTCATTCCATCAACACAGGATATCCAGCGGACAATGATTGATATCTGGTGGTTATAAGACTTATCCCGATTTGATAAAATTGAACATTCTATAAAATTTTCTTGACAGATCTTTCACATCGGAAGTGACTAAATTTCTAAAGAAAAACCTCATATGCTTCACGCCAAGCAACAAGAAGCACGTGATTTTGAATTTTTTTTTTTTCGTAAGTAGGAGGGCTCGAACTCGAAACCTCTTACGTATAATCTATTCTCTTGAACTGTCCAACCCATATCTCCTCTCGGACAAAGCTAAATTTCCAAATTAGAGGAGATTTCATGCTTTTTGATATTGAGATTGCAGTATAATAGTCCGTGCATTACACAAGTAGTAGTCAAATTATTGAACAAACTAATTGCTGAAAGTGAGTCCTCTTAGATAGATTAAGAAAAAAGCAAATTACCCAAATAATTACTGAACTTTTTTAATAGTCAAGATTTGGCCATTCAACCATTAATAGTAGATTTGTACCTACTAAACTATCAAATGTCAAAATTTTGGGCATTTTGTTTAATTTCACCGTTAATTCTAGCATATCTAAGTATTAATACGATATCTCGTGAATCATGCGAATCCTTAAATCTAACAAAGTTAATGATGGAACCAGACGAAATAATCCAAAATTTATATTTTTTTATTGTTGAATGGGTAAAAACATATTGTTAATAGTTGAATGACCAAATCTTGACTATTCAAAAAGTTCAGTGCTTATCCAAATAGTTTGCTCTTAAGAAAATGAAAAAAATTGAATTAGGGTAAATCGCACAAAAAATCACTTACATTTTTTTTTGTACTAGTTTAGTCTCTCATATTTGAGATAAATCACTTTAGATCCTCACCATTTTAAGAATACTAAATTTTTGTCATAAAATTGCATCGGACACATCATGAACAACATTTGCATGCGTAATGTAAATAAGCCCTTCTTCCCCAGGCTCCTCTATTTAAACAAACTTCTCCAGTCAGTTTCTCCAACAATCAAAAGAATAGCCTAGTTTTGAATGAAAATAATGGAAATCATCATTCTTCTAGTCTTCCCAATTTCACTTCTTCTAATTCTCCTTCTAATTACAAACAAGAAGGAAAAATCCTCAACAATTCATCATCCACCAGTCCCTCCAAGGCTTCCATTCATTGGAAACTTCCACCAACTTGACACTTCATGCCTTCATAAGTACCTCTGGAAACTTTCACAAAAATATGGTCCAATAATGTTCCTGAAACTCGGTTCCATACCAACCCTTGTGATTTCATCAGCAAGATTGGCCTAAGAAGTCTAGAAAAACCAAGATTTGATATTTTGTAGTAGGCCAAAAATGCTAGCCTTGCAAAAGTTGACGTACAATGGCATAGACATTGCTTTAGCACCATATAGTCAAGAATGGAGAGAGATGAGAAAAATTTGTGTCATTCATCTCTTGAGTGCTAAAAGATTGCAGATGTTTCGTCCAATTCGTGAAAATGAAGTGTCCCGAATGATTAAAAAGATATCTGAACAGGCTGCATCCACTGATCAAGTGATTAATCTGAGTGAGACTCTAGTGTCTCTTGCTAGCTCGATGATTTGTAGGATTGCTTTTGGAAAAAGATTTGATGAGGAAGGTCAAGAAAGAAGGAAATTTGATGGTCTTATTCATGAAGCTCAGGCAATGCTTGGGGGATTCTTCTTCTCGGATTATTTTCCTTCGATTGCCTGGATTGATAAATTCACTGGAATGCTTGCTCGACTTGAGAGTATATATGAAAAGTTTGATTCATTTTATCAAGAACTCATAAATGAGCACCTCGATCCAAATAGACCAAAGTCCATGGATGGAGATATTATTGATCTCATGCTTCAACTACAACAAGATAGTTCAACTTCATTTGAAATAACTATGGATCACATCAAAGCTATACTCATGGTAACGATCTGTTCGGAAATCTTAAATTCAATCAAATTCTTTTTTTTTTACTTGAAGAATAGTACGGTCACTAAATTATCACCAACAACATTTTCACTAATTATTGGTACTTTGAAAATTAATTTATACCCTTTTTGCCTTAATGTTTCCAATTACACTTGCATAATAAATTTTCTTTGTTTGGTATTTTGGAGAAGATTGGCAAGCAGGGGAATTCAATAGTGCTTACATTAAGACATGTTTACACACCACAGAAAATTTGCCTCAATCCAGATACAAAATGCTTATTTCTCCACTATTGTGATAAGGTTTCCAATTGAAACATAAAATACACTGAATACGTTTGAATAGGAACCTTAAATTTTTGTCTCAATTGAGATGTTTTTGTGATGACCCAAATTTTGCGTGTTATGTTATAATCAAAGAAATTTTTTGTTTTCAGTTGTCCATGGTTGAGACAAAAAGCTTTGGACATACAGGTATTCTTTAGCATGCATTAGGCAAAAGTTTGGGGTATCTATCCAATCATTAGGATGTGACAATTGTGTTATGTGGGTGACCAAGAAAAATATATGTTATATGGGATGGACCTAACGCTATTGTTTGTTGCTTTCCAACTAAAATTGCAGAACGTATTCTTTGCTGCGACAGACACAAGTACGGTGACAGTAATTTGGGCAATGACAGCAATGATGCAAAAACCAACAGTCATGAAAAAATTGCGAGCAGAAATTAGAGAAATCATGGGAAAGAAACAAATGGTAGATGAAGATGATGTTCAAATGCTTCCCTATCTCAAGGCAGTTGTTAAGGAGACATTCAGGTTGTACCTAGCCGTACCACTTCTAGTGCCTAGAGAAACAATTGGAAAATGCACCATTGATGGTTATGACATCCAACCCCAGACCTTAGTTTATGTAAATGCTTGGGGCATTGCAAGAGATCCTGAGTATTGGGAAAACCCAGATGAATTTTTGCCAGAGAGATTCTTGAATAGTACTGTTGATGTGAAAGGGCAAGATTTTCAATTGATCCCATTTGGAGCAGGCAGAAGGGGCTCCCCTGGGTACCCTCTGGGACTTGTAACAGTGGAGCTTGTGCTGGCCAATATTTTGCACTCATTTGATTGGGAATTGCCTCCTGGGATGAAGAAGGAAGACATTAACACAGATGCTCTGCCTGGTCTTACCATGAACAAGAAAAATGATCTATGGCTTGTGACAAAACTCCTTCTTTAGTGTTGAAGTCAATTATTGATTATCCTAAGCATCTCCGAAGAGATTCACTTTGGTTCTTCAATTGTTTAGCATCTCTTGAATTTCGTAGTAGAAAGAATATTTGATCCTCAACGAATTTGATATTTTGTTTTAGATTGAATTTCATTAAGCGTGTAAGAGCACTAATTGATGCACGTAAGTTGCACATGGATATTGTGCGAATGCAAACTTAATTTTCGTGTACAATCCTTGGTCAAACTATATGTTTCTTAGACCATCATTCAGTTACACTCAATACACTCTTATGTTTGTGTACCTAGAAAGTTAAATTTCCGTTTTGTAATAATTTTTTAAGGATAACCTTTTTTTTTATACAATATTAGGGTGCATTTGATAAAACTGAAGTTTGAAAACTGAAATTTAAAGTCTGAAATCTAAAATTTGAATCCATTAAATTACGAATTATTAAGTACTAAATTCAATATATTTAAGTATATATCACATTAAGTGATAAGTGAATAATTTATTACTTATTTTTTGGAATAAATTTTGCTTACAACATTCAGCGCCACTTAATTAATTTAAATGTTTTAGTTTTGATTATCAAATATGTTTGAATATGTTAGGATTTGAACCCATTAAATTTAAATGCTCAATTAAATTATCAAAAGGTCCTTAGTGTATATTTTCTTTTATACTAATAGGTTTAGATCATGCCATATAATATGAATTCAAATTTGAAGTTCAAATCATGCATTTGTGGTATACATCTAAAACTGTCAGTGTAATAAAACACTACACTATTAGTGCATGAAAAGTTAATTCATTTTTCAAACAAGTGCAAAACGAATATTTGTTCCACAAATTATTATCTAATTGCACACATTCATATTTTTTGCATCCTTGATTGTTTGGACATTCTATTGATTTAACCTCACTTTCGTGAAAAAAAGTACTAGCTTGAGTTCTTTTAACTAGCGTTGACAAGAGTATATTTTACGTGTATTTTATTAGTTAATTTTGGTGTATTTTATCTAGTTGTATAACTAATTAACTAGGGTTTTGGTAAAAATATACATTTTGTGGTTTAAGTGGCAAAAATTGCATTTCTATGGATTTTAGTGATAAAAACTTCATGTTTTTGTAAGTTAAATGATTCAATCATCAATTGGAGTAATTGGAGAAGATAATTGGATGATTGATGATGATTTCAAGTGGTTTAAAGAAGACATGAAGTGCAAAACATTTAATTGAAGAAATGCAAGTGAAGACAGTTTTGACACAGCTTCATATTTCGGCTATAACTTGAGCTACAATGATCAAGTTGAGGTGATTCTTAAACCATTTTGAAGCTAAGAGATAGATCTATATTTGGTATGAAGACATCGAAATCCAGTTCAGTCTTCTTTCTTGTCAAAAAGTCGAAATACAGAAGTACATGTGCATGGTCAAGTGTTGAAACAGAGTTCTGACCAGGTGATGGTATTTTGATCATATTTCGGTCCACAAAGCTCCAAATTGGATTATTCTTAAAGTATTGGAAAGCTAACTCAAAGGGCTACAATGTTTGTGTTTTTACCAAGAGTTAGTTCGGCCTCTATCAATGAGAAAATAGCAGTTGAAATGATGCCAAATGCACAAAAGTGAATACACGACTTGGCAATACGTGGGTTGTAGTCACGTATTCTCTCGTCGCATATCGTAGCCTGATTTTTGCAAATTGCTCAGCCACTTGCTCTGTTTTCACACTACTTTCCAGCTTAACTCCAAACAAGAATTTTGGCTGCACATGTTCAAGGAACCTTTTGGAAGAAAAAAGGACTTTATGTCTTGTTTAAAAACCATCTTTTGACTCTCTTAACATTAGAATTGTTAGAATCATTCAAGAGAGAAAAAGGAGAGACTAGAGTTAGTTCTCATCAGATTTTAGCATTAGAACTTAGTAGTTAGTCTTGTTTTGTTCTCTCTAACTAGAATTTTTGTGAGAACAATTGGAGACTTCCTTTGTACAACACATTTTGTTGAAGAAATAGAAGATCATTGGGAGCTTTTTCACTAATCTTGGCTAAGCTTTCTTTCTCTATCTTTACTTGTGATTCAATATGTGTTCTTGCAATGAAGCCATGCTTTTTCTTGTTATATACTATATGAGTAGCTAAGTTTCTAGATCTAGAGAGTAGATGAGTCTTATGGCTATTTGATATGAAGTGAATATGTTTTACACTTGTTACACCTTGTATTAACTTGTGTATTTATGCATGCTTATCACTTATCGTTGCTTGATCACCAATAGCAAGCTTTTAGTTGTTATTATTCAATAAAAGTTGATAATAATGATGGAACAATATGAATAGAGCTTGAGTAGTAGACTCATGAGAATAGAGGTGCACTTAAGTGGATTAAACTTGCATTTCATAAAGGAAACAAAAGTAGATTTAGTTATTCACCATGAGAACAGGGAGAACTAATCTATTTTAGGCCATTTAATCATGAAAATGAGATTTGGTAATATTGGAAATGAATCCCTAGTTAAACAAGAGTTGTAACAAGAGGTAAATTTATTTATTTGTATCTTTTATGCCATAAGTGGAATCTACATCTCTAGACTCAAGTATTTAATGAATTTTCTCCATTTGTTATATTGCAAATATCTAGTTAAGATTTGTAGGTAGTAGTAATTATAGTTTATCTTATTTAAATTGATTATTAGTCTAAATAATAGCGTAAGTAAGGACCTAGTACTTGCAAAGTGCTCTCTGTGGGATCGACCCGATATATACCCTAAACAACTAGCTTGACCTGTATGCTTGCAATAAAACGGGTGTAATTCGGAATTAAACTTGCACTTATATAAAAAACTCGTCAAGCGTTGACTCATCAGTTAGACAAATCAGTATAATTAGTGTCATTTGTACAAAAATTGGAATCATTAACAACATATCCTACAGGTAGACTAATGAACCACGTTCAAATAAATTTTTTTCTCTTAAAAAAAATGCCCCTCTGATCTCAGTCCAAATCCCTTGTTGAAGGATGCAAATTCCTTGAATTACTGCAAGTATTTTATTTTTGTTTTATTTTACTGCTAGCACACATTGGTAGATCAACAAATATTCAGATGAAAGTTGTGGATTATAACTTAACAATATCATAACTTATGACCCATAAGTAGTGTGATGAATACTAATCTGTAATTAAAATGAAATTACATTTAGAGAGACTTAAAACTAAGAATTTCAAATTCCTTAGGGCTCAATCTTGCTCACTAGACATTGTTATTTCATTGAAAAACACGATGTTTACCTGACAATGATTTTTATATTTGGCGGTTAGACTTCTGCAATATGTCCTTATAAAATTGCCTTTCCATAAGATATTTGCTAGATCGTTACATTAGAAGTGGTCAAATTTCTAATGCAAAACTATGTATTCCTCGACCAAAATTTTGCAAGAAACTTTAAATATACGACAAAACTAATGTCCCAACTTACAGAAGTTTAGATATATCTTGTTTTAGTAACAGATTTTTGTCGTCAGAAGTTTGCTAAAATCTCAGTCGTGCTAAAACTTGCTCTCAAAATTAAGTGATAAACTATTCACTTATTACTGAATGTAATATATATAGAAATGTATTAGATATAATATTTAACAATTCAATAATTAATGGATTCAAACTTCAGATTTCATATTTCAAATTATAGTTTTCAGATTTTAGTTTTATCAAATGCATCCTAAGAGAAAGATAGGAATCATTTCAGGGAAATAACACAAGTAGGCCCCTCACATTTTAATCTGGTTTATTTCTAGTTCTTCATATTTGGATGATAGCATTTTGATGCCTCTTATTTTAAAAATGTTCAATGTTCATCATAAAGTGCTATTGAGGTTAATCTTTCGCCTATAAAGCGTGTAGACCCATCAAATGAGTAACAACATTTCAATAACCAAAAAGGATACACGACGTGGGAAAAATTTAGGAATTTTCATTGTTTAGAGGATAACTCAAAAAGCTCCATGCTTCCATTTATCTACCAAAATGATATTCGCACTCCAGTGTGCTGTTCAGGGGAAAATTCACTTTTAAATTTTTTTTTCTCTTTTCTATGCCTTTTCTATTCTCAACTATAAGAAAGAGAGTTCAAATCCTAAATCTGATAGTGATGAGAATCCTAAAAGACTTTTCCTCACGACTAGGTCAGCACCAATGATTAGAAGATAGACTGAAAATTGAATTTGGGATTCCTTTAAAAAAAAAAAAGACTTTGGGAGCAAAATTTAATGCTTTTAACATCTGAGATACTAAAATACGAAGGTCTAGTCTTGAGTGAGGAAAATAGAGCTAGCATAAAGTTGTAATCATATGGTAGCTAGCGTGGTCCCAGTGCCACATTGCCTCAAGCTATAGAACAACCTACACAAAGTTTAGAGTTTTTTTGATTGCTCCACTTTTGCCCCTCCTGAATTTTCAAAATATTCCATATAGTTCCACCATTGCCCATCAAAAACTATTGAAAATTTTTATAATTGCTAGCAACGGAAAACAGTGGTGGAAGTTGGAACCTGACATATTTCTTTATGGAAAAGCCATTTATTTACTATTTTGGCCAATTATTACTCTTAAGTTGGCAACTTGGGGTCAAAGATATGGCTGTGAATTTGGGGTGTCGGGTACAGTGATGCCAGGATTTGTTTTATTATCTCCTTATCTGATCTTTCAATTTTGTTCAGGTCGTTTTGTCGGATAGTGGAATTAATGATTTACATTTTATTGCATTATGTTATATGACTATTGAGATTATTTTATAATGTTCTGATCAAGAGTAGTTATGATAAAATTATTACAACATTATAGGTAGGTATTATCTATTGACGCTAATTAATCACGTTTAAGGGTGACGGTTACGTTTCTTGTCTTCTAAACATGTGATCCATGTGTGTGTGCTGGAATCCGAAATCTTTCAATCACATCCTCTCTTTTCGAACTATCCAACCCATCCTTTTCCCTAAGTTCAACATATTTGAGAACGAGTTTTCCAAAAAAAAAAAAATATTTGAGAAAGAGGAGTATGATATTTTTTTCTTTTTTGCTTTTTAACTATGACAATGCTGTATTTTGTGACCAAAATTGCTAAAATTGGTCTGCTATGAACATTGTTTTCGTCATTTTGGTTTATGTACTTGAGTTCAGAATTAGTTTCTTCTAAATGAAGAGCCGCTTTTAGTTCGAAATGCTAATTAAATTCAACAATAGCAAACACCTATTGAAGAAAATTTGCCATTTTCTTGGTGGGAATTAATCCACTATTTGAGCTCGAAATATTACCAATGTCTTATTAAATGCAGGATAACAATCCCCGCCTCCCCTCCCCCTCCCCCCCTCCCCCAACAAAGAAAGGGTGAAAACTAATTTTCTATTTTATCTGATAAAAACTTGGTATATGGGGAGGGATGCTAGCTCGAATATCTTAAAAAAAAAAAAAACTTTACAAGGCATATTACAAACTCTCAAGGACCGTACAATGAATACGAGCGAGCGAGTGAGTGATGGGGTAACTTGATGTGGCATTGATGTATCAGTACCACTGGCCTCTTAAATTTTACTATGACCTTTCATTCACTCACTCGCTGGCTGCTTTTAATTTTCTTTTTTTTTTCTGGTTTCTTTTTATTGGGGGGTGTCCTTATTTCCAGCCTTTTCATCGGTTGGCACTTATTTGGCCAGACTGGAATCGTACCCTGCGTACGTACTTGCGACAATATTCATGATTTCATTCATTAGTGTGTGTGTGTGTCTGTGTGTGTGATGGTATTTCTGATCTGTCGCTGCATTACGTACTTTGTAGTTTGTATTAATTGTTTGTATTTGACGGAAATGCTCAGATTAATTAATAACATGCCATGTTTGAAGATGTATACAACACGTACGTTAATTAATTAAAGTCATCGGGAAGGAACCTGGTATATGGTGAGGGATGGTAGCCCTAATTTATTAATAAAAATATACCCAAAACCTCCAGCCAACATTACAAAATGAAAACAAATTTTCTGAATAAAACTCCAAAGCCATTACTGCTGGAAAACTTTTTCTTTTCTTTTCTTTTCTTTTTTGCGCAATTTGATGACTTTTTCTTGTCGGGATTCTTCAACCTCAGGATGCAACACCTTATTTTTCGAAAGATGCAAACAAGGTTGCATTAGATTAAATGTAGACATTTAAAAATATTTGATATCATTTCGAAATATTCGGAAAGAAATACAAATACACAATCACTGATAACATACTGCAACCTGACACTGGCACATCACTATTTATTTATTTTTCCATATCACTATTTATTTTTACCCATATTTCTTGGCAAAGAGGGAAAGAGCATTTTTCGGGTGCATGGTTAGTCCTGGGATAACTTCAGTATCTACGTCTTCTGCTTTCATCCCAAAAGGCAATTTCCAATCAAAATGATACAGAAGATTTGCCAGTGCAAGTTCCACTGTTGCGAGTCCTAGAGAAAATCCAGGGCAGCCCCTACGTCCAGCTCCAAATGGGATCATTTCAAAATCTTGTCCCCTAAAATCAATATTACTATTCAAAAATCTTTCTGGGATAAAATCATCTGGACTTTTCCAACATTCAGGATCTCTTCCAATGGCCCATGCATTAATGAAAACTAATGTTTTATACTTAATTTCATAGCCTTCGATTGTGCATTCTTGTGTAGTTTCTCTTGGCCCTAGAAGTGGAGCTGGAGGGTATAATCTTAGAGTTTCTTTTATCACTGCTTTTAGATAAGGAAGCTCCTGAATATCTTCTTCATCTACTCTTCCTTTTTCTCCGACCAATTTTCTCACTTCTGCTTGTACTTTCTTTAGTGCAGAAGGGCTCTTCATCAGGGCTGTCATTGCCCAAATAATTGCTGCTGCAGCTGTATCCGCCCCAGCAATAAATATATCCTGTGACAAAAGGGTAAACGATTATTATTAAGGACCATATCAACTATTTTAACGCAAAAAAAAAACTTTCAGTTTACTTGATTTATGTTCAGAAAACCATGTACCAATATGCTTGGTAAAGAAGATGAAAAAAGAAAGAAAGAAGAGGAAATTCAACAGTTGATTATCTTGAAAATAGGGATATACTACCATGAGAATTGCCTTTATGTGATCCCAAGATAGGCCTATAATCGATGATTGTTCTTCTTTTAGCTGAATTAAGAGATCGAGCAAATCATCCTTCATGCTTTGTGGTCTGTTTGGATTGAGATGCTCCTGTATCAGCTCTTGGTAGAATAAATCCAGCTCATTGAAATTCTTCTCAAGACGTTCAATAATCCCAGAAAATTTATCTACCCAACTGAATGAAGGAAAATAATCTGAGATGAAGAAACCCCCAATCATGGCCTGAGATTCTTGTAAAAGTTTATCGAATCGCTTTCTCTCGTGCCCTTCCTCATCGTACCTCTTTCCAAAGGCAACTCTACATATTATAGTGCTCGTCAAGGACATTATTATGGTCCTTAAATCAACTAGTTGTGATGAAGATGAGAGATTTACGATCTTTTGAATCATGCTCGAAATTTCATCTTCACGAATGGGACGAAAAGATTGTACTCTTTTAAGGCTAAAGAGTTGGAGGACACAAATCTTCCTCATTTCCCTCCAGTAGTCACTGTAAGGTGAGAATGCAATATCCCTTCGATTGTATGACAGCTTTTGCCTCCCAACAGAAGCTGGCCGGCCGGAGAACACAAGATCATGGGTTGTCAGGGCCTGTTTTGCCATTCTTGCTGAAGAAAGAACTAGTACTGGTACTGAACCAAGCTGTAATGACATGAGGGGGCCATATTTCTTGGAGAGTTGGCTTAGGAATTCATGAGCCTTTTCACTGTCGAATTGGTGCAAGTTCCCAATGAATGGGAGCCCTGGAGGACCTGGTGGTTGACGGATATTTCTGAGTTGCTTGTGCTTTTTACCTATGGATATGAGGATTGAAAAAAGGAGCAATAAGAGAAAAAGCATTGTCATCTTTAATTGAAGGATAGCAGTGAAGTGAGATAGGTTCAAGGGCTCAGTATTTAAAGGCGCTGAGAGGTAATTAGAATGTCACTAGGAGCCTGTTTGTGGAAACCAACCTGGATTCGGGTTTCTCCAATTGAATTCTACCCAATTCTGTCCAGTTGATATTTGGTGTAAACTTATATAATTTTAGTGTAATCATGAAATTCATCAACTCGTACCCAAAATTGTAGGAGTTTATATCATATATTAATTAGATTGAACTGGACTAGAAGCCAATTGTAGAGCCCCATTTCCAACCAACCTAAACCTTGAAATTATACGTACATATACTTATATATACATATACATATATATATATATATATATGTAAAATATATGGAGATTCTAAACCTTGAAATTATAAATGTAAAATATATGAAAAGCCCCATTTCCACCCTAGACCCATACATACATATGTATGTAAAATATATAATACATTGGTTTAAATGGAGATTCTAAACCTTGAAATTAAAGAAAATTTACAAGTTGAATCAAGAATCTCAGGTTACTTGACTAATGTCTCTATAAGCTTGGAGACACGTAGGTTTAAGATCAAATTTACATAGCCTTGAATACTATCATTTTTCATATTTTTAACCACTTGTCGCAAAATTGCAAATTTATATTTTTAACCACGTTAGAGAAATACTGATTCATGCCAAGTCCATTTAGGAAACAAAAGTTTATAGTTTTAGTCTAATATGTAATACATTTTGGTAGGACCACACTATAAAATGTAAATGGAATTCATGGTCACTAAAGCACTCAGGTCAAATTAGCAAGGAATCAAACTAAGGAAGAAGACTTGTCATGAATCGTGAGACTTGAAAGTGATTTGGCTCCAGAAGAACGAGCACGCACGTGATGAATGAAGATGCATAAGAAGAGAGGAGAAGAAAACTTCAGGCTGTATTTATTGATGAGGAAAAAATAGGAATAGAGTGTGCAGCCAAATTTTGTTTTCTCACATTTTTCAAGTGTCACATTTTGACAAAAGTCCATTTTTTGTCATAAAAATACACGAATTAATGCGCTACAAAAAACCCTAATTCTTTTCCACAAAACCCACAAACAAATAAGGATAACAAAGCAAAAAAAAAAAGAGTACATAAGGATAACCAAAAAAAAAATAAGTGGATAACAAAGAAGAGAAAATAAGAGAATGAGTGGATGTCGATGAGAGAAATAATTGAATACAATGTGCAGCCATTCTTATTGCACGAGGTATGTCGATTCAGGACCAAAAGCTTTTGGCCCGACACTTTAACTTGCACGGGAAAAACACGGCTATATCAAACCGTGACCCGAGTGTTTATTTCGTACCCTAAAGAAGTAACGAAACTAGCTCACAGCCATCAATCTAGGTATGCCCAATCTTAGCCGGTTTATTGCACTGATAGTTTATTCTCATCCAACCATTACTGGACAAGCAAATTAATCAAGCTTTTAATCAAGTAGAATTGTGATGTGTTGAATTGAAGCTTGGCTGATTTATCACCATTACTTTCCAGTTTTGTTTCTTCACTGGATTTGCGTCGTCACGCCTCAACCAAGCGTTTGTTGGAGTAATCTACCCGGCAGGCTAGTACCAAAACTTCTGGTACAAATCAAAATCTTCCACCAGTTCTTGTGACCCATTCACACAAAATCACGGTTCAACTTTGGGGGACTAACTTGTCAAGTGACTCAGTGTCACTTGCATGATAGTTCCAAATTCTCAGTTGTTGGCAATTGGCAAGAGTACCGCATCATACTATGAATGGTCTGAAATCGGGATAGTATAGCTCGACTCGATATCGATTTTTTTTTTTAAATCAATAAATTTTGAAATGAATAGTCAAAATTGAGTCGGGTTGTATTGACCCCAATCGCAGAGGAACTAGATTCTCTTGCAATTAGTTTGGTTAAGTGCCAAATTACTAAATTAAGATGTTTCCTCTTTTTTTTTCCCGTGATGAGACTTTCTCAATGAAAGAGCCATGATGATTTGTTGTTCCCATTGAATTATCATGTCAGATGCGCGAGACATTTGTTGAGTTAGAAAATGAATTAGGGTTGAGTCAAGGAACAACCTTGGTGATGTAACTCTTGAAATAAATGAGCTAACCAAAACCGCAAATGTGGTCCGAACATATTGTGGAAACTTTAGAGCTTAAAACTTAATTTCAAAAGTGTCGATTTCGAAAAGTAGGCTTCAACTACCAATAAAATACTTTGACAATCACACACGCATCATGATTGCCAAACCAAAAATCGTATGCAATCTTCAATAGAGGAAAACTGGGATAACAAATCCATATTCTTATAGAGTCACGTTTGTCATTTTGATTTCATGGAATATGGTTTCCCTTACTCTGATCACAAATTTTCTGTGTCGAATGGTTATTTGTGGAGCAACGTATTAGTCATATCACATATATATCTACATCTATATTTATGTTAAACAGCAATTAGTCATATCACATCTATATCTATATCTATATTTATGTTAAACAGAAAGTTTGTTTTCAACTTTCAAGCTGCTACTTTTCCCCTTTTCTTCTTATGAGGCTTTGAGTCTTCATTGAACCTAAACCAGAAAAAGGAAAAGAAGAAAAGGAACAAATAGCAAGTTTATTTTGGACTTTAGTCATTTAGATTCTTTTCAGCAATATCCTGAACATAATATATTAAGGCTGTTTTATGACTCAAAATTTGAACATTATTATAACATTGTTGATGGTATTGGTGTAATATGGAATTTGAGGCATATATATATATAGCAACTATTTTAATATATATATATATATATAGTAGTTATTTTAATCACTGTGTTTCTCACTCCTATATGGCATGCCTAATTGAAAAGAATTAACGGATTATGGGTCATTTAAGTTTTACCCATACTAATCCTATTTGGATTATATTATGTGTTTAAAAATTATTTCTAATTTTAAAATAATTTTAAAAAATAACTAATCTTAACTAATCTTATCTTAATGATAGCTTCTTTCTATCAAATTATTACAATGATGATATTATATGTTTAAAAGTTATCTTTAATTTTAAAATAGTTTTAAAAAATAACTAATCTTATCTTAATGATATTTGCTTTCTACCAACTTATTACATACAATTATAGTAAAACCTTTTTAAATCACAATTATTGAAATCTTACATTTCCATATATTACTTTCTTTCACCACCATAATCTTATATTAATGATATCTGCTTTTTACCAAATTATTACATAGAAGTATAGTAAGGTATTTTTAAATCACAATTATTGAAATCTTACATATTCCATAAATTACTTACTTTCACCATTATATCATTGATTAGTATTCAAATTATTCATCATCTTTTCTCTTAATTTTGAATTAACTTAGTGTAAAAAAAAGAATTAACTATTACACTGATAGATTTATTAATATTATTGGAAATTGAATATTTATTGATAAAGAAAATTGGATTGCTAGATCTTTTTCTACTTAATTAAATATGAATATATAGTTCGAAGTTTATGATCATTATAAAAATTTAAATTATCTAAAAGAATATTTATAAAAAAAAGAATGTCTACCAAGTTGTTGATATGGGATACATTATTTGATATATACCATCATATTATAGTAAAAGTATGTGAATAGATTTTTAAAAATTAATAAAATAATTAAACATTTAATATACATTAATTTTTTAAAATTAATATGAATGAACATGTAGAACTATTGTTAATTTTTATATTTAAATTATTGGCATTTGTATAAATTCACAAAAAATAAAAAGTTTTTAAAAATTAGTAAATAATTGAAATTTTAAAATACATTAATTTTTAAAATTAATATGAATAAACATATAGAAATGTTGTTAATTTTTATATTTAAATTATTTATATTTGTATAAAATTCACCATAAATAAAAAGAAAAGACCATGCTAAAGCAGGGGCAAAATTCTAGTTATTTTAGGAAGAGAGTTCGGAATATAATATAATTAGATTTGGAGTGAAGCTACATTGATGTCAATTTCTAAACAAGAAACACAAAATATTACTTTTTAAGCACTGTATAATGTAGGGCGTGTGATTCTTGGAGCTATTAGTTGCCAATTGCATTAATGGATTTGGCTACCACCTAGTTGCTATAATTGACAATGAAAAGTTTTAACTCCTTAAAATGCATAGAAACATTTTTTTTCCTTTTGATGACTTAAATAATTGACATCATTTATAGTCCTATTATGTAACTTATTTCCATCATCTGATATATATTGCCTTGGAACCTATGACACCTACAATTATGCAAATCTGTTCTTGCCCTTCATGCCTATCAACCCAACTCTTGGTAGTTTTGACGGAAAGAGGATTATACTTAGTATATGCAAGAAAAGTATAATATTATGGCTTGAGCAACACACTCTCAGCAAAGCAGCTTTTACTTCCTCCATTGGATCATACAAATAGTACATACATATATTGCTTTCAAAATGACTTTTGCCCACCATCCTTTTGCAGTAGTTTCATTTCATGAGTATCAAACCTTCTGTAGGCATAAGTATACATGTAGATTATAAGGAGCTTTAACATATCATATACATGAACAAATATATATATATATATATATATATATATATAACATATGATTTAAGATGAATGTTCCCATAATTATATCCATGATCATGTAATCCAGGGGCGGATTTAAAGGGGGGCACTGGGGGCATGGGCCCCCACTGCCCCCCTTAAATTCCTATAATACTTCTATAATTTTGACATAATTTTAAAGGCGCCCCCAGAATTTTTTTTAGAAAAAATGTGAAGGAAGGATCACAAAATTTATATCATTCACTTTCCTCCTCTGGTTCCCATTTTCCTCCCAACAGGGCCAAGTACCAATTATATCAGTCATTACTTTTGGTCCCCACTCCCCAATTCCATTTACTCCTCTGGTCCCCTATTTCACTTCACAACCCACGGCTCCTCTTCTTTCACACCCAACTAACTACTCTTTCTTTTTATCACTTCATCCAATCATCATTAATCATTTACTTCCTTTGTCCCCACTCCCCAATTTCCCTTTCCTCCTCTAGCTCTCGGTTGTCCCCACTCCCCAATATGTAAACTGTTATCAAAATATGAAAACTCCTAGTGAACAATTGTAAATAGTTTAGTTTGTTTTTGAAATAAAATTATTATTACATTAATAATTTTGAGTTTGTCTTTTTATGTTTTTAATGGAATATACATATCATTTGTACTTGTTGGTGAATTTTTTTTTTTGCTTAAAAAATTAGAAAAAGAGTAGATAAAAAATTTTAGTGTTATTTTTGCCCCCACTAAGTTTTTTTTCTGGCTCCGCCACTGATGTAATCATACAAGAAAACTTATAACATGTCAAAAGTTCATAAACTAGAACATGCCTCATTGGCTTTGAATATTTAGGCTAGCGACTAACCCAATCTAAACTTTCACTTGATTTACATAAGGGATAATTGCAGAAACCTCCCCTGAGGTTTTTGATAGTTGCACTCACCCTCCCTGAGACTCCGGAAATTGCACTAATCTCCTCTAAACTTAAGATTTTGATAGCAACCTCAGCCCATGTTAGAGAAAGTGCCATTAAAAAAGTCTTTTGAGAAGTGAAATAATAATTTTATTCCATTTGTACCCTTTTTGGCTCTTGTGAGGTTGTATTAATAAAAGAATGAAAAACATTAAGAGATGGAAAATAATTAGTGAAGTTCAGAGGATATATATGCAAAGAGAACAAGGGCAACACTAAAATCCGGAAGTAGCAACAAACATATATTCATAAATTTGAGGTTCTAAAACATATATATAAACTATTGATCAAGTAAGAAAATTCATTTTTGATCAGTACAAGAAAGTTTTTTATTGTCATACTTTGTAGTATATCGATCTCACACTATTTACCATATTTTATATATAGCTATGTTATCTCATAATCAACACAACAATTTCATCATACTATAACTGACACCACAAATTTGTGTATTAAGTTAAGATGATAAAGAATTACTTACGTATCATCTTCTAATTGCCACAAATTTTTAATAGAAAAATCCTTAGATTTTGCCTTGATTTCTGCTTTCTTTCTCCTTTTGTTTCATGAATGCATAAGATGAAATACGTTCAACCAAAATTACCGAAACTTATTCTTTTATGACATCTGGAGGTTTCTTTCTCCTATATTTTTCTTGCTTCTGCTTCTCTTCTATATAAAAAATATATGATTTGCATTGTTCTCTCAAATGTTGTCAATCACAAAATGGCACCATGGTGGAGCATCAAAATGGCGTCATTTTGTAAGTGCACTTACAGTGCCTAATAAAAGCAAAAAATAACCGTTAATGTTATTTAATTAGTTATTTTAGACTTGTTTATTGCCCTAATTTTTCCCCCAAATTTGTTTACTAACAACCTTAAACTCTTAGGGTATAGAGTAAATTCATTCTATTTTATGTCAACTATAGGCCCCAAATTTATGCTAGGGGAGTTTAGTGCTATTTTTCAAATCTTAGGAGAGATGAGTGTAACTGTTAAAAACCTCAGGGGAGGTTTCTGCAATTATCCCTTTACATAAACATGAAATCTACTTTGGTTGTGAACATTTATCCACGCACATTATGCATAACATGGATTAAATCACCAAAAAACATAGCCACACACATTATGCATAACATCGATCAATTCATCATAAAACATGCCACTCGGAAAAAATTATCATAATGCTTCGAACATCAATATTATCATACACGATCAAAATTTGTACAATCGACGTATAGTGAGGCAAAATAGTTGTTATAAACCCAATTAAAAAATCACAGAGGATCAATAACCACTCACATCTTATGCAGTGTGCTTCGATGGAATTCTTTAAACCTTAAATACATACCATGAAATATATATATCATTTCCTGGACAGTCTGTAAACTGTATAAATCGACTCCTACACTCACCAGTACAGGTTTGGACTCTTAGAAAAAGATTTATAAAAAAAAAATTTGAATTAGAAAATTCCCCTATTTGGAAAGCTTCTCAATTTGGCTGGTACTCTAATTTGGAAAGTTTTCTAATTGGTTAGATAGATTCTAAAGAATTACCAAGGGGGACTATGCAGTTTCTGCCCGACTTGCCTTTGGGTTTAATTAATTATAAACTTGTTCTAGATTGGACATATTTCTTATAGCTTTGGACTTTCTAAAAATAGCCTATTTCTGAGAAATTTGGCACAAAATTCGGACTCCAACTTAACCAAACCAAAGAGTTGGGTTGGGCCTTGTGTGCTATGATTAAGTAGTAAATAACTTATTGTTGGCCCATTGCTGATTGGGCCTAGAGCTGTTTAATTTAGTTAGATTACTTGGAAGGGGATGTTACACAAAAAGGTATGCATAAAACTTAGCTAGAAAATATTTTTAACAAAACCAATCCACAATCACGACACATTGGGGCTTATAAACACGATGATCACTAGACTTGTGAAAATGGGGCAATTCGACCATTGGCCTAGAAACAACATCCCTTGGGCCCCCAAACAATTATTTTCAAATCCAAGGACTGACGCATAGGATAGGAGATTATTTGAAATAATTTTTTAAAAAAATATTATAACATTTTTTGGATATGATATGTGTAAGATAAAAAAGTGATTAAAAAATGTGTAAATAATGTAAGTAAGTCAATATGTATAAATAAGGTGTAAATAATGTGCAATCCAAACAAATGAGAAAATCCACTTCTAAGGCATACAGTTTATTGCATGCCTTTGTTGGTTTCTTTTGTCCCAAAAGCCGTGGCTTATTTAGAATGATCTCATGTGACAAGATTTCTGATGTTTACAGCCCTCAAATTATTCTTTGTCCGTCTTAAAAGTTCAAAACATAGCCACATATGCTTGTCGAAATCCAAGGAAGAGAACTCAAAAAAAAAAAAAATTAGGACACTCCTAAGTACGTGTTTATAATGTGGTTAATGATGTAGAAAAAAGCTGATGACGAAAGATAGGCTGCTGAGTTGTGGTATTGCAAATATCTCATCTAGATGTGTATTGTATGATTCGGTAGATGAAAGCTTGGGATAATTATTTTTTGATTGTGCATTTCCTAGATGTGTGTGGGATAAGGCGCTTCTCATACAGAGGTTTTTCAACCATGGAGTCAAGAAATGGAATAGTGGTGTAATCATTTGGGTGGGAAATCTTTTGGTGCAAAACTCAGAAGATTGATGCTAGCGGTCATTATGTGGCATCTGTGGCAAGAGAAAAATAGGAGAGTGTTTCAACATACTATTGCAAGCACTGGTAGAGTGCTTCATGTCATTGGCAAAGTTATGCAGAACTGTGCGGTGTGTCTTGGCCGAAAGCTCCACGTACTCAGGTGAATTGGCAGCTGGTGATGGAGTGGGGATTACCTCAGGACTGCTTACTTTCATTGAAGTAGTAGGATTTTTCCACTGTAAAAGCTTACTTTCATGATCCATAAAAGTGCTCATTTTGGTCAAAAAAAAAAAAAAGAAAGAAAGAGGAGATCAGCAGATTCACGAGCCT
The DNA here is from genome assembly GCA_023065735.1 of Coffea humblotiana. Taxonomy (NCBI): domain Eukaryota; kingdom Viridiplantae; phylum Streptophyta; class Magnoliopsida; order Gentianales; family Rubiaceae; genus Coffea; species Coffea humblotiana. The sequence goes on along the minus strand of CM041213.1, from coordinate 44,979,125 downwards.
GACCACAAAGGATACAAAGTACAAACATCATCAACTACCAGTCCCCTCTTGAATCTAGTTACAACTTACAATAGATAATCTACCCTTACAAAGTAACCAGAATACATAAGGAAACCGCGGAATAAAACCCTTAAACGACACTAATATGTGCCAAGACTAATATATGCCAAGACTACAGCAGATTGTTGTAAACATTGTTGTAAACAAGCCAACTAGTGATCAAATTCATGAACTTCAAAAAGATGTTTCTGATGTTGAAGTGCAGTTAGCACTATTCTCAATGCAACAAGTTAAGGCACCTAGACCAGATGGTTTTCCTGTGGAGTTTTTTGTGAAGAATTGGGTTATGGTGTAGGCTGACTTTATTAAAATTGTGAAACATTGCTTTGGAAATGATAGTCTACATACTCCTCTGAATAGTACAATTATTTCTCTTATTCCAAAGGTTCCTAATCCATCTACTATGCATGAGTATAGACCTATATCTTGTTACAACACTGTTTATAAGGTCTACTGTAAGATTTTGACAGAGAGGATGAAAAGAGTACTACCAGAATTAATCAGTAATAGGCAAAATATTTTCTCAAAGGAAGGATGATCTCTGATAATATCCTATTAATGCACGACATTGTTATTGGCTATCATAAGAAAAATGGACAAGCTAAATGTGCTGTGAAAGTAGACTTGATGAAGGCTTATGACACTGTAAGGTGGGATTTTTTGTTTGCTGTTATGGAGTGTATGAATTTTCCTGAAAAATACATTCAATGGGTAAGGAAAGGTGTATGCATGGCTAGATTTTCATTAAACATGAATGGGGCTCTTGTTGGCTATTTTTCTAGTACTAGAGGTTTGAGACAGGGAGACCCCATTTATCCATATCTCTTTCTTTTAGCAATGGAAGTCTTTTCTCTCTTGTTTGATGAGGCCACTAGGATACCTGAATTCCAGTTTCATCCTAAATGTCAAGCCCTTGAAGTTTCTCATCTCATATTTGCAGATGATTTATTTCTTCTATCAACTGCGAAATCGAGATCTATGATTGTAATGAATTCAGTTCTTTTGGAATTTACTGCTTTGTCTAGCTTATCACCAAATCTACATAAAAGTGAGATTTTTTTATTAGGAAGGAATGGAATTGTGCAAGATTCTGGGGATGAAGAGAGGATATTTACCAATCAAATATTGGGGAGTACCTTTGCTAAGCACAAAGCTTTCATTCAAAGACTGCTTTCCTATTACGTGAAGCAGGCTGGAGGAAGATAGCCATCCTATCAGATTGCAAGACGGCCACAAACTTATCAAAGGCAACAATGTACAAGATGGAATCCTAGCAACCATCTTAGAAGACATTGAGGATCTAACATTAGATTTTGACTACTGTACAATTTCTTGGGTGCCTAGAACGTTTAATATAGCAAGTCATAGACTAGCACTTTTTGCATCAAAGCTAGTTAATGACATAGATTGGGAAAGTCACTTCCAAGTTAGTTGATAGAGGCAAATAGATTAGATGAAAGGGCTGTTGCCCCTTTTGTAAGTAATCCTTGTTGTATCAAGCGTTAATATTTATAAAACTATTATCGTTTGTTGAAAAAAAAAATAAAAATGAAAATTATGTGGTGGAGCCCAAAAACTTTGACTTCTGCTGGTAGGCTTCAGCTGGTAATGTCAGTACTGCTGAGTATGCAACTATACTGGAGTAGTGTATTCTTATTACGGTATTACCTCGAGCTGTCATAAAGAATATATAAAGAATATTGAAGCCATGCTCACTGCATTCTTGTGGAAAGGTGTGACCTCTGCTAAACATGGAGTTGAAGTGTAGTGGGAGGAAATAAGCAAACCCGCTCAACAAGGTGGATTAGGAGTACCTGATTTGGGACTTAGTACGCAGGAAAGAATCACTTGGATTCATAGTGTGAAGCTCAAACATCAATGTTTCTGGGCTATTCCTATTACTCAGTCATGTTCTTGGTTTTGGCGAAAGTTACTTCGACTTAAGCCTCTAGTGCATCCTTATATTATTTCAAAGATCAATAATGGTGAGAACACCTTTCTCTGGTATGATAACTGGCACCCTAGAGTACCTTAGTTGACAGCCTATGGTCCTGATATAATAAGACAGTTTGGAAGCGAGCTACAAGCTAGAGACTTCTATTGTAGAAAATGGCGATTGAAAGATTCCCATGGGTAGAAGGAGAACAGCTGATATTGAGGATTTTGTACAGCTCCTCCCATCTGGACAATCCTTGAATGTTAACATCCAAGACTCGGCAAGATGGTTGGCTAGTAAGAATGGTACCTTTTCTATTAAATCTGCAGTTGAATTGTTAGACCCTCAATATGTTGAAGTTCACTGGCACCACCTTGTTTGGTTCAAAAAGTGCATTCCAAATTACTCGTTTATCCTGTGGTTGCTTTTTAAGAATAGGTTAAGCACGAAGGACGGCTTGAATGTATAGAGCCTTTTCTACACAGGTCATCCCTGCTAATAGCTTCATAGGACCCTTCTTGTTACTAGGTAGAGTAGGAGTTAATTTTACGTGGCTCCTTATTTACTCTTCTATTTATTCTCCGGGAGAATTGTAATTTTGGTCCCCAATCTATAGCGTATGCACGGAATTATCCCCAATCTATTTCGAAAATCAATTTTGGTCCCCAATCTATTCAATTTTGCGCTAAAGTGGACAATTGATGGAATCTCTTCAGTTTCAATCGGAATTAAATCACGTGAGATTACGTGCCAGCACCTAAAACCACTTTTTCAATTTTTTAATTTCTAAAACACGTTTTTTTAGTGGTTTGGCTTTTGGCATGGACACTCCTGTCCCTTCAGCCAGATCAATCTCCTCCTCGCTAATTCTTTTCCAATCAAAACTCTGAATTAGAGATCCCAAGGCTAAACCCACCACCCGCTGTGCTAGGCCAGAACTAGGGAAAGATCTCCTTCCCATCCCAAATGGAATCAGTTTTGATGGCTGAACCTGCAAGCCTTTGAATCTCTCTGGCTTGAAACTTGTTGGATCATCCCAAACGTTTGGGTCTTTGTGAACTGCCCATGCATTAACTAGCAAAATTGTGCCTTGCGGAATATTGTATCCCCCAATTTTACAATCATCGACGACTCATGTGGCACTAGCATTGGTGCTGCTGGTACAACCGAAGTGTTTCTGAAATAATGTTATGAAGATAAGGAAGATTGGATAGATCATGTTCGTCGACCAATCGATCAGTCCCTACTTGAGCATCCAATTCAGCTCGAGCTTTCTATAGCACCCCGGGATGGTTGAGCAAAAGAGACAAGGCCCATTCTATAGTCACCGATGAAGTGTCTGTTCCAGCCGTAAGCATGACCTACCAATAATATACTAGTGGTTCAATTGAATGCTCATTCCAGTTCAACGGTGAAGATTGGCTAATAGGGAAAGAATATACTTACCAGTATAATCCCTTTGATGATTTGGTCCGTATAATCCCTTTGATTTCCAATTATTATCATCTCTTCTCTCTCGGTTGCTTGCTTGCTTGCTTATGTAGTAGTACCGCTGCTGCTCCTGTTGTTTGTGCAGGAGAGTTGAACTGAGTCTGTCTTTGGCGTTGATTGCAGAGTATCCCCATTACTAATGGAGGCAAGAACGAGACTTGGACTTGGAGGCCAAGCTGAGCTTCTTACTCGTGCTGTGGGTTCTGGGGATTTGAAGGCGGTGGCCAACAAGAGGAGTACTTTGGATTGGGTTGTGAGATTACCCTTTTCATGTCTTCGTTTAATAAGACAAAAGGCAAGAGAAAGCTGAAAATATTAAAAAACTGTTTTAGAAATTAAAAAATTGAAAAAAGAGTTTTAGGTGCCGGCATGTGATCTCACGTGACTTAGTTCTGATTGAAATTGAAGAGATTCTATCAATTGTCCTCTTTAGCGCAAAATTGAATAGATTGGGAACTAAAATTGATTTTCAAAATAGATTGGGGATAATTCCGCATATACACTATAGATTGGGGATCAAAAATACAATTCTCCCTTATTCTCCACTACTTGTAAGATTACACCTATATCATCTCCACGACTAATATATGGTTATGCATGATCTAGTTATAGCCATCTTGCAATAAATAACATACAACAAACAAAGTAAATGGTATTATTTAAGGCTTTTTTTAAAAATAATTTTCATCCTTTCTACCCGTGGATTCGAATCCTAAAACTAATAGCTAAGAAAGTTGAGCTGTCTCCTGATCAATTAGTTGATTCCAATGGTTAAAATTATAGCTGGAAGATATCAAAATAATAGGAAAATAACTGCTAATTAAGTTTACATCAGTTGTTATCATCGTTCTTTATTGTTCTCATTATTTGTTTCTTGCAACATCGTCTTACAAAAATTTCCGGCTATATTCTCACTGAGAAAAGTGCATAACGAGGCCCTTAACTGGTAAATAAAGATTTTATCTCCAGAAGTTTCTCTTGTCTGTGATATCATTGGAGGAAGTTAATTTTAAGAATTAGTAAAATTCACCTTTATATTTATTTGTTTCACAAAGATCTTATTTTATTGTAACAATCTTTTTAAAATATCCTGAAAAATTCAACTACGATTTTGGCAGGTAATTTATCTTTTCTTTCTTTCATAACTATCAAATATATTCTCACTGTTCACATACGAATTTATATGCATAACTTTTTCAAACTCATATCTTTATGATGAACTTTTAATTCTCTGTCTGTCTTCCTCCCCCGATATTACAAACTAGAAAAGATTGGGACCTGGTTCCATTATCCTAAGCTCTCCAGGGTAACTCCAAGCAGCAGTTGCAAAGTTTTTCATCCCTACAAAGTTTACCATGTTCTCACCTTTAATCTTCCCTACTAGACTTTCTTGACACTCTTTGATACCTAGGTGTATGTCTCCAACATCTAGGTTGGCCCCTTCCAGCTCCTTTTCTGAGAGTGCAAACTTCTCTATTATCTCAGCTAGTTCGTCGACCATTAGACATAAGAAACTACTACTAGGGAATACCTCACTCAACAGACACCTAATATTGGACGAAACTCTGAGTCAAGAGAAAAAAAACATGAGCACAAGACAAGAGCTGCACACACATAGAAAGGATAGAAAAATAGAAAGAACAAAAACTTACACCATGCAAAGGCTACAGGTAGAAGGATAGATGCAGTCAAATTAGAAGGCTCAACCTTACAGAGTTGAAAGGACACTTTTCAGTCCTGTGCTTCCACTGAAACTTCTCTATTTATTTTTTAAGGTTTTTGTTTTTGAATCAGATGAAAGTTGAAGTTCAGAAATAAGCCAGGAAGCCGAAGTAATGGGAAACAGAAATTCTCATGCTTGAAATAACTAAAACAAAGGCATCATAAAAACTCAAGAATTGCTTCTGAATTTCAGTCATAGATTGGGATTTGAGTTTCAGACAAATTTTGTGGAAGTTTGAAAAGTTTGGAAAAGTTTTTGAAAAGTTTAACTCTCAGAGTGAGAGAAGGCACTTCTACCGAGAGAGAGGGAAACACTCAGAGTGAGAGAAAAGTTTAAAAAGATGGCTGTTTGTAATAATATTTTAAGGATAATCTTTTTTTTATACTATATTAGGGTGCATTTGATAAAATTGAAGTTTGAAAATTGAAATTTAATGTTTGAAATCTAAAATCTGAATTCATTAAATTAGCGAATTGTTAGGCATTAAATTCAATATATTTAAGTACATATCACATTAAGTGATAAATGACTAATTTATCACTTATTTTTTGGAACAAATTGTACTTAAGACATTCAGTGCCACTTAATTAATTTAGATATTTTAGTTTTGGTTATCAAATATGTTTGAATATGTTAAGATCTGATCCCATTAAATTTAAACACTCAATTAATTTATCAAACAGGTCCTTAGCGTATATTTTCTTTTATACTAATAGGTTTAGATCATACCATATAATATGAATTCAAATTTGAAGTTCAAATCATGCATTTGTGATATAATTTAAAATTGTTAGTGTAATAAAACACTACATTATTAGTGCATGAAAAGTTAATTCATTTTTCAAACAAGTGCAAGACGAATATTTGCTAGCATCCACAAATTATTATCTAATTGCACACATTCATGTTTTTTGCATCCTTGATTGTTTGGACATTCCATTGATTTAACCTCACTTTCGTGAAAAAAAAAAAGTACTAGCTTGAGTTCTTTTAACTAGCGTCTACTCATCAGTTAGACAAACCAGTATAATTAGTGTCATTAGTACTAAAATTGGAATCATTAACAACATATCCTACAGGTAGACTAATGAACCACGTTCAAATAATTTTTTTTTCTCTTAAAAAAAAATGCCCCTCTGAACTCAGTCCAAATCCCTTGTTGAAGGATGCAAATTCCTTGAATTACTGCAAGTATTTTATTTTTGTTTTATTTTACTGCTAGCACACATTGGTAGATCAACAAATATTCAGATGAAAGTTGTGGATTATAACTTAACAATATCATAACTTATGACCCATAAGTAGTGTGATGAATACATCTGTAATTAAAATGAAATTACATTTAGAGAGACTTAAAACTAAGAATTCCAAATTCCTTAGGGCTCACTAGACATTGTTATTTCATTGAAAAACACGATGTTTACCTGACAATGATTTTTATATTTGGCGGTTAGACTTCTGCAATATGTCCTTATAAAATTGCCTTTCCATAAGATATTTGCTAGATCGTTACATTAGAAGTGGTCAAATTTCTAATGCAAAACTATGTATTCCTCGACCAAAATTTTGCAAGAAACTTACTTTAGATATACGACAAAACTAATGTCCCAACTTACAGAAGTTTAGATATATCTTGTTTTAGAAACAGTTTTTTGTCGTCACAAGTTTGCTAAAATCTCAGTCGTGCATCACGGGTTATATGGCATGTTTCAGTTCTGAAGATGATTAACATGATCTTTTGTATATTGCACTATCCTTGTCAATGGCTTCGAATCAAGTAGTAATTAAATCATTGCTTGGCCCAAAAAAAGGGTAAATGAATTATTAAAAACAATAAATTTTTTTGTAAGCAATTAAACGAGTCTACCAAAATTGAGGCTTCGAGTCCTCTGTTACACTCTTGTCACCCTATTTTTTCCCCTTGTCATACTATTTGATTGGCGTGAATCCTGCAATATTTGGCGTATCTTTTCACTAGATTAGTGTAAACCAATTTTGTATATTATACACCAAAATGGTATACGTGTTACACCTAATAGTGTTTTACACAAACACGGTGGAAAAATACACCAAATAGTGCAAGACTTGTGTCACTTTCAGGTGTGTAACATGGGTGTAACCGTCATGAGTGTAACAGAGGATCAGGAGCCTAAAATTGATTAAGACCTGTTTAATAACTCAATTCAATACTTAAATATAATGGATTCAAATCTTAACATATTCAGATACATTGATAACTAAAATTGAATATCTAAATTAATTATGTGGTACTGAATTTTTTAGGTAAAACTTGCTCTCAAAATTAAGTGATAAACTATTCACTTATTACTGAATGTAATATATATATAAATGTATTAGATATAATATTTAACAATTCAATAATTAATGGATTCAAACTTCAGATTTCATATTTCAAATTATAGTTTTCAGATTTTAGTTTTATCAAATGCATCCTAAGAGAAAGATAGGAATCATTTCAGGGAAATAACACAAGTAGGCCCCTCACATTTTAATCTGGTTTATTTCTAGTTCTTCATATTTGGATGGGAGCATTCCTTAACATATTTGAACAGCAAGGACTTAATATAAAAAAATTATTTTCTAAACAACTACAATACTTAAAATTTGCAAATAATAAGACTTTTGAAAATTTTGGATGACAAAAGTAAATTTTATAACAATAGTGTCTACCGCACAACATATTTTCAAGTTTGGAGGGGCAACTAATTAATTTCAAAATAGTTTCTTAATGTAAAATTACGTAATACAAATAAAGTATTTAAAATTCTAAGGGGGTGCAAAAGAGATTTTTGAAATTCTTAAGGTGGTGTCCCTGCCTGGCCTCCTTTGTTCTGTCCTTGGACATATGGCCCTGAGCTTCGGGTATCATCTTAAAACAGCTCTGTTTCAGCGCCTCAAGCTTATTTGTTCTTCAACGACTCTAGATCTTGAACCCATTGAAAATTTGGAAAAGACAACCAGGGAAAAGTTTCCCATTTGAGTATGTCAGTATTCTAAAGCAATGGAAAATAGAGTATTAGAGTTGAAACCCGACATATTTCTTTATGGAAAAGTCATTATTCACTATTTTAGCCAATTCTTCCTCTTAAGTGGACAACTAAGGATCAAAGATATGGCTATGATTTTGGGGTGCCAGATATAGTGATGACCAGCAATTGTTTGATTTTTTCCTTATCTGATCTTTCAATTTTGTTCAGGTTGTCTTGTCTCATTGATAGTGGAATTAATGATTTGCATTTTATTGCATTATGTTGTATTACTATTGTGATTACTTTATAATGTTTTACTGCAATTGATCAAGAGTAGTTAGGATACAAATTATGAATTAATCTTTTCTACACTGTATATACTATTAGCGTTGGATAAATGACAGCTATGTAAAATTTGAATTTAAAATTCAATTTTTACAAACATATCATGAATCAAGCGGTGATAGTGTATACACTGTCAGTATATATAAAATTTACTAAAAATTTATTACAATATTATACGTAGCTATTATCAATTGATGCTAACTAATCACTATTAAGGGTGATGGTTAAGTTCCTTGTCATCTAATTTTTCATCTTTGTACATGTGATCCATATTTATCCTCTAACATGACAAATCTAATCTAGTTGATAGAGAAAGAAAAGAAAGTTCAACATACTTGAGAACGATTTTTCATTAGATACTTCATTTGTGACCAAAGTTGGTAAAATTGGTCTGTTACGAAGACGTTGATGGGAATGGCCCATGGGCGTAACCTAAGTGGATAAAGAAAATTGTTTGACGATGCTTGCCTTGAAATTTTTTGTAGTATCACTAAGCACCCTGAACTTCAAAAAATATCACTAACCTCCCCTATTTTAACTTTTTTGCAATTCTATTAACTCATTTCAAAACATAGGATTAAAAGTTGATTTTGGCAAAAAATAGATAAATTCATTTGAAAATCACCCTTTTATTATGGTCCCTTAATTGTCATGACAAATTAATTTAATCCTTTAAAATTTGAAAACTTGACGAATGTGGTTCGTTAATGAAAAATTGTGATAGATCCTTTAATAGTTCCAGTGTCATAATTTGGGCACAAAACATTAAAGAGTTTACAAAACATTTAGAAATCATATGAAATACTTTATAGATGACGAAAGTAATGTTTTGCACCTTGAGAAAATCTTAAATAGGCTTTTAAATATAAGCTCTTTGTCTTTTGTTATTTTCAAATCATTGATCTAAAAAAAAAAACTTTTAGGCGCTTTTAGTTGGAAAATGCTAATTAAATTCAACAATAGCAAACACCCGATTGACAAAAATTTGTCATTCCTTGGTGGGAATTAATCCACTATTTGAGCTCGAAATATTACCAATGTCTTATTACATTCAGGATAAAAGTCCTCCCCCCCCCCCCCCCCCACCCCCCTCCCCAAAAAAATTGACAAAACCTGGTATATGGCGAGGGATGGTAGCCAGAATTTATTAATAAAAATATAGCCAAAACCTCCTGCCAACATTACAAAATGAAAACAAATTTTCTGAATAAAACTCCAAAGCCATTACTGTTGGAAGACTTTTCTTTTCTTTTCTTTTTTGCGCAATTTGATGACTTTTTCTTGTCGGGATTCTTCAACCTCAGGATGCAACACCTTATTTTTCGAAAGATGCAAACAAGGTTGCATTAGATTAAATGTAGACATTTAAAAATATTTGATATCATTTCGAAATATTCGGAAAGAAATACAAATACACAATCACTGATAACATACTGCAACCTGACACTGGCACATCACTATTTATTTATTTTTCCATATCACTATTTATTTTTACCCATATTTCTTGGCAAAGAGGGAAAGAGCATTTTTCGGGTGCATGGTTAGTCCTGGGATAACTTCAGTATCTACGTCTTCTGCTTTCATCCCAAAAGGCAATTTCCAATCAAAATGATACAGAAGATTTGCCAGTGCAAGTTCCACTGTTGCGAGTCCTAGAGAAAATCCAGGGCAGCCCCTACGTCCAGCTCCAAATGGGATCATTTCAAAATCTTGTCCCCTAAAATCAATATTACTATTCAAAAATCTTTCTGGGATAAAATCATCTGGACTTTTCCAACATTCAGGATCTCTTCCAATGGCCCATGCATTAATGAAAACTAATGTTTTATACTTAATTTCATAGCCTTCGATTGTGCATTCTTGTGTAGTTTCTCTTGGCCCTAGAAGTGGAGCTGGAGGGTATAATCTTAGAGTTTCTTTTATCACTGCTTTTAGATAAGGAAGCTCCTGAATATCTTCTTCATCTACTCTTCCTTTTTCTCCGACCAATTTTCTCACTTCTGCTTGTACTTTCTTTAGTGCAGAAGGGCTCTTCATCAGGGCTGTCATTGCCCAAATAATTGCTGCAGCAGCTGTATCCGTCCCAGCAATAAATATATCCTGTGACAAAAGGGTAAACGATTATTATTAAGGACCATATCAACTATTTTAACGCAAAAAAAAACTTTCAGTTTACTTGATTTATGTTCAGAAAACCATGTACCAATATGCTTGTTAAAGAAGATGAAAAAAGAAAGAAAGAAGAGGAAATTCAGCAGTTGATTATCTTGAAAATAGGGATATACTACCATGAGAATTGCCTTTATGTGATCCCAAGATAGGCCTATAATTGATGATTGTTCTTCTTTTAGCTGAATTAAGAGATCGAGCAAATCATCCTTCATGCTTTGTGGTCTGTTTGGATTGAGATGCTCCTGTATCAACTCTTGGTAGAATAAATCCAGCTCATTGAAATTCTTCTCGAGACGTTCAATAATCCCAGAAAATTTATCTACCCAACTGAATGAAGGAAAATAATCTGAGATGAAGAAACCCCCAATCATGGCCTGAGATTCTTGTAAAAGTTTATCGAATCGCTTTCTCTCGTGCCCTTCCTCATCGTACCTCTTTCCAAAGGCAACTCTACATATTATAGTGCTCGTCAAGGACATTATTATGGTCCTTAAATCAACTAGTTGTGATGAAGATGAGAGATTTACGATCTTTTGAATCATGCTCGAAATTTCATCTTCACGAATGGGACGAAAAGATTGTACTCTTTTAAGGCTAAAGAGTTGGAGGACACAAATCTTCCTCATTTCCCTCCAGTAGTCACTGTAAGGTGAGAATGCAATATCCCTTCGATTGTATGACAGCTTTTGCCGCCCAACAGAAGCTGGCCGGCCGGAGAACACAAGATCATGGGTTGTCAGGGCCTGTTTTGCCATTCTTGCTGAAGAAAGAACTAGTACTGGTACTGAACCAAGCTGTAATGACATGAGGGGGCCATATTTCTTGGAGAGTTGGCTTAGGAATTCATGAGCCTTTTCACTGTCGAATTGGTGCAAGTTCCCAATGAATGGGAGCCCTGGAGGACCTGGTGGTTGACGGATATTTCTGAGTTGCTTGTGCTTTTTACCTATGGATATGAGGATTGAAAAAAGGAGCAATAAGAGAAAAAGCATTGTCATCTTTAATTGAAGGATAGCAGTGAAGTGAGATAGGTTCAAGGGCTCAGTATTTAAAGGCGCTGAGAGGTAATTAGAATGTCACTAGGAGCCTGTTTGTGGAAACCAACCTGGATTCGGGTTTCTCCAGTTGAATTCTACCCAATTCTGTCCAGTTGATATAATTATTACCATATTTGGTGTAAACTTATATAATTTTAGTGTAATCAATTGTAGAGCCCCATTTCCAACCAACCTAGACCTATTATAACTTTATACGTACATATACTTATATATACATATACATATATACATATATATATATATGTAAAATATATGGAGATTCTAAACCTTGAAATTATATATGAAAAGCCCCATTTCCACCCTAGACCCATACATACATATGTATGTAAAATATATAATACATTGGTTTAAATGGAGATTCTAAACCTTGAAATTAAGGAGAATTTACAAGTTGAATCAAGAATCTCACGTTACTTGACTAATGTCTCTACTAGCTTGGAGACACGTAGGTTTAAGATCAAATTTACATAGCCTTGAATACTATCATTTTTCATATTTTTAACCACTTGTCGCAAAATTGCAAATTTATAGTTATGAATCACGTTAGAGAAATACTGATTCATGCCAAGTCCATTTAGGAAACAAAAGTTTATAGTTTTAGTCTAATATGTAATACATTTTGGTAGGACCACACTATAAAATGTAAATGGAATTCATGGTCACTAAAGCGCTCAGGTCAAATTAGCAAGGAATCAAACTAAGGAAGAAGACTTGAAAGTGATTTGGCTCCAGAAGAACGTGCACGCACGTGATGCAAAAGGATTCTAAATGAGACTATCACTGTTGGAAATGTAACGGCAACCCCATCACTCGCAACCCAGCGAGTCAAGTCTTTAAACTTATCAAAAAATTACTTGACACCATATTCAACTCCCGTTTATGGGTGGTTTACTGGTTTGTGTTCCATCCCTCGATGTTTGTAGGACTATATCTCAAATTCATCATTGAATAAAAACGGGTCAGCCTGATTTTTCTAGAGCTCACATAGTCCATAATCTCATGATGCTAAATGAATCAATAATGAATCTCATGGAGCATCTCTGCTGTAGAATGAGTCCAAAACATGCAGCCAAAAAAAACTGGGTCCAGAAATGTAGGACGATGATTAGTGTGTTTTGATTGATTGCAAGTATGAAAAAACAAATGGTCATCAGAAGATGAACAATTTTTGAGAGACAAAACTATCTGCGCAGTTTGAATTACTCAGATTTGGGAGCATAATCCTATTTAATCGCCAGTGATTACAAGTGCATCATTGTGTGTTTATAGGAAAACACACGCAAATGATTCCTTATGTTTTTTCCTCCATTTGATTTTAAGTCTTTCACATTTAAGATGAATCATTTTGTTCTCTCGGTAATTCTTAAGGAGTTCTAACTTGGTAAAGTCCACTTTTTGTCTTAAAAAACACTAATACATTACGTGAATGAATATGGGGAAGGAAAATAAGCAAATCACGTTTGGTTTTTTTTTTTTTCATTTGTTTGCTCTCAAACCCATGAAGAATCCTAACCTTTTTCCCTTGAGATTTTCCCTTATTGGCCTTTCGCAAAATATGCATAAAGAGACACACTACATGTCACAAAACCAACAAATAAATGACGATGCATAAGAAGCGAGGAGAAGAAAACTTCAGGCTCTATTTATTGATGAGGGAAACATAGGAATAGACTGTGCAGCCAAATTTTGTTTTCTCACATTTTTCAAGGTGTCACATTTTGATAAAAGTCCATTTTTTGTCATAAAAATAAACGAATTAATGCGCCACACAGAACCCTAATTCTTTTCCACAAAACCCACAAACAAATAAGGATAACAAAGAAAAAATAAGTGGATAACAAAGAAGAGAAAATAAGAGAATGAGTGGATGTCGACGAGAAAAATAATTGAATAGAATGTGTAGCCATTCTTCTTTCGTCTTAAAATTACATAAGACACGATTGTACAGCAGGATTCAGGACCAAAAGCTTTTGGGCCGACACTTTAATTTGGACGGGAAAAACACGGCTATATAAAACCGTGACCTGAGTTTTTATTTTCGTACCCTAAAGAAGTAACGAAACTAGCTCACAGCCATCAATCTAGGTATGCCCAGTCTTAGCCGGTTTATTGTACTGATAGTTTATTCTCATCCAACCATAAAGGGCACAAGTCAACATTACTGGACAAGCAAATTAATCAAGCTTTTAGAGCACCAATAATATGACAATATGGGAGGGAAATGGGAAACCAAGTAGAATTGTGATATGTTGTATTGAAGCTTGGCTGATTTATAACCATTACTTTCCAGTTTTGTTTCTTCATTGCAGTTGGGTCGTCACGCCTCAACCAAGCGTTTGTTGGAGTAATGTACCTAGCAGGCTAGTACCAAAACGTCTGGTACAAAACAAAATCTTCCACCAGTTCTTGTGACTCATTCACACAAGATCACTGTTCAACTTTGGGGGGGCTAACTTGTCAAGTGGCTCTGTGTCACTTCCATGATAGTTCCAAATTCTCAGTACCCATCACCGGGATGCTGATCTCTCCCGTTGTTGGCAATTGGCAAGAGTACCGCATCGGTCTGAAACCGGGATAGTATAGCTCGACTGGATTTCGATCATTTTTTTTAAATCAATAAATTTTGAAATGAATAGTTGAGATTGAGTTGGGTTGTATTGACCCCAATCTTAGACTGGTTACAAGATAGTTCGATTCCTCCCACAATTGCAGAGGAACTAGATTCTCTTGCAATTAGTTTGGTTAAGTGCCAAATTACTAAAGTAAGATGCTTCCTTTTTTTTTCGAGATGAGACTTTCTCAGTGAAAGAGCCATGATGGTTTGTTGTTCCCATTGATATTTGTTGAGTTAGAAAATGAATTAGGGTGATGTAACTCTTGAAATAAATGACCTAATCAAAACCACAAATGTGGTCCGAACATATTGTGGAAATCTTAGAGCTTAATACTTGATTTCAAAAGTGTCGATTTCGAAAAGTAGGCTTCAACTACCAATAACATACTTTGACAAGCACATACGCATCATGATTGCGAAACCAAATATCGTATGCAATCTTCCATAGAAGAAAACTGGGATAACAAAACCTTTTTCTTATAGAGTCACGTTTATCATTTTGATTTCATGGAACATGGTTTTCTTACTCCGATCACAAATTTCCTGTGTCGAATGGTTATTTGTGGAGCAACGTATTAGTCATATCACATCTATATCTATATCTATATTTATGTTAAACAGCAATTAGTCATATCACATCTATATCTATATCTATATTTATATTAAACAGAAAGTTTGTTTTCGAGTCTTCATTGAACCTAAATCAGAAGAAGGAAAAGAAGAAAAGGAACAAATAGCAAGTTTATTTTGGACTTTTAGTGATTTAGATTCTTTTCAGCAATACCCTGAACATAATATATTAAGGCTGTTTTATGGCTCAAAATTTGAACATTATTATAACACTATTGATGGTATTGGTGTCATATGGAATTTGATATATATATATATATATATATATATATATATATAAGTAGCTATTTTAATCATAGTGTTTCTCACTCCTACATGGCATGCCTAATTGAAGAAAATTAATGAGTTATTGGTCATTTGAGTTTACCCATACTAATTCTATTTGGATTATATTATGTGTTTAAAAATTATCTCTAATTTTAATATAACTTTAGAAAACAACTAATCTTAACTAATCTTATCTTAATGATAGCTGCTTTCTATCAAATTATTACAATGATTTTATTATATGCTTAAAAATTATCTTTAATTTTAAAATAGATTTAAAAAATAACTAATCTTATCTTAATAATATCTGTTTTCTACCAAATTATTATATACAATTATAGTAAAACCTTTTTAAATCACAATTATTAAAATCTTGCATTCCCATAAATTACTTTCTTTCACCACCATAATCTTATCTTAATGATAGTTGTTTTCTACCAAACTATTACATAGAAGTACAGTAAAACCTTTTCAAATCACAATTATTGAAATCTTACATATCTCATAAATTACTTCATTTCACCACTATATCATTGATTAGTATTAAAATTATTCATCATATTTTCTCTTAATTTTGAATTAACTTAGTGTAAAAAATAATTAACTATTACACTGATAGATTTATCAATATTATTGAAAATTAAATATTTATTGACGAAGAAAAATGGATTGCTAGATCTTTTTCTACTTCATTAATATGAATATATAGTTCTAATTTTATGGTCATTATAAAAATTTAAATTATCTAAAAGAATATTTATAAAAAAAGAATATCTACCAAGTTTTTGATATGGAGCACATTATTTGATGTATACTATCATATTATAGTAAAAGTATGTAAACAAATTTTTAAAAGTTAGTAAATAATTGAACATTTAATAGACATTAATTTTTTAAAATTAATATGAATGAACATGTAGAATTATTGTTAATTTTTATATTTAAATTATTGGTATTTGTATAAATTCACAATAAATAAAAAGTTTTTAAAAATTAGCAAATAATTGAAAATTTAAAATACATAAATTTTTTAAAATTAATATGAATGAACATGTAGAAATGTTGTTAATTTTTATATTTAAATTATTTATATTTGTATAAATTCACAATAAATAAAAAGAAAAGACCGTGCTAAGACACGTGCAAAATTCTAGCTATTTTAGGAAGAGGGTTTGGAATATAATATAACTAGTTTTGTACCCGTTTGTTGAACGAAAATTTTCGAAAAATAATAAACTATTTAGTCAATTTTATAAAAATGTCAATATGAAATACAAACTTAATGTATATTTTATTATAACCTTTCTTAAGCATATTACTATATGCGCATTGTAATATAAAGTATTCTTATAATATAAATTTGAACATCTAATTCAGTAAATAATAATTCAAAAATTGAAAAAATAACATTTGACAATACCATAACATTCAAAAACTTGAAAATAAATAAAAAGTGCAGTAAATAGTATCAAATAATATTCTACTTTTCAGAAAATTGTTTTTGTTTTTCTTCTATTTGAACATTCTCCTAGATTTGTCCGCGCAAATCAAAATTTATTGATTTTCCATTATCACTGCATGATAGCAAAGCAGGATAACTAAGTATAAAAAAATTTGATTTATCGCATTCAAGGTTGTATATAACAATATGTAAAGATTATAATTTAGAAAAGTAAAATAGTATATTAAATCTACCTTCTCATGCAAATCTTTTTATGAGAATTCCCTTCCTCTGTGATTTTTGTTGAACTCTCTAATGAATGATTCATATGAAGTGTATTGAAATGTTGTTGATTAGAATCATCTGTTATACTAATTGGAATTTGGGAAGAAGATGCTTGAGGTTGGTATTGGTTGTCGGTTCCACCAATCTGATAATGATTTATCAAAATTAAAGGTAAAAATATTATGTGAGATATAATATGTGAAATATAAGAGAAATTTATTACTAATTCAAGATATATTACTAATCCTATGTGTTCATAAAAAAACAAACAGAAAATAAAAACAAAAAAAATTCAAGATATGTTACTAAACTGTTACAATTGAAGATCAACATACCTTTTTTTTTAAAAAAAAATATGTATTGAAAGAAGATGTACCTAATAATCAAGAGGAGTGGAAACTCAAAATCGGTACTTTAATGTGTCAACCGTTTGCACTGAAAATACCTTATCATGAATTTGATGCTTGAAATCAATATATTAAAGGCTATATGTAGTGTAGGCTAGGGGTGTGCATTCGGTACAAATTCAATAATTCGGTTATTTGATTTTGATTTTTTCAGTTATTTCACTTGTAAAACTCTAAACCGCTTTCAATTTCGAAATGAAAATAATCGAATTCATTCGGTTACCGAATTGAATTCGAAAACGGATATGAAATCAATTATAACCGAATTGGATAGTAATTTTCACATAATTAAATGGGACTCACTTGTGTAGTTGTATACATTTAATCACTTATAATTTACTAATGATGTATTGCATTACACTTACATTTATTTTTATTTTTTATATAGTTTAAATGTTTAATTTGCAAATAACTTGATTGCTTTTAACGGTGAATGCTAATACACTAATATGTTGATATGCAATTCATATACATTCGCTTAAACTGTTTAATCATACTGCTTAGTTGTCTTTGTTTAAACAATAATAGTGATTAAAGAATATAAATTCACATATTGTATATGTAATGTAAATTTAGACTATACTAATACTTGCAAGTTAAACATTACACAATCAAATATTTAATAATCCAAACATGAATGATGAACCAATGTCTAAATTCTAATTACTAATTATGTCTGATATTTAGTACTATACTTATACTTATTATCTAATTCTAGTTACGTATAAAAGGGTAAATATTATAGTTATGTATTATTGTATATTTGTATTATTATAATCATATAACAAATACTAAAATAATATATTTTACATGATTATTTATTTTTATTATTATAGGTACATGATAATACTATATATTATCTATTATTAATAGCCTTGCCTATATAATGTATTAATAGTATATAGTATTTATCTATATAATATATAAAATTATAAACTAATTTGGTATTTGAATGCGGTAATACAGTACTCTATTTCGTTTTACCAAATTTGAATTTAAAATCGATTATTACCAAATTAATAATCTCATTACCTATTTTATATCACATTAGAATTCGGTGAATTTGATAAATACCGCTTATGTACTAAATTACCAAATACCGGATTTCAAATTACCAAATTGAATTTGAAATCGGGTATGAATTCAATTTTTACCAAATTTGCTCACCCCTAGTGTAGGCATAAGAAATAAGATTTGATAAAAATATAAAGAGATATTGATAAGAATATTAAAAGTAGGTTTATCTTGATTTAAGTTGTTTAAAGTACATAACTTTGGGTAGAAAATAAGAATTCTATAATATTAAAAATTCTTATAGGAAATAAAAGTGCGCTCTCAAGACAGATTTTACATATCTTGAAAAACTATCTCAACTATATCGAGTCCTTTAAGTGCATGGACTCCTATAGTGTGGGTCCACACACTAAATACTCTCCACCATCTGAGTGAAGATATATTGTGAATCCTATAACCTAACAATGAGTATAACCTGCATGTTTTGATTAACAACGAACGGGTTTATAAGAATTTACAAACCTGTGCTCAAATAACAATTTATATTTGACCGTACGGGTCAAATACATATAGTTAATTGGATTCAATTAACTTTTTCTTTTTCATAAATTTCGTGCTATGCACTATGTCTTAATAACGCACTTAATAATAAAATTTATTAAGAATCCTATTTCCAACATTAGATATTGACTTATGTTATTAATGGTTCCTTTTGAAATTAGTTACTTTTCTACTTCTTGTAGTGATAACAATTCTTATTTACTTCGGTTCCCTATGCAGTACACAAATTATTGGCATGAATTTGGAGATATATCTAATAGAAATATTTATGTCTCTTTTATTTATATCGCATTACATTTCAGTTCCTTTTTTGGGTAAGAAATAAGAATCATATAATATTAAAAATTCTTATAGGAAATAAGAATTGATATATATCTAAACAAAAAAGGAGCAAGTCACGTAGAAAACTACTTGACGTCTTGTTAAGCCATGTAGGAAAGAGAAAATATGAAGGGATAAGAATAAGAATACGACTTTATTATATATATATACACTATTAGATTTGGAGTGAAGCTACATTGATGTCAATTTCTAAACAAGAAAAACAGAAAGATAAATTCTACAAATAGAATCATTTTGAATGAATTTATGACAATATTACTTTTTAAGCACGGGATAGAGTAGGGCGTGTGATTCTAAACAGCCCTAGTGCTGTAACTCTTGAAATAAATGAGCTAATCAAAACCATAAATGTGGTCCGAACATATTGTGGAAACCTTAGAGCTTACTACATGATTTCAAAAGTGTCGATTTCAAAAAGTAGGCTTCAACTACCAATAACATACTTTGACAAGCACATACGCATCATGATTGCGAAACCAATATCGGATGCAATCTTCAATAGAAGAAAACTGGGATAACAAAGTCGCATTCTTATAGAGTCACGTTTATCATTTTGATTTCATGGAACATGGTTTCCCTTACTCCGATCACAAATTTCCTGTGTCGAATGGTTATTTGTTTTCTCCCATTCTTCAAGGTGTCACATTTTGATAAAAGTCCATTTTTTGTCATAAAAATACACGAATTAATGCGCCACACAAAACCCTAATTCTTTTCCACAAAACCCACAAACAAATAAGGATAACAAAGAAAAAATAAGTGGATAACAAAGAAGAGAAAATAAGAGAATGAGTGGATGTCGATGAGAAAAATAATTGAATAGAATGTGCAGCCATTCTTCTTTCTTCTTAAAATTACATAAGACACGATTATATGAGGTATGTGCAATAGGATTCAGGACCAAAAGTGACGGGTGTTTACTATAAGTGTAAGTTAAATCCGAATTTATACCTATTTTACTGCAAGTATACAGGCCAAAATCGTAATGTATGGTATGTATCGGGTCGATCCCATGAGGAGCAATTTAAACAATTACTAGATCCTAATTTACTCTATTATTTAGACTCACAATATAATTAAGCAGAAAATCAAGAATTAAATCCAACTACAAATCTGTTTACTTTCTACAATTTCTTAGCTAGAAAATTGCAATATCACAAATAGAGAAAAATTCACTAAATACTTGAATCTAGGGATGTAGATTCCACTTATGGCACCAATGATCCGAATGAATGAGTTTTACACTTGTTAATTCTCTCATTTAACCAGGGATTTATTTCTAAAATTGCCAAATCTTCATTCTCATGATAAAATTGGTCTACAACAGTTTAGTTTTTCCTAATCTCTTGGTAATTACTAAATCTGAGTTTTTTCATGCATAAAATACAGATTTCATCCACTTGAATGTATTTCTATTCTCATGAATATACTACTCAATCTCTACTTATGTTGTTCCATTGCTTTTACTATTTTTCAATGAGTAAAAACAACTACAAACCTGCTGCTGGTGATCAAATAACAACAAGTATTCAAGCATACATAAATAGACAAGTTAATACAAGATACAGCAAGTATAAATTACATTCAATTCATATCACTTGGCCATAAGTTTCATCTACTCCCTAGATTAAGGAAATTAGCTACTCATGGATGATAAAACACTAACTACTTTATTTATGTAAAACATCATAAATTACAAGTACAATAAGGATAGAGAAAAGTTTAGCCAAATAATGGTGAAGCCTTCCAAAAATTTGCTATGCCTTGCACTTAGATGATTACAAGATGAACTTCCAAGTGTTCCTGCAAAATTTTACTAGCTAAGGAGAGTTTTTGCTATCAGAAAGTCTGGCTACGTATATCCCTCTGACCTCTACAATGTGTTCCTATAAAAACTGGTTCAAAACTCCTTTTTCTTGGTCAATTTTTCCATCCTTTGATTCCCAAATCTGAAATTTGTTAGGATAGTCAATAACTAATATTTTTGACTTGAAAATAAGCCATCTTTCTTGCCCTTTTGTATTCTGAAGCATGTGCACCGAATTCCCTTGCAACTTATAGCTGGAAAATAGTCTGAACACAAGAGAATTGGCTGAGCAAATTGCAGCTTTTCGGCTAGAAAACGCGCCTACACAAAACGCGGCTTAAACTCGCGTTTTGTCTTCTCGCGTTTTCAACTTGGCCTCACTTCAACTGCGATTTTCTCTATGATGAAGGCCGAACTAGCTTTTGTGTAAAACACAAAAGTTGTACCCCTTTGAGTTAGCTTTCTAATGTTTCAAGAATCACCCAAATCGAAGTTTTGTAGCCTGAGATATGGTCGAAATACTGAAGAGTTCCAAAACTGTCTTGAACTGCATTTCTTACTTAAACGTTTTATTACTTCATTTCTTTTCTAACCACTTGAATTCATCACCATTCATCTAATTTTTACCTCATTTGACATCCTTTGGTGATTGAGTCATTAATCCTGCATGAAAATGAAGTTTTTACCATTAAAATCAATAGAAATGCAATGTTAGCCACTTTAACATAAAATATAGATTTTTACCAAAACCTTAATTATTTAAATTATAAAAGTAAATAATCAAACCAAAATTAACTAAAAAATGTACTTAAAAATACGTAAAATAAACCCTTGTCAAAGACCGCCACACTTGAACCATTGCTTGCCCTCAAACAATGTGAAATTCCAACCATCGATGATCCAAAGATTGAAAATAACATATGTAACATTTAAATTTCATTTCCTTGAACCAAGGTAAATAACCCTTATGTGATCTTTCAATTAACTTCAAGTACTCATAATATCAAACAAAGAAGAGCCAAATATACCATAATTTTACTAATTCAACTCAATTTCTCATTTTTACCCAATTTCACAAGCAAGCACTTATATAGTCAATAAAGATGCTACATAATCTCATGATCACTTCTTTATTTTTCTAAAAGAGGGATTATTATCATTATTATTGTTTTCTTTTTTTCTTCTTTTTTATATATATTATAAGAGTTAATTATTACTTAAGTTGTGAAAAATATTTTTTGACGCGAAGATCGATATTTTTAGATGAAGATCCCCGGTTATTCAACATTTCGCATACTCAAGTTGTTTTTCATACTCTTAACTCAAGTACCGTTTTACGCGAAAATCGACATTTATAGATGAAGACTTCCGGTTACTAAGTACAAGAACCATTGGAGTAGAATAACTTCTTTTTTTTTATATGAGTATATATAGAAATAATAAATTTCCCTCTAGAGAATAATCATGAGACAAGTATAACACTTATTGACCATATTAATGACTTAACTTAGAAAAACATATAAAAAAGAAAAATTTGCATCGAATATGCAAAATGTAGGTATAATTTTCTTCACTTTATTAGATATACTTTCCTATAGGTGTAAAATTATAATCACATAATAGTTATTTCCAAATTAAAAGAGAAAAAAAGTTTCAACCCACATATATTTATTTCAAAGGATAAGTGACAAAATTTTATTTATTTATTTATTGTATTATTATTATTATTATTATATATGTATAAGATTTTGGAAAAATTTTGACAGAGTCTTCCCTTAACAGTCTACTAAACTCCCTGCCAGCAACTCATAAGGAACAAAATTTGAAACACAAGAAATATTTCAAATACATAACCACCCTTAAACACAACTAACCACAAGTACCACACATATTCCTCCCCCACACTTAAAATACACATTGTTCTCAATGTGTAGGGAAGAAAAGAAACAAAAGAAAAGCAAAGAAAGAAAGTACTTCCCAAAACAATGGCTGAGATCTTTATCAGCCATTAATCACGAACCACTGCCAAAATATAAGTACCTACCACATAGAAAACACACAAAACAAAATGAAGTTAAACAATTGAAGTTCTACAAATTAAGACAATCAAGAAAGCAATTTCAGCAACAAAAGGTAGCATTAGCAGTGCGCCAAGTCAATCCTCCCCTTCGGCATCATTGTTATTCTCGGCGTCACGTCTTGGCAGTGGGTGAATGCCCAAATGATCTTCAATTCGGCTGAGGTGATTCCTAATGTCCGCAAACTGGTATGCAAAATCATCCATGTGGTCAAAAAGTCGCTACCAATTAGTCTGCGGCGGAGGAGGCGGTGGAGCTGCAGTGGATGGTCCAACTTCATCGCGACCATGTCTGGCTTTCTGTCTCCTCTCTTGAACAGGTCTTGGAATATCTCCAGTGCCAATACCCAGTCGACGAAGAGTAGTGATAGTCATTTCAGCTCTTGGTGGAACCTGCTCCCATCTTATGTCTTCCAACCAAACCTCAAAACCGTGAAAGATCAAAGTTAGTAGACGAAGAAATGATAATTTGAAAGAAGTTGTCTTACGCCTCGCCGTAGACCGAATGTGGCTAATAATGATATTAGGCAGTGAAATGCGCGCATATGGAGAAGTCCGGTTGTGGAATATGTAATCCAAGAAGTAGATATCACTCTTGCGAACCTCCATGTGCCCTGTCTTCTTATGAATGACATTGTGAACCATCATATAAATGAGGAGACGATGGTGTCGAAAACATTGGCCAATATAGTCTCCTTCCTTGTAGAACAAAATGGTCGGTACTCAAGGCCAAAACGTGCCATGGCTAATGATGGATCCCACCTCCTATTTGGGGGAACAAACTTCTTCTTCAAGTCTACTGGACGTCCATCATCCATACACCCCAAAATAGACGCCAAATTTTGACATGACAAGGTGATTCGTCGCCCACGTACCCAAGACTCAACAATTTCACCACTGTGGCGCGCCTTACTCTCAATATTGGCGTAAAACTCGCGCACCAAATCAGGGTAGTAATAATCTGGTAGGGTGAGAATCAGAGCCCATCCAATCTGAGCACAAGCCTCCAAAATGTTATACATCATCTCAACTGGTGGACTCACGTGCATTTCAAACAAAAACTCCAAATTAGCACACTCCTCATGCCACTCTTGATTCTTACGAGTACTAAATCTAGCACTATCATATATCGACTTTTCTGCTCCTCGAGAGGTACCCTCACCAGACTGTCGGCTAACTGGTGGAGGAGAAGGTGACATTTCCTCCTCAGATACTTCCATCTCTTCATTAACCTCCCCTTCATCACTACTAGAGAAGGAATGTATAACTCTTCTTCCCCTTGGCATAGTACCTAAAAAATTGTTGCAATTATGTCTATGTACTAAGACAAAATTCATAAATTGGCAATAAATATCTTAAAGAGATCCAAATAATTAAAAATCATTCAAGAATTTGCTTATAGGACCATACAAGAAGAGATATATTTATCACCAAAAATTTACCAAAATCACTAATTTAAAGCAAGATATGTAACAAGTACAACTCAATCAGTGAAATTAGCATCAATCATGAATATAGTAATGTTTAATTAACAACAATAATGTGCAATTAGCTATTATCATGGTTAAGCAAAAATTCAACTAATTAATTCACAAAATTATCCAAATTACTCACTATACACAATGCACATGCTAAAACATCATCAACTAGCCATTATTAACCATAATCATTCATTACCAATGGCCTAAAAACACCTTAATCCAACTTTCTAATTTTGCCCAAATATAGTAATTAAAAAAATAAAAATTATTGATTATCAAATTGCTATATTTGAACATGTAATCATGCATAAATAATCTTAATAAACATCAATAAGGTCAAAAATATCATTATTCACCATCAAAATTTTCGAAATTAAAAGATGTCAGAAAGCTCAGGAAATTGAAAATTTGAACTCTTAAAATACAAAGATTTGATGAAAAAACTTACCTCAATCACGTAGAAGGGTGTTTGGAGATGCTAAAAATGTGAAAAACCCTATGAAACAACCTTCAATTGACCTCCAATTGAAGAAATTAGAGTTTAAGAACCCTAACCTTCAATCCTTCAAAAACTTGATTTTAGGTATTTTTCTTGGATTTTAATCGGTGAAAAAGGTTGTATGTTACTCAAAAGGTGTTGGGTTGATGATTTCTAACAAGATTATGAAGTACAAGTGAAGATTTGTGAGTTAGACAGCAAATGGAAAGAAGAAACGCGACTGAAATTGTGATTGGAAGAAGAAGAATTGCAGCAGAAATCGCGTTTCTGCAGCTTTATCTTCATGCTGAAAACACAACTGAAAACGCGATTTTTACTCGTGTTTTCTGAAGGCACGTTTCTTCAGAAAACTCGCAGAATTGAAAACGCGGTTAAGTGATAAAACGCGACATGAAGTCGCGTTTCACTTTGCGCACCTTTTTGAACTTTGATCTAGGCTTAAAACGCGACTTTCCTTCAAAACGCGACTTTCAGTTGCGTTTTAAAAGCGCGTTTTCTTTGTTGTAGACGCAGAATTGAAAACGCGACTTAAAGGCTCGCTTTTTCTTCTGCAATTTTTATGCAGCAACGAGCTTTTGAAAATTACATATGATACCCCAATAATTGAAAATGCATCAAAGATCATTTGTTTGCCATATTTATCGATGGACACACATGTAAAACATTAAAAACATGCATTTTACCCCTTGTTAACGGATCAAATACACCTTAAACGCAAATCAAGGGTTTGAATTGCTTGATCAAAGTTCACCTTTTTCACCTCAAATGATAATTTTTGCTTCCTCTTGCCAACCCTATGACACAAAAACAAAAAGTTAACTTAAACACTGAATTAAAACACAAAATCACACCAAATTAATACATATAGCATAAACATTGGGTTGCCTCCCAATTAACGCTTTTGTTTATAGTCGTTGGTTCGACTCACACTTTCAGTTTCTTAAATTGAAGAAGAGTCGTCCAAAAGACATATAAGCCCTTTGGGAACGATTTCACCTGCCAAGTAGGGTTTTAATCATTGTCCATTGACTTTAAACCTTTCATTTCTTGAATTTGCCACTTCAACAGCTCCATAAGAAAATATTTGAGTAACTTCAAATGGTCCCGACCACCTTGACTTCAATTTCCTTGGAAATAATCTCAGGCGTGAGTTGAATAAAAACACTTTTTGTCCTACCTGAAATTGTTTAGGGACAATATACTTATCATGCCAATATTTGAGTTTTTCTTTATAAATTTTGGCATTTTCATAAGCATGTAGTCGGTGTTCCTCCAATTCACTTAGTTCAAGTAATCTTCTTCCACCTGCAAGATTAAAATCTATATTAATTTCCTTAATAACCCAATAAACTTTATGTTCAATCTCTACAGGTAAGTGACAAGTTTTTTCATAGACTAAACGATACGGTGACATCCCTAAGGGTGTTTTAAATGCCGTTCGGTAAGCCCATAGTGTATCATCTAGCCTTGTAACTCAATCCTTGCGTGATTTCTTCACAGTTTTTTCTAAAATGAGCTTTATTTCTCTATTAGCTAGTTCCGCTTGTCCATTGGCTTGAGGATGATATGGTAGTGATATCTTGTACTTGCAGCCATATTTAAACAATAAGGAATCAATTTGTTTGTTACAAAAATGTTTCCCTTCATCACTTATTATGGTTTTAGATATACCAAATCTGCAAAAAATGCTCTTTTTAAGAAATCGAAATACCACCTTAGAGTCATTAGTAGGTGAAGCGATTGTTTCTACCCATTTAGAAATATAATCCACTGCTACTAAGATGAATTTATTATTAAAAGAACTAGAGAATGGTCCCATAAAATCAATACCCTATACATCAGATAACTCAACTTCCAAGAAAGTAGTTAGGGGCATTTCATTTTTTCGAGATATATTTCTAGTTCTTTGGCATGCATCACAATTTTTAACATATTCCCTAGCATCTCGGTGCATAGTTGGTCAATAGAACCCTGATTGCCATACCTTTGCCACTGTTTTTGAAGTGCTAAAATGACCACCTGTTTCAAGGTTATGACAATGATATAAAATATTATGTACCTCATTTTCGAGAATACATCTACGTATCATACCATCGGCACAATGTTTATATAGCAATAGTTCCTCCCAAAAGTAACTTTTGACATCGTGCAAGAATTTCTTCTTTTAATGATAATTAAATCCCTTTGGAATCTCTCCACTTACCAAATAATTAGCAAAATCTGCATACCATGGAGAATTGTTAAGTGTTAGGACAAACTCATCTGGAAAATTCTGTTGAATCGAAACTTGATCCTTGACTGGGATATATTCCAAATGTGATAGATGATCTGAGACTAGATTTTTCGATCCGTTTTTATCTTTTATCTCCACATCAAATTCCTGCAATAAAAGAATCCACTGAATTAGTCTAGGTTTTGCGTCTTTCCTATGTAGCAAATATTTAAGAGTTGAATGGTCCGTGTATATTATAACTTTAGATCCTACTAAATAGGATCTAAATTTATCTAAAACAAATATCACCACCAATAGTTCCTTCTCCGTTGTTGCATAATTGAGCTGTGCTTCATTTAACAATTTGCTAGCATAATAAACGACGTGCAACCTTCCTTCCTTTTTTTGTCCCAAAACTGCTCCATCCGCATAGTCACTTGCATCACACATCAATTCAAATGGTAGTGACCAATCGGGCGAGATTATAATTGGAGTAGAAATCAATTCCTTCTTCAACCTTTCAAAAGCAACCAAATAATTATCATTAAATTGAAAAGGGATATCTTTACATAATAAATCACATAACGGCTTTGATATTTTAGAAAATTTTTTAATAAAACATCTATAAAAACCGGAATGTCCTAAAAAACTTCTTATCCCCTTAACATTGTTTGGAGGTGGTAATTTCTCTATAATTTCAATTTTTGCCTTGTCCACCTCAATTCATTTAGAGGAAATCTTGTGTTCCAAAACAATTCTTTCTTTTACCATAAAATGACATTTCTCCCAATTTAGTACAAGATTTGTCTCCTCACATCTCTTGCAAAATCAATTCCAAACTACGAAGACAATCGTCAAAAGATGAACCATAAACAGAAAAATCATCCATAAATATCTCCATAATTTTCTCAATATAATCAGAAAATATAGCCATCATGCAACGTTGAAAAGTTGCAGGAGCTTTGCATAAACCAAATGGCATTCTTCTAAAGGTAAAAGTGCCATAAGGACATGTAAATGTAGTTTTCTCTTGATCCTCCGGAGCTATAGTTATTTGATTATATCCTGAAAAATCATCAAGAAAATAATAAAATTCATAACCGACTATACACTCTAATAAATGATCAAGAAATGGTAAAGGAAAATGATCCTTTCTTGTTACCGTATTTAACTTACGGTAATCAATGCACACTCTCCACCCTACTACAAGTTTAGATGGAATCATTTCATCATTTTTACCCACAATTGTAGTTATTCCACCTTTCTTTGGTACCACATGAATTGGACTAATCCAAACACTATCGGAGATAGGGAAGACTATACCTGCGTCAAGCCATTTAAGAATTTCATTTCTTACCACCTCTTTCATATTTGGATTGAGTCTTCTTTGTGTTTCCACCACTAGTTTGCAATTTTTCTCCAATAAAATGCGGTGCATGCATATAGAAGGACTTATACCTTTAATGTCTGCAATTGTCCATCCTATTGCCTTCTTATGCCTCCTTAGAACTCTTAACAATTTTGTACACTGCTCATCATCAAGGTCAGCATTCACAATTACAGGTAAAGTACTATTTTCTCCAAGAAATTCATACCTTAGATGAGTTGGAAGTGGTTTGAACTCTAATTTTGGAGGCTCGAATTCCGAAGGCTGTAAAAGCTTTTTTCCTTGGTCTAAACTTTCGTACACATTACCTCTTTTATAGAGTATTTGAAAATCCAAATACTTGGCTAATTCTTCAATTTCTTCACAATCTCCGTCTCGCATACCTAAACTCATTAAACAATACTCAAGAGGATCGAAGTCAAAATTGACTTGACTCACTTATACCTTTAATGTCTGCAATTGTCCATCCTATTGCCTTCTTATACCTCATTAGAACTCTTAACAATTTTGTACACTACTCATCATTAAGGTCAGCATTCACAATTACAGGTAAAGTACTATTTTCTCCAAGAAATTCATACCTTAGATGAGTTGGAAGTGGTTTGAACTCTAATTTTGGAGGCTCGACTTCCGAAGGCTGTAAAAGCTCTTTTCCTTGGTCTAAACTTTCGTACACATTACCTCTTTTATAGGGTGTTTGAAAATCCAAATACTTGGCTAATTCTTCAATTTCTTCACAATCTCCGTCTCGCATACCTAAACTCATTAAACAATACTCAAGAGGATCGAAGTCAAAATTGACTTGACTCATCTCTTGAGTTAGTTTTTCAATTGTGTCAATAGAATATGCATGATCGGTAAAAGAAGAGTATTTTTCCATTTCATGCAAATTGAACTCTACCTCTTCTTCACCTACTTGAAACTTAAACTTGCCATTTTTAATATCAATAATAGTACCTGCAGTAGCTAAAAATGGTTTACCAAGAATAATTGGCATAGATACATCTTCTTCCATATCTAATACCACGAAATCCACTGAAATGATAAATTTTTGAACTTTTATCAATACATTCTCCAACACTCCCAATGGATGTCTAATAGACCTGTCCGCTAGTTGCAAAGTAATAGTAGTACGTTTAATCTCATGCAAATCTAATTGTCTAGCCACCGATAGAGGAATCAAAGAATACACTAGTACCAAGATCACACAATGTTTTAGAAAAATCAATGTTACCTATTGTGCATGGTATAGAGAAACTTCCGGGATCTTTCAATTTTGGTGGTAACTTATTTTGTATAATTGCACTACACTTCTTAGTTAATGCTATTGTTTCGCAATTTTCCAACTTTCTCTTTCTAGTCATGATTTTTTTGAGAAATTTCGCATAAAATGGAATCTGCAAAATAGTATCGGCAAAAGGAATATTAATGTGTAATTTTTGAAAAGTTTAACAAAATTTTCGAAATCTTTATCAAATTTATTCTGCTTTAATCTTTGTGGAAATGGAACCACAGGAGGTATTGGAATGGTAGTAGAGGATGATGGTTGATTTTTTCTTGAACTCTCCCGACTCTTTTCCTCAACAATCTCCTCTTGGTTTCTCTGTTTTCCAGTATTTCATTCACTCTCTTCTTCCTTACCTTCTCCAACTAGAGGATCTTCTAATTGTTTACCACTATGGAGAGTAATGGCTTTAACATGTTCCTTAGGATTAACATCAGTTTTGTTAGATAATTCTCCTTGATTTCGATTATTCAAAGAACTAGCAATTTGGCCAATTTGCACCTCTACATTCCTGTACATCGTAGTGAGTTGATCTAATCTCCCTTCTACTCGCTCAAATCTGTCCAAGGTAACTTTAACAAGTTTTTCTACTGCAATCTCCCAACCAGGTTTAATTTCAACTTGTGGTTGCCTTGGCTGAAATCTTGGTGGATTGGTTGGTTTTGGTTGATTGCCTTGTTCCTTCCATCCAAAATTTGGATGATTTCTCCATCCCGAATTATAAGTATTCGAGTAGGGATTATTCTGAACATTACGATTGTAGTTGTTGACAAATTGTACCTGTTCAGAATCAACACACTCATTAGATTCATGTTCACCTCCACATATAGAACAACAAGTCACATGTGCATTAGATGAATTTGGACCAACTCCACCTTGTCTATTTAGCATCTTCATCACATTATTTATTTGAGCACTTAGCATATTAAGAGTGTTCATTTCCATCATACCTGCGTGACGTCTTGTATTACCTCTCTCATTTGCCCATTGGTAGTTATTTGCGGCCATTTCTTCTATCAAATTATGAGTTTCTTGGGGTGATTTGCCCATTAGAGCTCCACTTGCAGCTGCATCAATCATAGTTTTAGTGGAGAAAGATAAGTCATTATAGAAGGTTTGTATGATTAGTCAATTGGGTAATCTATGATGTGGACATTTTCGAAACAAATTTCTAAACCTTTCCCATACTTCATATAATGATTCACTTTCTAATTGACTAAAACTAATAATATCCATTCTTAATTTAGCAGTTTTACTCGGTGAAAAATATTTATTAAGAAATGCTTTTGACAAATCATCTCAAGTGAAAAAAGTATTAGGTGCATGAGAGTGCAACCAGATTTTTGTCTTATCTCTTAAAGAAAATGGGAACAATTTCAACCTTATAGCATCATCACTAACTCCATTCATCTTAATGGTATCACAAATTTTTAAAAATGTAGCTAAGTGAGAATTTGGATCTTCTACAGTATTATCTCCAAATTGAGATTATTGAACCATTTGGATAAGAGATGGTTTAATCTCAAAATTGTTAGCATTTACCGTTGGCCTTGCTATACTTGTTTGAGACCCTTGTGTTCTCGGTAAAGCGAAATCTCTCAGAACTCGTCTATTTGCCTCATTTTCGGCCATTTCTTCATCAAGTGATAGTTCTATTAGGATTCCCTCTATTGGTTATCAAACCTCTTGTCTTTCTTGCTGTAGTGTATGCCTCCTTTGCCTACGCAATGTCCTCTCAATTTTTGGATCGAAAGGTACTACTTCTCGAGATGTTCGGTGCATACACTATAAATAAAAATAAGAGAGATTATTTGATTTCAATTGTCAAAAACTGATTACAAAGTAAGATTGAATATAATGAGGTTAACTAATAAAAAAAAAAGATCTGTCTAAATTAATAAAGATGATTAGGTTCTAATATTGCCGCTCCCCGACAACGGGGCCAAAAACTTGACCGGTGTTTACTATAAGTGCAAGTTAAATCCGAATTTATACCCGTTTTTCTGCAAGTATACAGGTCAAAATCGTAATGTAGAGTATGTATCGGGTCGATCCCACGAGAAGCAATTTAAACAATTACTAGATCCTAATTTACTCTATTATTTAGACTCACAATATAATTAAACAGAAAATTCAGAATTAAATCCAACTACAATTCTGTTTACTTTCTACAATTTCTTAGCTAAAAAATTGTAATATCACAAATAGAAAAAAATTCACAAAATACTTGAATTTAGGGATGTAGATTCCACTTATGGCACCAATGATCCGAATGAATGAGTTTTGCACTTGTTAATTCTCTCATTTAACCAGGGATTTATTCTAAAATTGCCAAATCTTCATTCTTATGATAAAATTGGTGTAAAACAGTTTAGTTTTTCCTAATCTCTTGGTAATTACTAAATCTAAGTTTTTTCATGCATAAAATACAGATTTCATCCACTTGAATGTATTTCTATTCTCATGAATATACTACTCAAGCTCTACTTATGTTGTTCCATTGCTTTTACTATTTTTCAATGAGTAAAAACAACTACAAACCTACTGTTGGTGATCAAATAACAATAAGTATTCAAACATACATAAATAGACAAGTTAATACAAGATACAACAAGTATAAATTATATTCAATTCATATCACTTGTCCATAAGTTTCATCTACTCCCTAGATTAAGGAAATTAGCTACTCATGGATGATAAAACACTAACTACTTTATTTATGTAAAACATCATAAATTACAAGTACAATAAGGATAGAGAAAAGTTTAGCCGAATAATAGTGAAACCTTCCAAAAATTTGCTATGCCTTGCACTTAGATGATTACAAAATAAACTTCCAAGTGTTCCTGCAAAATTTTACTAGTTAAGGAGAGTTTTTGCTATCAGAAAATCTGGCTACGTATATCCCTCTGACCTCTACAATGTGTTCCTATAAAAACTGGTTCAAAACTCCTTTTTCTTGGTCAATTTTTTCATCATTTGATTCCCAAATCTGAAATTTGTTAGGATAGTCAATAACTAATATTTTTGACTTGAAAATAAGCCATCTTTCTTGCCCTTTTGTATTCTGAAGCATGTGCACCGAATTCCCTTGCAACTTATAGCTGGAAAGTAGTCTGAACACAAGAGAATTGGCTGAGCAAATTGCAGCTTTTCGGTTAGAAAACGCGCCTACACAAAACAGGGTTTAAACTCGCGTTTTGTCTTCTCGCATTTTCAACTTGGCCTCACTTCAACTGTAATTTTCTCTGTGATGAAGGCCGAACTAGCTTTTGTGTAAAACACAAAAGTTGTAGATCTTTGAGTTAGCTTTCTAATGCTTCAAGAATCACCCAAATTGGAGTTTTTTAACCTGAGATATGGTCGAAATACTGAAGAGTGCCAAAACTGTCTTAAACTGCATTTCTTATTTAAACGTTTTTTTACTTCATTTCTTTTCTAACCACTTGAATTCATCACCATTCATCTAATTTTCACCTCATTTGACATCCTTTGGTGATTGAGTCATTAATCCTGCATGAAAATGAAGTTTTTACCATTAAAATCAATAGAAATGAAATGTTAGCCACTTTAACATAAAATATAGATTTTTACCAAAATCTTAATTATTTAAATTATAAAAGTAAATAATCAAACCAAAATTAACTAATAAATGTACTTAAAAATACGTAAAATAAACCCTTGTCAAAAAACTTTTGGGCCGACACTTTAATTTGCACGGGAAAAACACGGCTATATAAAACCGTGACCCGAGTTTTTATTTCGTACCCTAACGAAGTAACGAAACTAGCTCACAGCCATCAATCTAGGTATGCCCAGACTTAGCCGGTTTATTGTACTGACAGTTTATTCTCATCCAACCATAAAGGGCACAAGTCAGCATAACTGGACAAGCAAATTAATCAAGCTTTTAGAGCACCAATAATATGACAATATGGGAGGGAAATGGGAAACCAAGAAGTAGAATTGTGATGTGTTGTATTGAAGCTTGGCTGATTCATAACCACAACTTTCCAGTTTTGTTTCTTCATTGGAGTAATCTACCACCAGTTCTTGTGACTCATTCACACAAGATCACTGTTCAACTTTGGGGGACTAACTTGTCAAGTGACTCAGTGTCACTTCCATGATACCCATCACCGGGATGCGGATCTCTCCTGTTGTTGGCAATTGGCAAGAGTACCGCATCGGTTTTTAAATCAATAAATTTTGAAATGAATAGTTGAATTGAGTTGGGTTGTATTGACCCCAATCTTAGACTGGTTACAAGATGGTTCGATTCTTCCTTCAATCGCAGAGGAACTAGATTCTCTTGCAATTAGGTTGGTTAAGTGCCAAATAACTAAAGTAAGATGTTTCCTTTTTTTTTTTCGAGATGAGACTTTCCCAGTGAAAGAGCCATGATGGTTTGTACTTCCCATTGAATTATCATGTCAGATGCGCGAGAATTTGTTGAGTTAGAAAATGAATTAGGGTGATGTAACTCTTGAAATAAATGACCTAATCAAAACCGCAAATGTGGTCCGAACATATTGTGGAAAATTTAGAGCTTAAAACTTGATTTCAAAAGTGTCGATTTCGAAAAGTAGGCTTCAAATACCAATAAAATACTTTGACAAGCACATAGGCATCATGATTGCGAAACCAAATATCGTATGCAATCTTCAATAGAAGAAAACTGGGATAACAAAACCATATTCTTATAGAGTCACGTTTATCATTTTGATTTCATGGAACATGGTTTCCCTTACTCTGATCTCAAATTTCCTGTGTCGAATGGTTATTTGTGGAGCAACGTATTAGTCATATCACATCTATATCTATATCTATATTTATGTTAAATAGCAATTTGTCTTATTACATCTATATCTATATCTCTATTTATGTTCAACAGAAAGTTTGTTTTCAAGATCGAGTTAATTGGTAAAGACATTGGTTAAATTATTGTGAGATTATTGGTTCAACTTTCAAGCTGCCATTTTTTCCCTTTTCTTCTTATGAGGCTTTGAGTCTTCATTGAACCTAAATCAGAAAAAGGAAAAGAAGAAAAGGAACAAATAGCAAGTTTATTTTGGACTTTTAGTGATTTAGATTCTTTTCAGCAATACCCTGAACATAATATATTGAGGCTGTTTTATGACTCCGAATTTGAATATTATTATAACATTATTGATGGTATTGGTGTAATATGGAATTTGAGGCATTATTTTAGGAAGAGAGTTCGGAATATAATATAATTAGATTTGGAGTGAAGTTACATTGATGTCAATTTCTAAACAAGAAACACAAAGTATTACTTTTTAAGCACTGTATAGTGTAGGGCGTGTGATTCTTGGAGCTATTAGTTGACAATTGCATTAATGGATTTGGCTACCACCTAGTTGCTATAATTGCTATAATTGCATAGAAACACCTTTTTTTTCCTTTTGATGACTTAAATAATTGACATCATTTATAGTCCTATTATGTAACTTATTTCCATCATCCGATGTCTATTGTCTTGGCTTGGAACCTATGACTCATACAATTATGCAAAATCTGGTCTTGTCCTTCATGCCTATCAACCCAACTCTTGGTAGTTTTGACAGAAAGAGGATTTTACTTAGTATATGCAAGAAAAGTATTAATATTATGGCTTGAGCAACACGCTCAGCAAGAAGCTTTTACTTCCTCCATTGGATCATACAAATAATACATACATATATTGCTTTCAAAATGACTTTTGCCCACCATCCTTTTGCAGTAGTTTCATTTCATGAGCATAAAACCTTCTGTACGCATAAGTATACTTGTAGATTATAAGGAGCTTTAACATATATATATATATATAACATATGATTTAAGATGAATGTTCCCATAATTATATCCATGATCATGTAATCATACAAGAAAACTTATAACATGTCAAAAGTTCATAAACTAGAACATGCCTCATTGGCTTTGAATATTTAGGCTAGCGACTAACCCAATCTAAACTTTCACTTGATTTACATAAGGGATAATTGCAGAAACCTCCCCTGAGGTTTTTGGTAGTTGCACTCACCCTCCCTGAGACTCCGGAAATTGCACTAATCTCCCCCGAACTTAAGATTTTGATAGCAATCTCAGCCCATGTTAGAGAAAGTGCCATTAAAAAAGTCTTTTGAGAAGTGAAATAATAATTTTGTTCCATTTGTACCCTTTTTGGCTCTTGTGAGGTTGTATTAATAAAATGAAAAACATTAAGAGATGGAAAATAATTAGTGAAGTTCAGAGGATATATATGCAAAGAGAACAAGGGCAACACTAAAATCCGGAAGAAGCAACAAACATATATTCATAAATTTGAGGTTCTAAAACATATAAATAAACTATTAATCAAGTAAGAAAATTCATTTTTGATCAGTACAAGAAAGTTTTTTATTGTCATACTTTATAGTATATCGATCTCACACTATTTACCATATTTTATATGTAGCTATGTTATCTCATAATCAACACAACAATTTCATCATACTATAATTGACACCACAACTTTGTGTATTAAGTTAAGATGATAAAAAATTACTTACTTATCATCTTCTAATTGCCACAGATTTTTAATAGAAAAATCCTTAGATTTTGCCTTGATTTCTGCTTTCTTTCTCCTTTTGTTTCATGAATGCATAAAATGAAATACGTTCAACCAAAATTACCAAAACTTATTCTTTTATGAAGTCTAGAGGTTTCTTTATCCTATATTTTCCTTGCTTCTGCTTCTCTTCTATATAGAAAATATATGATTTGCATTGTCCTCTCAAGTATTGTCAATCACAAAATGGCACCATGG
This sequence comes from Coffea humblotiana, assembly GCA_023065735.1. NCBI lineage: Eukaryota > Viridiplantae > Streptophyta > Magnoliopsida > Gentianales > Rubiaceae > Coffea > Coffea humblotiana. The sequence continues at coordinate 44,942,233 of CM041213.1, read as the reverse complement.
TGGAGCATCAAAATGGCGTCATTTTGTAAGTGCACTTACAGTGCCTAACAAAAGCAAAAAATAACCGTTAATGTTATTTAATTAGTTATTTTAGACTTGTTTATTGCCCTAATTTTCCCCCAAATTTGTTTACTAACAACCTTAAACTCTTAGGATATAGAGTAAATTCATTCTATTTTATGTCAACTACAGGCCCCATATTTATGCTAGGGGAGGTTAGTACTATTTTTCAAATCTTAGGAGAGATGAGTGTAACTGTTAGAAACCTCAGGGGAGGTTTCTGCAATTATCCCTTTACATAAACATGAAATCTACTTTGGTTGTGAACATTTATCCACGCACATTATGCATAACATGGATTAAATCACCAAAAAACATAGCCACACACATTATGCATAACATCGATCAATTCATCATAAAACATGCCACTCGGAAAAAATTATCATAATGCTTCGAACATCAATATTATCATACAGGATCAAAATTTGTACAATCGACGTATAGTGAGGCAAAATAGTTGTTATAAACCCAATTAAAAAATCACAGAGGATCAATAACCACTCACATCTTATGCAGTGTGCTTCGATGGAATTCTTTAAACCTTAAAAAACATACCATGAAGTATATATATATCATTTCCTGAACAGTCTGTAAACTGTATAAATCGACTCCTACACTCACCGGTACATGTTTGGACTCTTATAAAAAGATTTATAAAAAAAAATTCGAATTAGAAAATTCCCCTATTTGGAAAGATTCTCAATTTGGCTGGTACTCTAATTTGGAAAGTTTTCTAATTGGTTAGATAGATTCTAAAGAATTACCAAGGGGGGCTATGCAGTTTCTGCCCGACTTGCCTTTGGGTTTAATTAATTATAAACTTGTTCTAGATTGGACATATTTCTTATAACTTTGGATTTCTAAAAGTAGCCTATTTCTGAGAAATTTGGCAAAAAATTCGGACTCCAACTTCACCAAACCAAAGAGTTGGGTAGGGCCTTGTGGCTATGATTAAGTAGTCAACAACTTATTGTTGGACCATTGCTGATTGAGCCTAAAGCTGTTTAATTTAGTCAAATTACTTGGAAGGGGATGTTACACAAAAAGGTAGGCTTAAAACTTAGCTAGAAAATATTTTTAACAAAACCAATCCACAATCACGACATATTGGGGCTTATAAACACAATGATCACTAGACTTGTGCAAATGTTGAAGTTCACTGGCACCACCTTGTTTGGTTCAAAAAGTGCATTCCAGATTTTAAGAATAGGTTAAGCACGAAGGACGGCTTGAATGTACAGAGCCTGCTCTACATAGGTATATCCCTGCATAACGTTAGAATCCTTCTTGTTACTGGGTAAAATAGGAGTTAATTTTACGTGGCTCCTTATTTACTCTTCTATTTATTCTCCACTACTTGTAAGATTACTCCTACATAATCTCCACGACTAATAAATGGTTATTCACGATCTAGTTATAGCCATCTTGCAATAACTAACATACAACTACCAAAGTAAATGGTATTATCTACATCTCTTCTTATTAAATAATTTTCATCTTTATACCCTCAAATGTCAGGTATAGGATTCGAATTCGCAAACTAACAATGAAGAAAACTCAAAGAGCTCTCCGCTGATCAATTAGTTGATTCCGATGGTTAAATTTATAGCTACAAGATATCAAAATAATCAGTTGTTATCATCGTTCTTTATTGTTCTCATTATTTGTTTCTTGCAACATCATCTTAAAAAAATTTCCGGCTATCACATATATAACTAAGTTCCGTACCTTCAAACAGATCAGCGCTGAGAAAAGTGCATAACGAGTCCCTTAACTAGTAAATAAAGCTTTAATCCAATGAATGCGTTATCTCCTGAAGTTTCTCTTATCTGTGATATCATTGGAGAAAGTAAATTTTAAGAATTAGTAAAATTCACCTATATATTTATTTGTTTCACAAAGATCTTATTTTATTGTAATAATGTTTTTAAAATATTTTGAAAAATTCAACTATGATTTTGACAGATAATTTATCTTTTCTTTCTTTCATAACTATCAAATATATTCTCAGTGTTCACATACGAATTTATATGCATAACTTTTTCAAACTCATATTTTTATGCTGAACTTTTAATTGAATTTTTAAAAAATTCATATGATATACAAATGTATAATATCTCGTATTATATTTGTCCCATATAATACTTAGTCTCTCCCTAAGTATGAACCGTACAAAATATAGATTAATTATGTATACACTGATAATGCATGCACCGGTAATTTTGGATAAATAATAAATATATAAAATTTAAATTTAAAATTCAACTTTTGTATATACACTGTGAACTATTAATATATACACCGTTAGTGTATATAAAATTTACTTATAAAGTATTAGTTCATTGTTGGAACAAACTATCTAGTAACTGCTCTTACTAGTTTAATACATATTTGGTACCTGGGCCCTTAGGTCAAGGGAATATTAAATTAGTTTTACTTTAGGGGGAAAGCCAATTATAATAGCTTGCTATTTGGGGGTCTTCGAGAGTTGTCTAGGCATTGTATAGCAGCTTGGGCCCGCCGCAACCCAATTTAAAAAAATTATTTTAATTACAAGTTTATTTTCCTTTACTTTTATCAACACCCAAAGTTGTAACCATGTCCTATTATTCATTTAGACATTTGTACCTTAACCTTTTATGATTTTCCTTAAAAAAAAAAACTTTTATGACTTAAGTGATATTCTGCGGTTGAAAAATTGTAAGATATTAAAGAAACAATTTATAAGAAATCATAATGAGGGGTGTAAAATGCCAAATAAAGCTCTATTTATGCGTATTCCATATCTAAAAAATCCATAATAATAGATTACAACCCAATTGTTGGGTACAATCCGTCCAAACATTAGAATTTATTAGGGTCAAAAGTAAAAAAGGATAATAAGGGGGGGGGGGGGGGGGGGGGAATGATATTTGAGCCGCTGAATAATGGTGCATGGTGTGTATCTAAGCATATAAATTGGAAGGGTCTAGTTTGGGCTCTTTTGATTCGGATCCAAATTTATTAAATTTAATTAAAGTCAGATTCTTATGGATCTAAACATGTAAACCCAAATCCAACACTCATGGGTTTGAGTATTTAATGGGTGTCCATGAATATTTTTCTGAACATACAATAAAAAATTAAAGTAAAAATATTTTAAAAATATATAGAATTAAAAAATAACATAAATACCATTTCATTTTTATTTTCAAATAATAAAATTAATATTCAAGATGTTGAATGCAATATTATGTACTAAAAAAAGAACTATTATTAACTAAAGATAATTATTTTCAAAGTTTCATCTGCATCTTTCATTTATTTGCTTTTGTTATTTTATAATATATATATATATATATATATATATATATATATATATATATATCAAGACTTGTGACTCTCTTATAGGGTCTAAATCCCCACTCAAGTGGCCAAAATTGAAATTGCGGTATAAAGTGGGAGAATACGTCACGAGTACTCCATTGGCTCGAGTGTCTAAGCAAATCTGTGTCCTGCTTGACCGAAAACTTGGAATAATTCTCTCAGGTCCTAATCAAATAATTGACAGGCCTTAGTGTTCAAACAAGAACAACCATACTTGGCTCATTAAAAACAACAATTGTGATAAAGTTGAAGTGCACGTACATGCCACTAGCCACCCATATTTGCCTCAGCTGATGTGTCGACAGTAATCTGCAGGCCGATCTTTTCTTGGACAACAGTAGCAGCAAGTTGCACAAGAAGCCGAATTCCACGGAATCTTGTAGAACTTCTTGGACTAGCTTATCAAAAGAATTGATGGATTATCTCTTGCTTCAGACAAAAAAAGATAAAAAAAAAACCCAAAAACACTCAAGTCATACAATTCCTGCTTCCAATTGTTTCCTTCTCGCCAATCACTCAATTGTCCTCTTCAAATATTGTGACTAATCTTTGTCTTCCATCACATTGTCCTCCTACTGAGCAATTGCTTTAGAACTATTTATGCTCAAAGTTAAAAAATTGAAAACTGGAAAACTCAAAATGAAATTTCTCTTTGTATAATGATATCAATTTAGGATTAGTACTGTCATATGAATGTTACAAACACATGCAAAAGTTTCTCAATCATTACTTCGCATCGCTTAGGATTTTAAAAATTTGGAAAAGTGTTAAAAACTCAGCGGTAGAGATAAGAAAATGGAATAATAATAAATTTAATGAAATTAGTGGCAAAAAGTGTCCTGTAACTTTTAAAATCATAGAGTTTGTAAATTTTTATTTTTTCATGATTTTAAGGATACAATGTTGCCTACTCGCCATAGGTTTTGATTCTACCAAAGATAAGTTCTTAAGATAGATCTTCTCGATGTGAAATTCTGATAATGGACGGTGCTATTGCTGCCATAGAATAAATTAGGAGTTTGCAATATTCATAGTTTTCATCATTTCAATCATTTTAAAGGTACAGTAAATGTGTTTGTATAGTAAATTATTTGGGATAATTTAAAAAAAATTATGATACTTTTATTGATATGTCATATGTGAAATAAAAAAAAATAGTTGAAAAATATATTTATGAGAAAGTCATATCGCACTACTCACATCTTGGTATTCTCATCGATTATTATCCAGAAAAGATGTTCAAATCCACCACGCAACTCAAACTCAAGCTCATATTCAAGCTCAACGAAGTCTAAATATTCGAGTTCACTTCTTTCTGATCAAATTTCCATCAGACAAAGACCATCATATCTTACTTCCAGCCAGAAGATGGAGATACTGATTGCTTTAATCTCAGCACTTCTAATTATCGTCCTAAGCGTTCTCCAAACGAACAGGAGGAGATCATCAAGACCAAAAAATCCTCCACCACCAGGTCCTCCGGGGATTCCAGTCATTGGAAACTTGCTTCAGTTTGATACCTCAGCCCCTCATGTATACCTTTGGCAACTTTCCAAAATATATGGTCCTCTCATGTCTCTTAAGCTTGGATCCTTTCCACTGCTTGTGGTTTCATCCGCAAGAATGGCTGAAGAAGTTGTGAAAAACCATGACTCTACATTTTCCAGTCGCCCACTGCTCCTAGGTTCCCGAATGCTTTCTTACAACGGCTTGGATGTCGCCTTCTCTCCATACAGCGAGCAATGGAGAGAGCTGAGGAAGATTTCTGTTCTTCATCTCTTCAGTAACAGAAGGGTGCAGTCATTTCGTGGTATTCGTGAAGATGAAGTCTCCCGGATGATCAGAACGATATCCAAGGATGCATCTTCATCTCAAGTGACGAATTTGAGTAAGACTTTACTATCACTTACAAGTACGCTTATCTGTAGAATTGCTTTCGGAAAGAGGTATGATGAGGAAGATCAACAAAGAAGACGATTCCATGATCTCCTCCAAGAAATGCAGGCTGCATTCGTGGGGTTCTTTTTCTCAGACTATATTCCTTCAATTGGTTGGCTTGATAGCCTCAATGGGATGCGTTCTCGTCTTGAGCGGACTTGCAGTAAGTTAGATTCATTTCTTCAAGAACTCATCGACGAACACTTAAATCCAAATAGGCCAGAGTCCATGAACGGTGATATCATTGACATCATGCTTCAATTACGGCAAGAACAATCAACTTCCTTTGATCTAACGCAAGATCACATCAAAGCGATGCTCATGGTGATTAATTACCTGTTCAAAGGACCTACTCATTTTTTGTTTGGTAATATCATTCAAAATGTCTTTCATATTTCAACAAATAAATTTTTTCGTCCTTCACTTTTGAAATTATAAATTTACGTTCCTTACAAAATTAATTTAAAAAAATTTAGTCTCAACCTAGGTTTCGATCATTTTTTTTTACCTTGAATTCATTATGTGACCTACACATTGTTTTTTTTTTAAGCAAAAATGTTAGATCTTATTTATAATTAAATAAATGACATGATCCATATTAACTTTTCCATTTAAAAAAGTAGGATCCGATTTAATGTATATTCATTTTTGTCATTAAAAAGTAGAATCTAGCCTTCTTGTATATACAAGATAATTGCATGTGAGTCACATAGTGATTTTAGATTAAAAAGTGGTCGAAAATTTAGACAAGGAACAAATATTATTAATTTGAATTTGTAAAAAATGTAAAATTAATATTTGAAAGGTGAGGAACGAAGAAATTTATTTGAAGAAATGTGGGAACGTTTTGAATGATTTTTCCTTGTTGCTTTTCCTTTTAAGAAATTGATCAATCCCACTTTGCTAATCTGTTTCAATATATCATTGTAGGATGTATTTAGTGCAGGGTCGGATACTGCTGCAGCTACAATAATCTGGGCAATGGCAGCACTGATGAAGAGCCCTGAAGCAATACTGAAGAAGGCACAAGCAGAGATTAGAGGTGCAGTTGGAAATAAAGATACAGTAAACGAAGATGATATTCAAAAGCTCCCTTATCTCAAGGCAATTGTCAAGGAGACCCTCAGATTGTATCCTCCAGCTCCACTTTCAGTTCCAAGACAGACACTAGCAAATTGCATTATAAATGGTCACGAAATCCAGTCCAATTCTATAGTTTACACGAATGTCTGGGCGATTGGAAGAGATCCCGAGTATTGGGAAAATCCAAATGAGTTTTTGCCTGAGAGATTCTTGAATAGTAGTGTAGATATGAAAGGGAAACACTTTCAACTGATACCATTTGGGGCTGGGCGAAGGGGCTGCCCTGGATATTCTCTGGGACTAGCAATGGTGGAAGTTGGACTTGCCAATCTTCTGTATTCTTTTGACTGGGAATTGCCTTCTGGAATCAAGAAAGAAGACATTGATACTGAAGTTTTACCGGGTCTTACAATGCTTAAGAAAAATGATCTGCTACTCGTTGCAAAAAATGTGTATGCGCAGCAAGTGTCAAGTTCTGGCATCTAAATACTTGGGACCATGTATTCTTTGCTGTGGAATTTCCTTTTTTTTTTTCTTCCCTTCTGGTGTTTAGTTTGTTTTGTGACTTGCTTCTAGTCATATAATTATATTCAAGAGTCTGTTTGGAACTCAAGTTTTTTGACTATAAGTTTTTTTAATAAATTTAATTGCAATAATCTCAAAAAACTCTCCAAATTTTTTAAAATGCATACCGCAAATGCCCAAACACATACAAAAATTTTTTCCCTTCTTTCTTCTTCTACCTCCCCACAACTCAGTCTACCACCACCTCCACCAATAGCCGCCACCAACCGCCACTCCACCGGCGCTAGCATCAAGGCCCGATGACTCTTTCTTTTTTTTTGCCCCCTTTCTTTCCTTTCTCCATCTCTCTCTTTCTCTCCTCCATCTTCCTCCTCTCCTTCCTCTTCTCTCTCCCCCCTCCCCTAAAACCTTGTATAAAAGTATAGGAAAATTATGTGAATAAATATAAAAATCACAAAAGAGTAAAGTGAATATTTATACAAATTATAAGGGTGTTACATGAATATTAAGACTTTATCACATACTCTTTTAAAATGCGTTTGGTATAAATGCTATAATTGGTTGTACATTCCGTTTATTTTCTACTTTACAATTTACATAAAACCACGGAGGTTACATGACCATTTTACAACTTTAAGAGGTTCATCTAGTATTATGTAAAATCACATGAGAGTAATAAGTAATTTATCCTATATTTCATAAGAGATGGGCCTTTTAATATCCGTAACTAGGTCCAAGCCATAGATTGGCTTGGTTAAATATGGGTACAAAAAATTAAGCCCAAGTTAAAATGGGCCGTTCTTGGACAATGGTGGATATCTTAAGTCTCGTATTTTCCCGACCAAGACAGTTCAGCCATGTTGTATACGACTACTTACTAGTTTTTTTTTTTTTTTAAAACAAACTAGTCAATTGCAAGATCTTTGATTGATTGTCAATCATTTCCTCCTCTTTCTTCTTCTTGTGAGGTTTAAAATCTCCATTGGGGAAAAAAATAAAAAATAAAAAGAGCACTTCTTATTAAAAAGTGGCTATGTTAATTAAGAAACTGTGATGCTAATTATGATAACTGTTGTATTAAGTATCTGAAACTTGGTTTCTATTTACCATCTTATAATTTGGAAATATATTTCTTTTATAGAATGACAAGTTGACAACTATAAGTAACCAAAAAAATCAAATGAATTAGCCAAAGTGATGTGGCAAAATTTCAGATTGAATCATCTTCAGTGCCTTCGAAAACATAGCCCCTTAACCACTAGACTGTATGTATCCCATTCAATTACTAGTGATGTAATCATGTAACACCGTCCTTTCTTAACAGAGCTTATACATTATAAGTTTGATAATTTTATGAAACTCATGGCTCAATACATGGTTGATTTGTCAAGAAACTAACCTGCCAAAACTAAATTGAAAATCATTACTCAAGATCGAAGTTGAAGAAAGTATAAGTTGAAAACAAAGCAAAATGTTCATAAAAGCTGAAGGACTTATGAGCAAATTCACCCTACTCCTGTAAGGAAAATCTTAAAAAAAAAAAAAAAATCCTTCACCTTATCTCTATGGTTTAGTCTAACGTCCTCAATTCGAAGGCCAATATGATATGTTTTAGATAAATTGTTTAAGCAAAATGTGATGCAAAACCTTCGACTTTCGATAGTTGAAGTCATGGAAGATGCTTGCGTGCAATTATTGGGGTTATAAAACCAAGCAATTCCAACATGCATTAGGTCAGTGCTGTACAAATTATTTCCAATCAAACTATTGTATAAAAATCCAAGGAGTATGGAGTTGGGATTCTTAATAATAAATAGGAAAGTAGTACATGTTTAAAATTAGGGTTAATCACCAAAATTCAGGGAGGTGGTTAGACCGAAATGAAACACATCTTACTTTGCAATTGATTATTCTTCTTACTTATTACATAACTAGAATTTTGTCCGTGTCTTAGCATGGTATTTTTTTTATATTTATTGTGAATTTATACAAATATGAATAATTTAAATACAAAAATTAACAACAATCCTAAAAATTCATTCATATTAACTTTAAAAATTAATGTATTCTAAATGTTCAATTATCTACTAATTTTAAAAAATTTGTTTACATACTTTCATCGTAATATAATAGTATACATCAAATAATGTACCCCATATTAAAAACTTGGTGGATATTCTTTATTTTATAAATATTTTTTAGATAATAAAATTTTGTATTTTATAAGGTAATAACAATAAGGAAAAGATGATAAATGATTTGAATACTAATCAATGATATGGTGGTGAAAGGTAGTATGTAAATTTTCAATAATTGTGATTTGCAAAAGATTTTACTATAGTTCTATGTAATAATTTGATAAAAGCAGAAATTATTAAGATAAGATTAGTTGTTTTTTAAAGTTATTTTCAAATTAGAGATAATTTTTAAACATATAATACAATCCAAATAGGATTCAATATAGGTAAAATTCAAGTGACCTATAACTCATTAATTTTCTTAATTAAGTACGCCACATAGGAGTGAGAAACAATTCTGATTAAAATAACTACTCTCATATATATATATATATATATATATATATATATATATATATATATATATTCCAATTCTCTTCCTTATCTATCACAGACACCTTTTTCCTAGCCAAAAAATTAACCAATAATGTCATTTTAGGAGTATCCTTTATCAACCAACTAGTTCCTTACATAAGCACCACTGAGGCTATAATACCCCAACTTCTTGATCCTAATGCCCTCCTACCCTTTTCTAAAAATTAAAGATAGACTAACTAATTCTATTTTGCAAAAACATGGCAGATGGAGGAAACTCATCATCATACCATCCAAAAAAGAAACAAACAAGCAGCTGTTTATTTGATGGACACTATAATTGGGAGCAAACCTTTGATGGAGAACTAAACAACAATCAAACTATCAAGTTGTTGGCTTGTTGCCAAACTTTCTAAAGCAGCAACTATGTTTGCAAACCTACATTTTAGGATGGCAACCGGATGCGTTTCAAAGCCTGCTCTGCTGTCATATAAGTCCCTCCCCCTGCCTCACTCCACCCTTCTTCCCTCGTGGGTGCCGATAAGGGAACCTTTTTATATGTTTTTTTAGCATCATTATTATTAGAAAAGACTAATATTACCATCACTATTACTATTAATAGTACTATTACTTGTATTTTGACCAATGCTATGCACAGGAATCTAATATAAAATAATAATAATAATAACAAATGAATTATTTGTAATAATTATATGAAAAAATGGTTAAAAACTCAAAAAAGTAGTATTTGATTATCTAATTTATTATGTATTTGTGTATTTTATCTAAAACCTTAAACTACACTAAAAAATATGTAAAAAGAGATCATTTGTATACTTTAGTAGGGTTGTGCTAGACATGTGAGTCAAGTTTCAACAAGCCCAAATTGAACTCACAAAAAGGTAAAATTTCTTGCTTTTGGACTTTAAACTCACAATGTGAGGCTCATACGCAGATTACAAAGATATTAGGACTTTAGGCTTAATTCGTGCTCAACCTAAGTTCACGATGAATTTATAGTTATGCATATGTTTTGTTGTCATTTGTTTTAGATTTTGTAAAATCTGATTATGAGAACTATTATAATGTTTAATGAAAATCAACAAAAAGCTACTCTTTGATACATATTGAATATAATATTTTTAGCTATTCAAAATATATAAACTAAATATAAATGCAAACAAAAAATAAAAAACTAACTATCTAAAATCAAAATCTATAACCAGCTCAAAGAATCAACAAGAACAAGCCCATAATGTTCATATAATATTTTATGATTACAAAAATTATAATATATGTAGATTATAATAGTCATAGTTATACAATAATATACATAATTACAAATCAAAATATGTAAAACATATATTTTATATACTTAATTTTTGGGTGAACTTCAATTGAATTGAGCCTAATAAAGTTCAAGTTCGATTCATAATTAAATCAGGTCTTATATTGAAGTCCAAGTTAATTCCAATCCAATAATCTACAATGCTCAACTCTAAATTTTTCAGGCGTATTCGGTTGATTCCAGCTGGCCCAGTCTTATATTTTAAGGACTAAAGTAAAGCAAGCCTTACTCATATGGGATAGAACTTGTGCTTCAAGTACTAAAGTGTCATACTTTGAAATTCTTCTACATGGAGTTCCCTAAGAGCATGTCCAGTATTGGAGTAGCAATTTTCACATTTTGATCGGCTCTGGCTAACCTGTTTCGGAGTCTTCTGGTGATTATTGTCAATAGCATTACTGGTTCTGGTGGGCAAACAACCTGAATGAAGGTCACCTTGACTACTACTACTGGTTGCCATCTTGAGTTTCATCAACCTTTTCTATTTTCTGCTTTGCTACCGCTCCTATGAATCTCATCACAATAGGAATCTGCTGTTTAACAAACCATCAAAATAGAATGGTCTTTAGCTTCAGCTTGATCAGTATGTAATACCCTCTGCTTGATTATTGTATCTGTAATGATTACCTCAACTGTACACTGATTTGTTTGTTTTATATAGCTTGTCATTTGTTCTTATAGGGCAAATTACACTTTATCCTGTAGTTTAGTACTTTTTTACATAACCTTCCTATGGTTTCAAAAACTATAGATAACCGCTTCATGGTTTGAATTAAAGTGCTAAAGTAACAGAATTTATATTCTATAATAGAGTCAACCAAAATGTCAAAAATACTCTTATATAAAGTTGAAAATAATTTATTAACCATAGAGGGGTTACGTGTATATTTTAAAAACCACAAGGGGGTTATATAGTAAAGCACTAAATCATAAAGGGATTATATGGAAATATAGACACCAAAATTTTACCATTTCTTCTTCATTTTTATTCCTATTATCGTTCATTTTAGTTAAATTTAATTTATTTTGTTTCATTTCTATTTCTTGATAAAAATCACTTTTTTTTTAGAAAAATCGGAAAAAGAAAAGGAAAAAAAAGAAGAAAAATGAAAAATGAAAAAATTCAGTTTTGTATATATATATATATATTCTGCCTGCGCGCGTGCTATCCTTCAAGCTTCGTGCAGAAGCAATGCCACAGCACCAGATATGCAGCTGCAATTTTGTCCCATTTTACTCGATTCTTTTTGCATTGTTTTTTCTTTCCTCCATGCCTCAGTACAAGGCCACATCACATCTCCAAGATTTATCAAGAAGAATCCAAAAAACATGAAGATCAAGGGCCCTAAAAATGCAAAAGAAATCAGCTTTTTTGTCAACCATCTAGATGAGGGTTTTAGGAGGTTGGTTTTCATATAAAAAGGGCTGATAACAGGGGATTGAGAGGGGAGGCAGCGGGGAGTGAAAAAAAAAACAGCAAAAAGGGAGACAAAATCGAGGGAGAAAAAGGAAAAAAAAAGGAGCAGAAATTTTTCCAGAAAATGAGCCAGGGTTGGTGAAGAAGCCTGTTTCGAGGCCAAAATCCGATCTTGTTCTTGATCCTCTAGGTTCTATTTCAGTTTCTGAACTCACTATGTCGGTAAATATATAACTTTTTTTCAGAAAACATCTTCAAAAAACATTTCCAGATCTTGTAATTTCGGCTCAAAACAGCCTGCTTGCCAAGGCTGAAATTTCTGCGGCAAAGTGCTCCTGTTTTCGTTCCAGCAATCCACACGACTTTCTTGGAGCACCTTGCGTTCATTTGACTACACTAGCATCCGAAGGTAACTCTTAATCTTTCCTTTGCTTGCTGCAATCCACAAAGAAAAAAAAAGATCTTTAACTCATCAAAAGAGAACTTTTTTAAAGATTATGGGTTTATAGTGCGGGTTAAATGTTTTTGCTGGGTCTGATACCTCTGGTTTGACTAAAATATGACAAGATTTGGAAGTTAATGTGAATGTTTGTCCTTGATTATCTTTGCAAGCTTTGTAGTTCATAAACAAAGTTATGCTTCGGGGTTTTGTTCGGAATCAATGAGTGAAAGTGGTCTGTTTTCCTTTCTATCTGCAAATCTGGGGTGGGAGATTTTGAGCCATTAATCCCATGTTGTTCTGTGGTTTGTTTGTGGGGATGTGGTTCCTATTGGGTCTAGTTGATGATTTTGTGAATTTGGCTTGAATGTTGCGGCTGTCTTCTTGGGTTGAATAAGTTTCTGGAGTTACAGAAAGAAAGCTTTAGGTTGCAGAAGAAAGCTTCTTAGAAGCTTTGCATGCAAAATTTTTAAAAATTTCATTTTGACCCCTGATTTTCTAAGTAATTACACTATAGCACAAAAGTCTTTGTAATTGAACCAATCTTGTCCCTATTGAGTTTTAATCCTCTTTTTCATATTTTAAGTGCATGTCTAAGCATGTTATTTCTGTGATTTGGGATATAATTAAACCTTAATTTGTTTTAGTTAATTTATTATTTTATTGGATTTTGGTAAAATAGTTAGTGATTTGGGTTATGGTTTGATTGGGTTAGATTTTGGTAGAAAAATCTGGTTCATTTTTGGGTTTTGGCTTGGGCTTAGGAGGTAAAAGCCCATCCCTTTTGGTTGGTTTTGTTTGGGTAAGATTATGGATTGGCCTGTGCATTTTCCTTGAACTTTTCGCTAGGCTAGGAAGGTTTTGGCTCGAAAAATAAGAAAAATGGCCCAGAACAAAATTGCAAATTAGTCCTAGACTTTTTTGTAATTATAATGACCCTAAAACTTTTAACTTCTTCCAATTAGGTTCCTAATTTAATTTTAAATAGGTCCTTAAACTTTATTTTTTAATTTTGACCCTTATATTTTGTAATAATTACAATTTGACCCCAAAAATTTTTTAATTTTTTCAATTAGATCCCTAGTAGTTTTGATTTCTTAAATACAAGTTACTTTTCTTTTTAATTGTTAATTATACTTCATTTAAATGATTTAATTGGTAGATTTCATGATTAATTTCATTTCTTTATAATTAAATTGGTGCCTTGATCATTTTGTTGATTTTAGAGCATAAGTAGGGCAAATTTCACCCCATTTAATCACAACTTCAAGGGAGGTAATTTCTTTTATTATTTTAAATTTTTGGGAAAATCGTTCAAAACGTCCCTCACATTTTGTAAAATGACTTTTTTCGTCCCTCACTTTTAAAAGTGTAATTTTGTGTCCCTTACATATTCACATCGGTCAAATTTAGTCCCTAACTAGGTTTCTGGTCATTTTTTGGCCGGAATCTATCACATGCAAGGCACGTGAACATTTTTTAAGGATAAATTTGTTAAATTATATTTTACATAATCTAATCTATAATCCTCCACATTTTATAAAATAAATTTTTTCGTCTCTTACATTTTATAAAATGATTTTTTCATCCCTCACATTTCACAAAATGAATTTCTCCATCGCTCACATTTCAAAAAATGAATATTTCCATCCCTCACTAATTATATGTGTGAATACATTTTTTTTTAAATACATGTATATGTCTATTTGATTTTGCTTAATAATACGAATATAATTTGACAAATTTACCCCTAAAAATGATCACGTGCCTTGCACGTGATAGATTCCGGCCAAAAAATGATCGGAAACTTTGTTAGGGATTAAATTTGACCGATGTGAATATGTAAGGGACACAAAATTACACTTTTAAAAGTGAGGGACGAAAAAAGTCATTTTACAAAATGTGAGGGACGTTTTGGACGATTTTTCCTAAATTTTTTTATGTGCAATTACATGTTTTGAGTGTTTTTTTCTTTTTATTCATTATTATTCATTTTAGGTTTCATTTATTTTATATAATTTTGGTAATTATTTGAGAGGCATTAAAATGCCAAATTATAATATATAGGTGTTCAAGATATGTATTTAGCTAGCCTATGTAATAGATAGGTTTTAATTTTTGCTAAAAATGTATTTAGTTAGATAAATGTAATTGTTAAGTTATTATTTTTTAAATTCTCCCCTTAGATTGTAATTTGGACCCCAAATGTAATAGTTCGACTTTTATTTGCTTTTATTTGCTTGGATGCCTGTGTCTTTATATGTTTACTCGCTTTCTTAGGATCTTTGCATCTAGATATCACGTCTATGTGTTATGTGTTCTATGCGTTTTATGTGTTTATTAGCTTTAATTATATTTTATATGATTTATTTAGTTGTAATAAATGCATGGCATCATCATACTAGTCTAACGCTAGTTGTGGCCTATTTTCTCGATTTCTCATTAGTTCAATGCTAGACTCTTTAGGCCGTACACGCGCTAGAATAACATGCTTGCGTAACAATCACTACATTTCATGCATATTTTCTACTTTTAGAATCTTTACCACTCTGCAAGATATTTCCTTTATATGTGTATCCCTTATCCCTGTGTGTAAAACATGATATTTTAGACTTGCATTCCATTTTAAAAAAATTAGAAATAGGTTAGTGCATTTGCTTGATTAGCTTAGGAAGCACCCTTCTAATATGGGAAATGGACAAGTATGGCTTCTTAGATTTGTCATGCTAGTATCTCCTTTATAAAAAGGAAAATTGAGTCACGAATCTTAGTCCCTTGTACCCGTTATGTTGCATTCCTCTTTTTAGGTCACGCATACTTATATTTTATAATTTTTCTTTTCTTCGAGTTTCATTTTTTGCATATTCGTGACCTCTTCTAAGAATCATTTTGGGCATCACAATTACTGTTATCGCACCAATTAATCTTTGAAGAGATATTTCGACCCTCCCGATATCCATTAGATCTAGGTGTGCATCCATGTAGAAACATCCCAATATGATAAGTCTATAGGTTAGATTAGGAAAACTTTTCGACTAAATCTCGCAACTAACCTTAGTTAGGTCAAAAGGGTGCCTTGAATTTTATATTTGTCTTTTCTTTCTTCAACCGTGACTCCCGAACCCTTTCTTTTGTTTCCAAAGACCTGGAGTCGTCGAAAAAAGGATTTTGTTTATTTATTTATTTTATTATTACTATTAAAAAACATATTTTTGGATGACTTGGTACACCGTAACTCAATACCAAGTGGCGACTCCTATTTTTCCTAAAAACCCTTTTTAGACTATTATTTTGGGTCAAAACCGTCGCACTTCTTAGGTCCCATTTTAGGCCCTTTTTCTTTATTTATTCTCTAAAATCAAAAACTCATTTTCACTCAAAATTAATCAAAAATTCATTTTTTATAACTCGTAATTTTTTATTTCAAAAAATGGGGCGTGATAGGAAAAGTATAAAACCATACAAGGTTAGGGTGTTATAATATTATGTTTATATATTTTGATCATTTCAACTATTTTAATTTTTAAATAAGGGTAATTTTTATATTTTCATAAGTTTCATTATAAATTATCATTTTTCGTTACTTTGATACTTTAATCCAAATCATGAGGAAATTATATATAGCTTTCAAAACTATAGGGAGGCCTTATGTAAAAATAGTTGTACCATTAGGGGGATAAAGTGTATTTTGCCCTTTTTTATATTAAGTTACAGAGTCATAAATGATCAACATACAAAGATTGAGATATCGATAGGAATCAAACTTTAGAAGACAAACATTTTAAAAATCCAACTCAATTGGTAGCAACATTGACCAAAGAAAACGAGGCCTTTAATTCGATTTTTATGTCTTTCCTTTTACTGTTTAATTCCTTGCCCTTTGTAAGTTTATAATCTCTTCTAAATGGACAAAAAAACAATTGAGAAGACAAACTACTTTACTTTTTGTTGGATAGATATGATTTTTAGTTTGATTTTGCATATGTTACTCTTGAGTGCAGGTATGACAAGTAAATGTTTGTGCTTGAAAATTAGAAGAAAAGCTTGAGGAATACTGGAGGACTAACACAAAGATGAATTATTTTGATCTCTGGGAACTAAAATGAAATGTGAAGTACTTCAGGGATTTATTTGCAATTTGCCCGTCAAAAAATGAAAAGCTGAAAATGATATATCTTCGCTAAGTTATTTCGCGTTGTTGTTGCAATTTGCCCTTTCCTAAAGTAATTGAAGTACGACCAAGAATTAGACCAATAATTACAACGACTGAGTACTAATGAGATACCTAAAGCATGATGATTATCCTTTTTTCTTCTTTTGCTAATGGTTTGTGTGAGGTTTTTAATCAAAATGAAATTGATATAATTTATCAAAAGACAAAGACGTATTGAGTGGGATGTTGCATGTGGTAGAAGCCAATCTTCTCCTTAAATGATAGTTAAGTATGATTAATGCCAATTAAATTTGCCTGTTCACTGGGTTGGATGGTCCAGGTTTAAACCCTCCCATTTACAATATGTTGACTAATCAACTCCTTGATTCAGATCGTTGAACCAAAATGGTGGTTAAGAACATGGTTAACTTAACTTTATTTGATGCTAACTTCACGCACTATTTTGCTAGCTAAAAATCCCATATAAGATGAAAAAGTAGATTTCATTTTCGAGAACCTATTTCAATCTATTTAATCCAGACATAGTTTTGTCTGAATCCATTGGTAGTTCCAATTCTTGGATGCATTAAGATCGAAACTAATCGATTGAGTGATGAATTTATTATACTCTATTCAACTAGATTTTAACAAGTACATTACCGTATCAGAAAGTATATTATTCTATGATAGAATGCAAGTTCAGCATATTGATGCAAATAAGTAGTCAGGTGTTATTAAGCACATCTATTATTATTAGCCAAATTTATCTTATAAAGCTTTGCGTGAGATTGTGAAGATGATAGAATTCAAATGCTTGTTGTTCATCAAGACCACAATCGTATCCAATTGAAATGAATCAACATTTGCGTAAGACAAAATTAATATTCCTATCCAATCCAAATCTGGTGGAGACCCAAAACAGAATCTCTCTATCAGAATTTGAACTTGGAGTTGTAATGTAATGGTGCCAATCATTACAATATAAAAAATATGATGAGTCTTGATACTTTAGAGTGTAAGTGTAAGCATCATTGTGATCTTAGTTTTTGTTTTTTCAATTATACCCTTATTAATTGATGATTAAAATTTCATATTATGCTTTTTTAAATTTATTATGATGATTAAAATTCATTATATCATATCCATTGATTTAGAAGAAAATAACAATTCATCATTATTATTATTATATAACAAGTACCATGAATAGGTTTCTTTTGGCCACTGGCCAACTCCAATGGTTAGCAAATAATTAATTGTTGCTTACCGAGCAAATTTAGGTCATCCAACTCGAAAAAAAAATAAAAAATTGTTCATATATCTAATTAAAAATCAAATAATTTCAGTGGCATTATCATAATTTATTTTTCATGAAAAAAAGATAAAACAAAAGAAGTAACTAGAAATACCACTATGTTTAACTTTTAGCATGACGAGGTTGTGTTAATTTGTGTTAGGTTTGGTGCTATTTTTATGATTATTGGTCTGGGTATGATGTGGGTCAAAAGTTGAGTTAAATATGAATTATCAATTGTGGTCCTCGGCATGTGACTATTGTTTACCAATTGTTTGGCCTTGTTGCTTTCGTGGTCCTATTTTTTAAGACAAATCGGTCCTAGGTTGTACCTGTCTAATGTTTGTAACAGGTAAAAGTAGCCCTTCATTGACTTAAATATGAATTATTATTTGTGGTCCACGGCATGTGACTGCTTGTTTACCAATTGTTTGGCCTTGTTGCTTTCGTGGTCCTAGATTGTACATCTCCAATGACAGGTAAAAGGAGTCCATCATGGTGGGGTAGTTGTAGTGGAAATATCAATAAATATGCCAGAGGATTTGTTGAGAGTTTAGGGGCATGTAATGCTGAAATAATGAATTTGTCGGTATTAAAACATGTTGGCACCGATCTTGAGTAACCAGAAACTACAAATTTGCAGTATAGAGTTCCTGATAAAGTTGAAAAAATGATTCTTTGAACTTCAGAGAATGAAGGGATGTTAGTGACAATATATGGTTGTTCAAAGGGAAAGGAAAAATGTCTAAGAAAATTATATGTGTTTAATGTTAAAAAATATGTTACTTCATTTCTTAGTAATTCTGAACTCGTATCCATATGTTTTGCCTGAATCTACAACCGGACGACAACCCAAGTGCCCAAGAGACAAGGCAATTAGACCAACCATTAATTCATCAATATTTCTTGACCGAAGACTCCTAAATGATTTAGATTACGGCCTAAATGATATAGAAATAACACACAAAATAATACAAAGAGTTCAATTTTAAAAAATATACATCTCTTCATACTATATATATATTATATAAAAGGTACCATGAGTTTGGACGGTAAGGGTAAGTTATCTTAGTTTTTGTTGTTCCAATTATAACCTTATTAATTGATGATACTCTCTTTAATTTATTATGATGACGGTTGTGATCTTAGTTTTTATTAATATAATTATGCCCTTATTAATTGATGATTGATGTTTCATATTTTGCTCTTTTAGTTTTTAATTTATTATGATGATTAAAATTCATTACATCATAGCTATTGATTTAAAGGAAAATAATGGTTGATGACAAGACAAAATGTTAAGAGAGACTAAGCAGGATCTGGTCTTTGTTTTCTATTCATCCAAAATACCATTCTTCCTAATAATTAGATTTATTGCATTTCAATAATAGCAATAACTGTAGCAGTTACGAAAAAACTGTAACCTTAATTAAATTTGAATTATGAAGACAATAAACAAAATATAATATTCCAAATCAATGTGTCTTTTTGCATTCTATTTTCAATTTTTTATTTTCATTAAAAATTCTTGATTAGTCACAGCCTAATTAAATTTTTAAATCTTCAAAAATATTACTATTGATATCAAAAGAAGGTGCTCTTAGGATAACAGAATCTTCATCATTTATGCTTTTTGTCAAATTTTGTACAAAAAATTAAAAGATGGAAAAAACAAAAGAAAAAAAAGAAAAACTCAATTATCTCTACCAATAAAATTTCAATTCTCAAAAAATGAATAGTTAGATAGAAAAAATTAATATGTGATGGATGATTCATACTCCATTGTTAATAGAAATACCACACAAAATAATACAAAGAGTTCAACTTCAAAGGCTATATATATATATATATATATATATATATATATATCTTCATTTTTTCAAAAAAATGGTGCATATAACTTCATATTGAGGAAGCATTACTATATAAAAAAATATTACAAGTCTTGGTACTTTAGAGTGTAAATGTAAGCATTATTGTGATCTTAGTTTTTGTTATTTCAATTATGCACTTATTAATTGATTATTGAAGTTTCATATTATGCTCTTTTAAATTTATTATGATGATTAAAATTCATTATATTACATCTATTGATTTTGGAGAAAATAATGGTTCATTATTATTATTACTATATAAAAAATAACATGAATTTTGGTACTTTGGAGTGTAAGTGTAAGCATTATTGTGATCTTAATTTTTATTAATCCAATTATGCCCTTATTAATTGATGATTGAAGTTTTATATTATGCATTTTTAGTTTTTAATTTATTATGATGATTAAAATTCATTATGTCATAGCTATTGATTTAAGGGAAAATAATGGTTGATGACAAGATAAAATGTTAAGCATTAGAGACTAAACAGGATCTAGGTTTTATTTTCTATTTGCCCGAAATACCTTTCTTCCTCATAATTAGATTTATTGCATTTCAATATTAGCTGACGAATGCGGGGTATACATATATCAATTAACTTATTTTACAGTTAAGTTTTACATTTATAATTCCTAAATACCCCACACGCAATTTTTCGCAAGTATACGAATCGTTTATTGAGCATAGGGATATTAGGTGTCGATCCCATAGGGAAGATTGTCAATTACCAATGATTTTCGAACTCCTTTATTATTTAGACTATCATAAGTGCAAGAAATTAAATTTACACTATAAAATTCAAATAAAAGTAATAAAAATAACAACAAAAAACTCCTAGAGGTATGGAATTCCTAACTACTCTTGCAAATGACATTACCGGTTACTGAAATGCTATAATCTTGGTTAGTTATGGCGTAATTTCCTAATGTACGTGATACCGGCTTTCGTCGGTGTGCCAACTATATCTATAGTTAATTCCTACCTACTTTCGTGGTTATGAAACTAACTACAAACTCATTTCTTCTAAGAAATTACATGAAACAAGTCACCAAATCCACAAAGGTGCACCTCTACTTTCGTGAGTATACTCCCTAAATTTATCACTTCCTTGAACTAGTGCTAAATTTCAATTTTCATTGCAAATATAACACCTTAAGATTATCATAATTAATGGCCAGTTAATCATGATTAGATAAGCAAAAGTGATAAATAACTTGCTCAAAATAATATCATCAAATAACCAAATAAACATCATTAACAAGATATAGCAAGTTCATCCATAACTCTAAGCATAAATTTTAGAAAAACATATTGAAACACAAATCCAAAACTTGCATATTAACCATACTTAAGAATCCAATACAAAAGATAAAGAGTTGGAGAAGAGATAACCCTTGTTACATGAGCTTTATCTCCTCCTTCTTCATCTCCATCTTCATCTTAATCTAACCAATACACAAGAGTGGATAACACACATAACTTCCTAAACTATTCTATACTATACTAACCTAACTAATGAACTAAGGAAACTCTAGTAAAGACTACATTTTTGGTGAGTTTCTCTAGCCTTCCAAAGTTGTGAAAATGTCCTCTAAGGCCTCTATTTATTGAGGAATTCAAGCTCAAGGTGAGTTGTTAAAGTTGATGTAAATTGCCCCTTGGAATCACCAAAAGATGCTTCTTGAATTCTCTATACTTGCTTGCTCAGTTCCAGTCGGATTTCTTGCAGATAAATTGGCCAAAAAGCTTGTGTGAATAGAGTACAAGTTGCAGAGCCGAAATTGAGGATCCGAGGGCAAGATCCGAGGTCGGATCGCTCAAAATACCCCTCGGATCTCATTTTTCTTCATTTTTATCTTCACTGCACATTAGGATCCGAGGCCTGTAACATGGGGATCCAAGCTTGGATCCTCCTCTCGGATGTAGCCTCTAATTACGGAAGTTTATCCGAGGTTGGGTTTAGTAAATATCCGAATTCGGATTTACGTGCTCTAATTTTCCCAACTTTCACTGATCTTTTCTTGATGATGGAGACTGAACTAACTCTTGTGCAAAACATGAAAGTTGTAGCCCTTTGAATTAGCTTTCCAATGCATAAAGAATCATCTAATTTGGAGCTCTGTGGACTGATAAATAACCAAAATACCCTCGATTGGTCAGAACTCTGTTTCAGCTTTCGGCCATGAAAATGCCCTTCTTTATTTTGACTTTCTAACAAGGAAAACAACTGAACTGGACTTCAATGTCTTCATACCAAATGTAGATATATTTCTTAGCTTCAACATGGTTCATGAATCACCTCAATCCGATACTTGTACCTCAAGATATTGTCGAAACACCACAAGGTGTCAAAACTGTGAAACTTGATTACTTTTATTCTTGATTGCATTTCCTCTTTTGCACTTCATATTCTCTTTTTATCACTTCAAACCATCATCAATCATCCAATTATCTTCTTAAATTACTCCAATTAATGATTGAATAATTAAGCCTACAAAAACATGAAGTTTTCACCATAAAAATCTATAGAAATGCAATTTTTACTATTTAAACCACGAAATGCATATTTTCACTAGAATTCTAGCTAATTGGCCATAAAAGTAGTTAAAACACACTAAAACTAACTAATAAAACACACTTAAAAACATGTAAAATATACACTTATCAAACTCCTCCACACTTGAACCATTGCTTGTCCTCAAGCAATTAACACATAATCAACAATAATGATTCAAGAGGTGAAACACTATATGCACTTTTTCGAATTCAATTCCTCATAACTTGGCAAATAATCATTATGCAATTGTTCAATTTCCACTAAATACTCATAATATAAAGTAAACAAAAGATAATTATGCCTTAAATTCAACAACTTAAACTTAATTTCTCACCTTAACCTAATTCACAACTAAGTAAATCACATTGTCAATATATAGCGTTCTTCCTCCCAAGATCATCTTTTTTCAGAAATTTTACAACTAAGAGGGATTTATTCATACTAATTTTTATTGAAATAGTGAAAATATCTTTTGACACGAAGATCGACACTTTTAGGTGAAGATCGTCGGTTACTCAACATTTCACTTATTCAGGTTGCTATGCATACTTTTAATTCAAGTACCTTTTTGCGCGAGTGTCAACATTTGTAGATGCCAATCTCTGGTTACTCGGTACAAGAATCATTGGAGTAGAACAAAAACTCTTATTTTGCTTTCTTTTTTTCTTTTTTTCTCTTTTTTATTTTAGTAAAAGACAATAAATAGACATTCCCTCATAGCAAATGTATAAGAATAATCAAAGGAAGAGTATAGCTTTTATTGACTCTATCAATCACTTACTTGCAAAATTAAGTAAAGAGGAGAAATCTCATTAAACATGCAAAATTATGGGCATAATTCCTACTTTACAGGATATACTTTCTAAAATGCAACAATCCTAATTGTATAATAACCATTTCCAAGTCAAATGAGGACTAAATCTTCCAAAATACATATAAAGTTTCATTAAGTGGAAAAATTAGAGCACTTAAAGTTGGAACAAATTGGCCCTTTTTAAAACAAAGACAAAAATTGCAAAAATTTTTGGGCCATAGCGAAATATTGAAAAAGATTTTAGAAAAATTTTGACAGAGTTTCCCGTTATAAATGGATGAAACTCCCTGCCAACAAACCAATTTTTCAAGAAAAGTTTAACATGGCAATATTTCCAAGCACAATTCCAACATTTCTAAGACATTTAAAGCCACAAATTATCATCACATGACATAAAATAGCAAGTCAATTATTTCCTTCCCCCACACTTAAACTTCACATTGTCCTCAATGTGAGAAAAAGAAAATAAATAAAAAGTAAGAGAAAATACTCCCTTATGACTTGCGCGATCCAAATCCATGGCCATGTGATGAATTTCCAATCTTATTTGAGACAGAATGGAGAGTTCAATTAATGCACCCAGAAAAAGACAAAATCAAAATAAAATAACTTCTTAAGAATAAAAGCTTGCAACCAACAAGAAGAAAACATGCAAATCAAGGAAAAAGGGAAAAGGATCAAGCATGTGGAACCATACAATGTTCAAGGGATAAAAACATGAAATGAGCTAATCTTCACTAATCAAATATATGCATTAGTATCCAAAACAAAGGGAAGCTAATTTCACAAAATAAACCCATCATCATGAATAAAGTAAGTTCCATTTTATACATTTTGTCATCAATGATCAAGTCCCCTCAAGTACAAAAGTAATCCCAAAATGGAGGCAAACATACCAAGCCAAAATATAAATGAACGTCTTCAGAACTCATGAAATACTAAAAACCATTGAACCACAAAGATTATAAGTGCATTTATGAATTCATCAATTAAGGCCATCTTCAATTCACCTTTTCTTTTAGAATTACCTAAGAATTCAAGAAATCATTCAACCAAACACCTTTTCATCCATTAGGTAATCTAAATTACTCACATGAATATCATAAACTCTCACAAAGCTAATTAAAATGCTACATTGGCCACTTAATATGCAATTTTATTACCAAGCCAAATTAAGCATAGAATTAGCTAAAATTCACCAAATGAATACAATAAACACAACTCTCAAGATTTATTTATCACTAACAATCACCAATAGCATCAATAAGCTCAATAAATACATCTAACTTCACATATTAATGAAATTAAAAAATGCCTAAAAATAGAAAATATTCAACCGTGGCAAAATTCAAATGATAAAGTTAGGTGAAGATTTGTTACCTCAAAATGGTTTGGTGATGATTAGAGATGAAAATGATGTGAAAACCGCCAAGAAACTCACTCCAATTTGGCCACAATTGCAAAATATGAGAAGATGAAACCCTAGCCTACTTGAATCTTAAATTCAAATTTGGAGATGTTTTTGAAAGAATTAAACCATGAAAACTACTCTAGAGGGTAAGAGGAGAGTGTTTTGGTGAAGTTAGTTTGAAGATTTGATGGTGTAAAGAGGAATTTAGTGCGTAGTGTGTGTTTGGGGTGTGAGTGTGTGTGTGGAGTTGAAGGAGGAAGAGAGGGAAAGAATGAGAAAAAGTGAACCAAGCCTTCGTTTTTGAATTATTTCTGAAAGGATCCGAGGTCGGATCATGATAATTGAACTAGGATCAAAAAGCTCAAATTCGTTCTCTGATTGCAGAAGTAGATCTCAGGTCTCGAATCCATTGAATCTGCACTTATTGCAGAATGTTCTGCAATTTTCAATTTGACACCCCAATTCAAAACACACTCTTCAATTTGTACTCTACAACAAAATGTTCAACAATTTAGCACTTTACGCACATGGAAAGTGACTTAAACATGAATCTCAACACCTCAAAACAAATAAAAAAACATGTAGAATGCAAATTGAGGGTTGAGGTTTTTGGATCAAATAGTCCCCTCGACACTTCCAATGCCATATGATGGTGTTCAAATGGTTCAAAATAGTGCAATAGATCATGAAACATACTTAATCACTTAAATGCACTTCAACTTCGTGCAAATGACTAACTTAACCT
This sequence comes from Coffea humblotiana, assembly GCA_023065735.1. NCBI lineage: Eukaryota > Viridiplantae > Streptophyta > Magnoliopsida > Gentianales > Rubiaceae > Coffea > Coffea humblotiana. The sequence continues at coordinate 44,916,659 of CM041213.1, read as the reverse complement.
CATATCATGAAATAAGCATTGTAAACTCAAAAATAAAGGTTAAGCTTCCCTTTTTCACGTCAGTCCTCCACTTCTTATAAGCTCTTTTGCACTTGAAATAATTCACATGACTTCTTTGTCATTGCTACCTACAAAACACACAAAAATACTAAACAAATAACTAAAACCTACTAAAAAAACTAGAAATCGTTGGATGCCTCCCAACAAGCGATTCTTTATCGCCATTAGCTTGACTATTTTACCTCACTTTTCAAGGAGGCTTTGTTAACGAATAATCTATCATTATAGGTCATGGTGGATCATTAAAAGGTGGCTTAACAACAAAGCCATGTGTTCTAATAATGTGATATGTGGAAGTGGCTTACCTATCTCAAGTGTTTCATAGATATTACCTTGAACGTACATACACTTGAGTACTCACCAAAGGAATGTCCATATGGCTTTCTTGGGCAATAATACCTTTAAAACCTATATTTGCAATACATTCCTCAAGAGAGGTTAAAAATGAGTTGTTAAGGCTCACTTCTTGAGGTTCAAAGTTAGCTCCGAAGGTATTATCATCTGAAATGGACATTTTCTCATTGAAACACAATTGAGATTCATCATTTTCATCAAAATGCAATCCATTTTCACTTGCAACATGGTCACCATTCATGCTAGGGTCATAGTGTATATCATTAGAAAAAATAACTTCACACAACTTATGCAATTGCTCTTGTATTCTACCAAAGTGAGAAACTAATTCATCTAATCTTTCCTCAATTCTAGCAAAACGATCGGAGGTCGCATTAGCTAGTTTTTTCTATAACTAAATCAAATTGATTAGAAAATTTTTCTATAGCTAACTCCCAAGATGCATTAGAATTATTAGCTAATGGTTCACTTCTAATTCCCAAGGTAAATATGCATTAGCTAATCTTTCTATTGTTAATTCTCAAGATGGTTTTGATTCATATTGGACACATTCGGGTTGGTAATCATAAAAAACATGAAGAATCACTATATGCATATTGATTATCCCAACTGTAAGCATAAGAACTGTCTCAATTAGGGTTCCATTGATCAAAACAAAAATTATAATGCCCAAATTCATCATAATAATCCACAGTTTGTGCTTGGATATATGTATGAGTATCATGATAACCTCCACACAAGTCATAAATCACATGATAAGAATTGACAGTATTAGTATTCGTCTTTTGTTCAAGCATATTTGTAATAGTGTTCAATTGAACTTTTAACGTTATAACATCGCATTTAGCCTTTAAGCACCTCAAACCATCTTCGAAAGACATACCTTTGGTAATTTCTTGGTTACCTCTATTCAAGGAACTTTGCACTTGAATGATCATCCATAGCCGATCTTCCATTTCTCAAGCATTGTCCGCCCATGTATTCTACTTATCTTGAACCCCTAAACATGCTTTCAAGATAACTCAAAAACAAGTTTAGTCAAGAAAAATAGATAACTCGACACATATAAAGACATACAAATAAAGACTCAATAAGACACTAAACATAACAATTAAGACACTTAATACAACAAAAACAAGAAAAAGCAAGAACAAATGTCGAAATTAATAAAGTTATTCTTAGCACAGATATTGAGAAAATCTTCCCCGACAACGGCACCAAAAACTTGACAAGCGCGGAGTATACATATATCAATTAACTCATTCCACAGTCAAGTTTTAACATTTATATTCCTAAATACCTTACATGCGATTTTTCGCAAGTATACGAATTGTTTATTGAGCATAGGGGTATTAGGCGTCGATCCCATAGGGAAGATTGTCAATTACCGAAGATTTCGAACTCTTTTATTATTTAGACTATAGTAAGTACAAGAAATTAAATCTACACTATAAAAATCAAATAAAAGTAATAAAAATAACAATAAAAAGCTCCTAGATGTATGAAATTCCTAACTACTCTTGCAAATGACATTACCGGTTACTCGAATGCTATTATCTTGGCTAATTATGGCGTAATTTCCTACTGTATGTGATACCCGCTTTCATCGGTGTGCCAACTATATCTATAGTTAATTCATACCTACTTTCGTGGTTACAAAACTAACTACAAGCCCATTTTCTTCTAAGAAATTACATGAAACAAGTTACCAAAGCCACAAAGGTGCACCTCTACTTTCGTGAGTATACTCCCTAGGTTTATCACTTCCTTGAACTAGTGCTAAATTTCAATTTTTATTGCAAACATAACACCTTAAGATTATCATAATTAATGGCCAGTTAATTATGATTAGATAAGCAAAAGTGATAAATAACTTGCTCAAAATAATATCATCAAATAACCAAGTAAACATCACTAATAAGATATAGCAAGTTCATCCATAACTCTAGGCATAAACTTTAGAAAAACATATTGAAACACAAATCCAAAACTTGCATATTAACCATACTTAAGAATCCAATACAAAAGATAAAGAGTTGGAGAAGAGATAACCCTTGTTACATGAGCTTTATCTCCTCCTTCTTCATCTCCATCTTCATCCTAATCTAGCCAATACACAAGAGTGGATAACACACATAACTTCCTAAACTATTCTATACTATACTAACCTAACTAATGAACTAAAGAAACTCTAGTGAAGACTACATTTTTGGTGAGTTTCTCTAGTGTTCCAAAGTTGTAAAAATGTCCTCTGAGGCCTCTATTTATTGAGGAATTCAAACTCAAGATGAGTTGTTAATGTTGATGTAAATTGCCCCTTGGAATCACCAAAAGATGCTTCTTGAATTTTCTATACTTGCTTGCTCAGTTCTAGTCGGATTTCTTGCAGATAAATTGGCCGAAAAGCTTGTATGAATAGAGTACAAGTTGCAGAGCCGAAATTGAGGATCCAAAGGCAAGATCCGAAGTCGGATCACTCAAAATAGCCCTTTGATCTCATTTTTCTTCATTTTTATCTTCATTCCACATTAGGATCCGAGGCCTATAACATGGGGATTCGAGCTTGGATCCTCCTCTCAGATGCAGCCTCTGATTACGGAAGTTTATTCGAGGTCGGGTTTAGTACATATCCGAATTCGGAATTACTGCTCTATTTTTTCCAACTTCCACTGATCTTTTCTTGATGATGGAGGCTGAACTAACTCTTGTGCAAAACATGAAAGTTGTAGCCCTTTGAATTAGCTTTCCAGTGCATGAAGAATCATCTAATTTGGAGCTTTTGTGGACCAATAAATAACCAAAATACCCTCAATTGGTCAGAACTCTGTTTCAGCTTTCGGCCATGAAAATGCCCTTCTTTATTTTGACTTTCTAACAAGGAAAACAACTGAACTGGACTTCAATGTCTTCATACCAAATGTAGATATATCTCTTAGCTTCAACGTGGTTCATGAATCATCTCAATCCGATGCTTGTAGCTCAAGATATTGTCGAAATACCACAAGGTGTCAAAACTGTGAAACTTGATTCCTTTTATTCTTGATTGCATTTCCTCTTTTGCATTTCATATTCTCTTTTTATCACTTCAAACCATCATCAATCATCCAATTATCTTCTTAAATCACTCCAATTGATGATTGAATCATTAAACCTATAAAAACATGAAGTTTTCATCATAAAAATTCATAGTAATGCAATTTGTACTATTTAAACCACAAAATGCATATTTTCACTAGAATCCTAGCTAATTAGCTATAAAAGTAGTTAAAACACACTAAAACTAACTAATAAAATACACTTAAAAACATGTAAAATATGCACTTATCAATAGCAATAACTATTGTAGTTACGAAAAAAGATTGTAACCTTAATTAAAGTTGAATTATGAAGATAATAAACAAAACATAACACTCCAAACTAATATGTCTCTTTGCATTCTATTTTCACCTTTTCATTTCCATTAAAAATTCTTGATTAGTCACGGCCTAATTAAAATATTACTATTGATACCAAAACAAGGTGCTCTTACAATAATAGAATCTTTGTCATTTGTACTTTATGTTGGATTCTATCCAAAAAAATTCAAAAATAAAAGAAAAGAAAGAAAAAAAAGAAAAACTCAATTATCTTGACCAATAATATTTTAATTCTCAAGAAATGAACAATTAGAAAGAAAAAATTGATATGTGGTGGATCATTTATACTCCATTATTAACAAAAATAGTACACAAAATAATACAAAGAGTTCAACTTCAAAGAATATATATCTCTTCAATTTTCAAAAAATAGTGCATATGATTTCATATTGACGAATTTCATCAAGCAATTGACAAATTCAACTTATGTAACATGAAAAATAATAATCATAATGCATACAACTGATATTTTTGTGAACAATTATTTTTATTTATTTTATTTCATTTTTACCTTTCCATCCCTCCTTACACTCTTTTCATCCCTAATTGTTAGGTATAAGATTCGAATCCTAAATCTAATAACAGAGAGAACTCTAAGAAGTCTTTTCTGATCTTTGGGTCAACCCCAATGGTTGGCAAACAATTAACGTTTGGTTAGCATGCAAATTCAGGTCATCCTAACTCCAAACAAAAAATAAAAAATTGTTCATATGTCTGATTAAAAATAAAAAAAAAATTAGTTGACTTAGCATAATTTATTTGTCTTGGAAAAGAGAAAAACCAAAAGAAATAATTATTATTATCAATATTGTACATACACCATTCAAAATATTGATACCTTTGTCAAATCATTTCATATTTGGTCAAATCTTTATTTTCTTAAATGTTAATTTTTCATCTTCTTTAATTAATTTTCCTTAAAACCATTATTCTAAATTGAAAGAGACCGAATGTATCCTCATTTGTTAAAATTCTCTAGAGATTTTATATGAATTGATACAACATTTAGTGAACCTTTTTTTCGTTTTAAAATAATGGTTTTAAGGAAAATTAATTAAAGAAGATGAAAATTTTATTAAAAAAGAAAATAGGGAGAGAGTTGGGTTGGATGGTAAGATGGAAGGGATTATAAGTAGAGGGTCCTGGATTCAAGACCTCCTACTTATTAAAAAAAACAAAAACAAAAATAAAAATAAAATAAAAAATATGCAAATATTAAAATTTTTTAAAATTTTCACAAATAAATTTTAATATATACGAAATATTATATTTTATGATATTATAATCACGTGCAAAGCACGTGACCTATTACTAGTTAACTTAAGGATGTGAATAGAAAAACAAATAAATAAGGCTGTGTTGGCTTTTTATCATAATTAAATTTTATCTTATTCATGTTAAGTAGCATTATTTTTCATAAGACACAATTCCAATTTCAAGTAGAGGAAAAAACTAAATACAACCTGTAAATCACACCCTGTATTGGAATAGTATGTTAAAGAGCTAGTTTATTACCGTGAGCATGGCCTTAATGTGATCCACAGTCAGATCTAGGGGTGCAAATGAGTCGAGTCGAGTCGAGTTTCGGCCTAATCAAGTCGAGTGTCAACTTACTTTTACAAAATTCGAACTCGAACTCGAGTTCGACAAGCTCAAAATGTCAAGTTCAAGCTTAAAAAAAATAAAAAATAATTATTATTTTATTATTAAAAATGAATAAAATAATAATTTTTGTTAACAAATAATTAAATATTAGGGATATATATGTAATTTTACTATTACAATAAAAAATAAAAACAATATAATCGAACTCGAGCCAACTCGCGAACTAATGAGCTTATTATTTGTGAGCTCGAGTTCAAACTCGAGTTCGACTCGAACTCGAAGTTGACTGAGTTCGGACTCGAGACTCGATTCGTTTGCAGTGCTAGTCAAATCAAACGGAGTTGATCTGTTCTTCTGTAATTGAAGCAAGAGATCAATAATGTCTGCATCATTGCCATCGGCCTATTTGGATGCAGGTGCTCATCAATGAATTCTTGATAGAACAAATCAAGCTTGTCACAACAACAAAATTGGTCATTAGCGGTATTTTAAAAGGTCAAAGCGTTGGGCAGGACGTTCTACGTTCGTTCAAATAGGGCAAAAGCTCCATGGCATGGGACATAAGCCCTACAATTTTTATTTTTAAAATATAAAAACAAAAATATTATTATATATATGTATGTATGTATGTGTGTGTGTGTGTATTACAGTTGCGAAAACTCTTTTTGAGGGCACTAGCAAATGATATTTGTGAGGTTTGACTATCAAAGCAAGTGTCCTTCCCCTATTTCTTTAGAGTATCCTCATTGTGAAGCACAAAGTTTTGAATTTTCACCTTCTTTGCATCATTAAATTCCAAATTAACATCCATGTTTGCCAACTTAAATTTGTAAGCTAACATAAGAAAAGTTTTCAGAACTTGCAAATTCAACTTGAGGGTCTCAACTTCCTTAAACATGTGAAGAGAAAATCCAGTTTAGATGTTCTTTTGGAGTTTAAAAAAGGGAAAAAGTGCTGGAATTTTAAAGACATACATTTTTTACGCCTCAAAAAAAAAAACTCACCAGAATGCCTGGGCGTTTGCCCTGATCCTTGGGGCGAACGCCCTATGACACTAATGCCCCATTTGACTGCCCAGGGGCAATTTGGGAATGCCTAGCCCCCGGGCTCGCCCTGGGACGCGCCCCAAATACGCATTTCGAAACATTGATCATTAGTAACAATCAATTTTTGTCACAGAAAAAGAAAAAGTTGTCACTAATGAGCTGTTACTCAATTCTTGTCGGACAAAAAGGAAAAGTGGTCACTGATGAAATTTGCTGACAACTTCAAGGTCACCACTGAATGTCCATCGATAAAAGTGTACAGGGACAACTTTGAAAGTCGTCAATGAATATCAATATTTATTGATGAAATATTTTGTCAATGACAGACAGAGAGTTAGTGACCGCTTTGTGTTTTGTCACAAATGTTTGGGTCAATGTCATCACTAAAACCATATAAGTAATCATCACTGATACTGACTAATTAGTGATAACATGAACCATACATGTCCTGAGCTATTTATCATCAAGAATCCCAACTGCGCGCATGGTCCTTTAGTTTATAGAATACACTTTCTTTGCAAATAATTTGTGCATTCTTTACGTAATGCTTATCAGAGATGATTCTGGATCACATTGTTTGGTTTTCTAAACTGTTCCCCAAGTCCCAATAATTGAGGACCTAGTTGCATTCAAGCATCTTCCATGAATTCATTTACAAAAAAGGGTCAAAGATTTCATACCACAGTTTGCTTAAAAATTTGTTTCAACATATTAAACTCTTTCATTTCAAATCTGATGATACCAAATTGAAGACCAAAGCAGCAAGAATTCCTCAAATGGCCGTACATTGTATATGAACCACACATTCTGATCCCATTTGACATGGTTTTTTTTTTCACTACGAAGGCACACGTTTCTTTGCCACAAGTCGCAGGGCATTTTTCTTGAGCATAGCAAGACCAGGTAAAACATCAGTATCAATGTCCTCTTTCTTCACTCCAGAAGGCAATCCCCAATTGAATGAGTTCAAAAGATTAGCAAGTGCAAGCTCCACAGTTGCTAGTCCCAGGTAGTATCCTGGGCAGCTTCTTCTGCCTGCCCCAAACGGTATGAATTGAAAGTGTTTCCCTGTTGCATCTATAGTACTATTCAAGAATCTCTCAGGCAAGAACTCATGTGGATTTTCCCAGTACTCAGGATCTCTTCCAATTGCCCAAGCATTCACGTAAACGGTAGTCTTGGGCAGGATCTCATACCCGTCTAGGATGCAACTTTCCATTGTGTATTTTGGGACTAAAAGAGGAGCAACCGGGTACAATCTCATGGTCTCCTTGATGATTGCTTTGAGATAGGGAAGCTTTTGAGTATCATCTTCCTCTATCATTTTTTTCTCTCCAAGCACCTCTTGGATTTCGTTTTGAGCTTTTTCCAGTGCCGTAGGGTTCTTGATAAGGGCTGTCATTGCCCAGATTACTGCACCTGCTGAAGTTTCTGACCCGCCCACAAATACGTTCTGCAGTTGTTTTTTTGAAAAAAAACAAAGATAATCATCAATGAATTTCCTAAGCCTAAATATTTTCATGTGCTTCGGTTGAAGATCTTTCAGAAATTTTTTCGAACAGTAAAGCTGTAAAATTTTTGGAATGTGATGTATAAGCGATAAAGAGATAGGAAATATTACAATTTTTTTTTTCTAAAAAAAGGTGGATTCAAATGCTTGTTGTCATCAAGACCAATCGTATCCAATTGAAATGAATCAACATTTGTGTAAGACAAAATTAAGATTCCCATCCGATCCAATTCTAGTGGAGACCCAAAACACAACCTCTCTATCAGAATTTGAACTTGGAGTTGTTATGTAATAGTGGCAAAAACTTGTGTAGACCAGGTCTACAGGCCCACTTGTAGACCGAGTGATGGTGAAATAGCCACATCATCACAACTCGCTGGAATCTCTACATGCTATTTCAGAGCATGTAGAGAATATTGATCAGATGTATATTGAGGGATGTTTCCATCTGATCAAGAATCTCTACATGCTATTTCTCAGCATGTAGAGAATATTGTTACATCTGATCAAGAATCTGTCCAGGATTTCCAGTAAACTGCCCCTCAATATATTCCTCAGCATTAACTAGCTGCTAGCTCATGTACTCCATTCCTCACTTGAGTTTTACCATGATAGGCTGGGGATCACCTTCCGTCTATCATCTTGTTTGACTTTACCGCTCTGCACTACTGTCTCTCTCTCTCTCTCTCTCTCAATTTTTTAAAATTCCTCTTTTGAAATACATACAAGTACACATCAAAATCTAATAGCAACAATTTTTCAGGTCAGGTTTCATTTTGCTTTCCTGCCAAACTCCATCTCAGCCTTGTAAAATTTCCAAAAAACCCCGCCCCATGCCTTCAGTTTTCGTTTTCGATAAATTTCTGATTGGATTTGGTTTGTTATTTTGGCTTTATTTTTGGTTTTCCTTAAATAATTATGAGCTTCACCCAAAAAAAAAAAAACCCTAAAGCATCTAAGGAAATGAAAGAGGGAAAGAAACCACAAAGGAGAGTGGTGATGGTTTCGGTGGAGATGGATCTCAGAAGTAGGTACCGATGAAGGCAAAAAGGAGATGGATCTCTTTCCAACTAGGAAAGAGAGAGGAAGTAATGAAGGGATGCTGATAATATGGTGATGATGATTAGGGTAGGAAGGAACCGGTGATTTTGGGGGAAAGTAGTAGTTAAGGAAGAGACAGATGCTGATGATTCGCGTATCACGGAGGCTAGGAAGCAAATTTGGGATTGAGGGGGGAGTAGAAAGTCAAGTCTGAAGGGAGTAAAGTAATATGAGGGGTATAACTTGCACCAATCGGTCTACGCAAGTTTTTGCCCGTAACAGTGCCAATTAACTTAAGGATGTAAATAGAAAAACAAATAAATAGCGCTGTGTTTGGCATTATTTTTCACAAGATATGATTGCAATTTCAAGTAGAAAAAAACTAAACAGAACCTGCATTGGAATGTACGTTAAAGAGTTAGTTTATTACCATAAGCATGGCCTTGATGTGATCCACAGTCAGATCAAACGGAGTTGATCTGTCCTTCTGTAATTGAAGCAAGAGATCAATAATGTCTCCATCCATTGACGTTGGCCTATTTGGATCCAGGTGCTCATCAATGAGTTCTTGGTAGAACAAATCAAGCTTGTTGAAAACTTTCTCCAGTCGAGATAGCATCCCAGTGTATTTATCCAGCCAACCAATTGTAGGAAAATAATCAGAGAAATAGAAGGCAACCAACGTTGCCTGAGCTTCGTGCATGAGAAAGTGGAATCTTTTTCTTTCTTGGCCTTCCTCGTCATACCTTTTTCCAAAACCAATTCGGCAAATCATAGTACATGTGAGAGACAATAAAGTGTGAGTCAAGTCAGTTACCTGTGATGAAGCCGATTCCTGGGATATCTTTTGAATCATTCGGTAGACCTCATCTTCGCGTATAGGACGAAATGATTGAACTCGCTTGGAGCTCAGGAGATGAAGAACACAAATCTTTCTCAATTCTCTCCATTGCTCAGTGTACGGTGCCAACCCGATGTCCAGGCCATTGTAGGACAATTTTCGCTGGCCAAGCATAGGTGGTCGGCTACAGAAAATTAAGTCATGATTTTTCATAACCTCTTCTGCCATTCTTGCAGAAGAAACCACAAGTACTGGCAAGGATCCATGCTTGAGGGACATGAGAGGGCCATACTTTCTGGAAAGCTGCCAGAGATAGATATGTGGGGCTGAAGAATCAAACTGATGCATGTTTCCAATGATTGGAATCCCAGGAGGACCAGGGAGAGGAGGGTGAGATTTTGTTGATGATTTCCTGCCGAGTTTCTGAAGAAGAATCAGGAAAATTATGGGAAGAGCTGAAAGTAAAGCGATGATCAATACTATCTCCATTACTTCAGGAGGAAGGTTTTCTTGAGGTGGCTGGAAAATGGACATAGAAGTTGGTTTTAAATAGACTCTGTTGAGCTTAAAGTTGCATGGAAGCTCTCTATCAATAAAATGTGTTTATCTTATCTCTACCTTGTATATAAGAAGGAAGAGAGGTTTAGTTCCTTGCCTCCTTTGTTGCCACTTGGCTTCCTAATAATTTGACAAATTGCATAACTCTAATATTTTTCTTGCACATGGTTTTTTCTTGCCTCTTGCATATCGCTTTTTTTTTTTTCTTCTTTCTTCATGCCAAACCGAGCAAGTCTGGCTCCTTTATTCTCCTTCTGAGCCCAATGAATATTTTTAACCTTAATTATTTGATTAAGTGAGTGTATTGTCTAATTCATCACCATTAGATTAGTTTTAATATACTAATACTACATTACAACCCTTGGATCAATTTTCATTCTGTTCTAATTGCCTACATATTATATAAGAAGACATGGGAATTTATGTAGCACTCCCATTTCTTGACACATGACATAACTCTCCTTCGAAAAATCTATGATTTTTCTCCCATTTTTTATTTCCCTACTTCTATCTTGATGGATCAAGACAAAAGATGTACCGTACAAGATAAGACAAAAGATTTCAATTGCAAGTCATTTTGCATAACTACAAGAAACTTCTACTGTTTTATATATTGTATAATTTATGACTATAGGATCAAGCTTTATAGATTAATGAAAAACTGTTAATCCTTGGATATTGATTAATTATGTTTGATTAGTAGCTAACCAACTATTACATTTAAACAGCTCCTTTAAGTAATCAATTAAATACTCTTTTTCTATTTCTTTATAAATCTTTTCTTAAAGTTGCACAGAAAAAATCAAATTTCTTCCTTCCCAATTATATTCAACCGAGCACCTGTTTCATTGCTTGCTTTCATTAACTTCAAAATTAGTGATGGATTTAATAGATGCCTATGTTTATTGTCTCCTTGATTTAGAAGAGCTAATTTCATAGATGGAATTTCTTCTGATGCTCAAATTTTCTCTTGTGTTTTTTGTCTATTATGTACCAAAAAGTTTTGCTGTTATATGTTCAATTAAGTTATGAGGGGGCCAAGGCTGTGCCTTGCACAGCCGAGATACCTCTAGTTACATATATAGAAAGAATTAAGATTTCTACTCCCACATTGAGCCACGTGGCGGCGTTAGGGGGGAGAAAATTTTTCTTCCTTTTATGCCATGGAAATGTTTAATACTTCTCCTAATAGTATATCACTGTTGAGGTCATTTTTGTCTTTTACATGTAATTACTATCTTGCCCAGAGAAAAATAACTAGCCCTAAAACAGTAACTAACTGTTGAGGGCTATTTTTGACTTTTTGCAAATAGTCTTTTGCTTTCTTTCTTAAGCTCCGTTTGGATTGCATTTTCCCGTCATTTTTCATGAAAAAATACTGTAGCGATTTGATGTATATGAGGAAAAAAAATAATAGGGAGATGTGATCACGAAGAACGACGTAATTTTTTGACAGAAAACAGCAATCCAAACAAGGCCTTAGTCTTTCCCGTCTCTTCCCCTCTTTTCTCAGACAAAAGATAGTAGTAGTTGCCATCAGTTCTGACTCCTTTGTCTCTGTCGTAAAAGAGAAGAAGTTAAAAAGTCAAACAAAAAAATGAAAGTTGACCCACGTGGCAGCAAGACAAAACACCCCATTTTGTTTTCTTCCTCCTTTCTCTCTCTCTGTTCCCGTTTCTTTATTTCTCCTTTCTTTTCTTTCTGGTTCAGACGAAGAAAAATACTACTTGAATTCTTCCACCAGTAGCAAACTGTTTGGAAGTCCCACCCTTTTTGTTGATGATTTCCTGCTGTTTTTCTGAAGAAGAATCAGGAAAATTATGGGAAGAGCTGAAAGTAAAGCGATGATCAGGACTATCTCCATCACTTCAGGAGGAAGTTTTTCTTGTGGCTGCTGGAAAATGGACAAAGAAAATATGTATATATATATATATATAATAAATGAGGCACACACGTATATTTCCGGCTATCACATATATAACTAAGTTCCGTACATTCAAACAGATCGTCACTGAGAAAAGTGCATAACGAGGCCCTTAACTAATAAAAAAAGCTTTAATCCAACGAAACGCGTTATCTCTAGAAGTTTCTCTTACCTGTGATATCATTGGAGGAAGTTAATTTTAAGAATTAGTAAAATTCACCTATATATTTATTTGTTTCACCAAGATCTTATTTTATTGTGACAATCTTTTTAAAATATCGCAAAAAATCCAACTACTATTTTGACAGGTAATTTACCTTTTCTTTCTTTCATAACTATCAAATATGTCCTCACTATTCACATACGAATTTTGTATGCATAACTTTTTTCAAATTCATATTTTTACGCTGAACTTTTAATTGTGTTTTTAAAAAATTCATATGATATACAAACATATAATATCTCGTATTATATTTGTCCCATAAAATCTTAAATCTCTCACTAAGTATGAACAGTACAAAATATGGATTAATCTTCTATACAATGATAATATATACACCATCAATTTTGGATGAATGACAATTATTCAAATTTAAATTTGAAATTCAAATTTTATACATGTACTATGGATCTAACGATGATAATGTATATATCGTCAGTGTATATAAAATTTTATTCATGAAGTATTGGTTCATTTGTTGGAACAAACTCTGTGGTAATTGTTCTTAGCAATTTAATATATTATTTGGTACCTGGGCTCAGGGGTCAAGGCAATATTAAGTGAATTTTATTTTAGGGGGAAAGCAAATTATTATAGCTTGCTAGTTGGGGTCTTCGAGAGATGTCTAGGCGTTGTATTGCAGCTTGAGCCCGCTGCACCCCAATTTTAAAAAAATATTTTACGAACAAGTTTATTTTCCTTAACTTTTATTAACACCTAAAGTTGTAACTATGTCCTATTATTCATTTAGAAATTTGTACCTTAACCTTTTATGATTTTCCTTTTAAAAAAAACCCTTTTATGCTTAAGCGATATTCTGCGGTTGAAAAATTGGTAAGAAATTAAAGAAACAATTATATAAGAAATGATAATGAGGGTTGTAAAATGGCCAAATAAAACTCTATTTATGCGTATTCCGCATCTAAAAAAATCCATAATAATAGATTACAATCTGTCCCAAACATTTGAATTTATTAGGGTCTTAAGTAAAAAAGGGTAATAAGGGGGGATGATATTTGATGCATTCAATAATGGTACATGGTGTGTACTTAGACATGTCAATGGATAAGATTCGGATTAGATTCTTTTGATTCACATCCAAACTCATTAAATTTAGTTAAATTCAGACTCTTATGGGTCTAAAAAAGAAAACCCAAATCCGACACTCATGGGTTTGAGTATTCAAAGGGCGCCCATGGATATTTTTCTGAACACACAATAAAGAATTAAAGTAAAAGTGTTTTAAATAGTTAAAAAATAACATAAATATCATCCAATTTTTATTTTCAAATAATAAAATTAACATTCAAGATGTTGAATGCAATATTATGTACTCAAAGAAAGAACTATTATTAACTAAAGCTAATTATTTTCAAAGTTTCATCAGCATCTTCATTCAATCTTTCATTTATTTGCTTTTACTCTTTTATAAATCTACTATATATATGTGTGTGTGTTTGTATGTGTGTGTGTGTGTGGGTTTGGATTACAGAAAATTAGACCCTATTAAGACTCATGACTCTCTTACAGGGCGTGGATCTGAATAGAGTTTGGATTTGACAATTAAATCCAAACCCTACTTAAGTGTATTGGATCTGAATTGAATTTGGATAAGATCTGACTTATTGACATGGCTATGTGTACCCATATAATATCCAAATCTTTTATGGTAATAAACAGAAGGTTTGAATTGGGGACAATTGTAAATGCTTATGGCACGAAGTGGCCAAAATTGAAATTGCGGTATGAAGTGAGAGGATTCGTCACAAGTTTAGAGGTACAAAATGGATTTAGTCCATTGGCTTGAGTGTCTTAGCAAATCTGTGTCTTATTTGATCGAAAACTTGGAATAATTCTCTCAGGTCCTAATCAAATAATTGTCAAGCCCTTGTATTCAAACAAGAACAACCGGACTTGGATCATTAAAACGACAATTGTGATAAAGTTGAGATACATCAACCTGCTAATAGCCACCAATATTTGTCTCAGCTGATGTATGCCTGTATGGTGTAAAGCCGCGGTAATCTGCAGGCCAATCTTTTCCTGGACAATAGTAGCAGCAAGTTGTAGTAGTACTACTACTACCCTATTGTTTGATGCACAAGAAGTTGAATTCCACTTAATCTTGTAGAACTTCTGCGACAAGCTCATCGAAAGGATTGATGGATCATTTCTTGCTTCAGACAAAAATGGAAAAAAAAAAAAAACAGATGTCTGCTTCCAATTGTTCCTTCTCGCCAATCATCCATAATGCTGGGGAAAAATAAAAACATTGGCAACTAAAACTAGTGGCATACCAAGTGAAATCCCTCCATGAATATTATACTGCCACGTAGATAATGAAGTAGAGCTGGGAAGAGTATATTCAAGGGGAGTCCTTCCTTATAAGCCATTGCTAGCTCTTCCAACTCAAAATTTTCAAGTTTAGAGAACTAGTAAAGCATTACAAGATAGTGAAATACTACTTGGATATGAAATAACTTTAAAAAATTGAAAACTAGAAAACTCAATACAAAAAATGTTTAAAGAATTTAGGATTTAGTACTATCATATGGAAGTTACAAACATATACAAAAGTTTCTCAATCATTACTTCGCATCGCTTAGGATTTTAAAAATTTGCAAAAGTGTTAAAACTCAGTGGTAGCAGTATCTAAAATATAGAGATAAGAAAATAGAATAATAATAAATTTGATTAAATTAGTGGCCAACACTGTCCTGTAACTTTTAAAGTCATAGAGTTGGTAAATTTTTATTTTTCATGATTTTAAGGATACAATATTGCCTACTCGCCATAGGTTTTAAATCTACCAAAGATAAGTCCTTAAAATAGATCTTCTTGATGTGAAATTCTGATATGGACGGTGCTATTGCTGCCATAGAATAAATTAGGAGTTTGTAACATTCATAGTCTACATCATTTCAGTCATTTTAAGGGTACAATAAGTGTGTTTGGATGGTAAATTATTTGAAATATTTTTTTAAAAAATACTATAGCACTTATATTAATATGACGTGTGTGAAATAAAAAAATACTTAGAAAACATATTTATGATAAAAGCAAATTCGCCTTCTCAATCCGTATCCCACTCACTACTCACATCTTGGTATTCTCATCAATTATTATCCAAAAAAGAACCCAATTTTTGTTCAGTGAATTTCTCACAATATTGTTAAAATCAGAAATTGTCATAAAATTGGTGTGATTTGAGGGGTTGTTCTCTATTAAGGGTTGCCGCAATTCCCATATGAGGCTTCCAATAAACATAGTTTTAATTTCTATTTATTTTGGCTGGCTTTATGTTTTTTTTTTTTTTTTGCAAAGCCTTCGCCGCTCATCTCCGCGAACCACAGTTGTCGCGCCCTATTTTTTTGAAAAATAATGTTACGAGTTATAAAAATGAATTTTTGATTAATTGTTTGAGTGAAAATGAGTTTTTGAAAAATAAAAGAAAGAGAGCCTAAAATGGGACTTAAAAAGTACGATAATTTTGGCCCAAAATAATAGTCTAAAAAGGGGTTTTAGGAAAAATAGGAGTCGCTACTTGGTATTGAACTAAGGTGTACCAAGCCACCAAAAAATATGTTTTTCAATAAAAAATAAACAAAGCCCTTTTTAGATGACTCTAGGTTTTCGAAAAATAAGAGAAAAGAGTTCGAGAGTCACGGTTGAAGAAAGGGAAGACAAAGATTTGATCTAAGACATCCTTTCAACCTAGTCAAGATTAGTTGTATGATTTAGTCAAAAATTTTCTTAATTTAACCTATAAAACTTATCACATTTGGATGTTACTATATAGATGCAAACCTAGACCTAATGGATATTGGAAAGGTTGAAATATCTCTTCAAAGTTTAATTGGTGCAAATCACATTAATTGTGATGCCCAAGAATGATTCTTAGAAGAGGTCACGAATATGCAAAGATGAGACTCAAAGAAAAAGAAGAATTATAATATATAAATATATATACGTCACCTAAAAAGAAGAATGCAACATAACGGATATGGGGGACTAAGATTTGTGACTCAATTTTCCTTTTTATAGAGGAGATACAAGCAAGCTAAGGTTAAGAAACTATACTCGTCCATTTCCCATATTTGAAGGGTGCTCTCTAACCTAATCAAGCCAATGTACTAACATATTTCTAATTTTTCTTAAATGGAATGCAAGTCTAAATGTCATGTTTCGCACATAGAGATAAGGGATTTACAAATAGAGAAAATATCATACAAAATGGTAAAGATCCTAAAAACTAGAAAATATGTATGAAATGTAGCAATTGTCACGCAAACATGATCTAGCGCGTGGACGGTCCCCAAGGGTCTAGTATTGGACTAACCTATGTTTATAAGTTCTCACTAGCGTTGGACTAGCGAGAAATCGAGAAATAGGCCGCAACAAGCGTTGGATTAGTGTGGTGATGTCATACATTTATTATAACATAAGAAATCATATAAACATAATTAAAACAAGTAGTGTTAAGCACATAGCACGTAAGCATAATATTTAAATGCAAATCTCCTAAGAAAGCGAAGAAACACGTAAGCACATAAGCATGCAAGCACACAAGCAAATAAATGCAAACAAAAGCCTAACGATTACATTCAGGGCCCTAACTACAATCTAAAGGGGAAATTAAAAAAATAATAACCTAACAATTACATTTATCTAACTAATTACATTTTTGGCAAAATTAAAACCTATCTATTACATAGTCTAGCTAAATACATATGCTGAGCACCTATCTATTACAATTTGACATTTAAATGTCTTTCAAATAATCACCAAAATTAAATAAAACAAATGAAACTTAAAATGAATAAGAATGACTAATTAAAGAAAAAGCACTCAAAACATGCAATTACACATAAAAACATATTGAAGCACATAAAAGAGTTTAAAATAATAAAAGAGGTTACCTTCCTCGAAGTGGTGATTAAATGGGGTGAAATTTGCCCTACTTATGCTCCAAAATGAACAAAATGATTAAGGTATCAATTTAATTATAAAGAAATGGAAATAATCATGAAATCTACCAATCAAATCACTTAAATGAAGCACAATTAACAATTAAAGAAGAAAAGTAACTAATATTTAAGAAATCAAAACTATCATGGGTCTAATTGCAAAAATTACGAAAGTTTTGGGGGTTAAATTATAATTATTACAAAATATAGGGTCAAAATGAAAGATAAATAAAGTTTAGGGACCAAAATACAATTAAATTATGGATTGAATTGAAATAAAGCAAAGTTTTCGAGGCCATAGTAGAATTACTTAAAAATCCAGGGCCCAGAGTGCAAAGTTCGTTATCAGATTTTTTGACTTGGGCCATTTTTCTTCTTCTTGGGCTAAAAGCCACTTGGCCCAACCAAAGCCCCAATGGAAATGGGACTGGCTAGCCCATAAAATTTATCAAACAGTCCCAAACATAATGCATGGACTTCAACCCCCAAACCCAAGGTAACCCAATCAAATAAGCCTAGCTTTTCTATCAAAAACCCAAACAAACAAACCACAACTCAAAACTAAACTTTCTTACAAAACCATCAAGATAAAATCAACTAAAAGACAATTAACCCTAATTATTTCCTAAAATCTAGAATTAATCTACCAAAGGACCACTTAAAATATAAAAAGATGATTAAAACTAAAAAAGGGCAAAATTAGTTCGATTTCCCCAGATTTGGGGCTGTAATGAAATTAGGCAAAAGTGTGGGCGCTAAAATGAAAATTTCAGAAATTATCATGCAACCTGCCCGAAGCTTTCTTGCAGCTTTCCTCTACATTCTTTCTTCTGTAACTCAAACCCAGAAACTACACGAAACAAATTCCAAGCAAACAAGACCCTATACTCATGCCCTTTATTTTCATTATCGGACATCTAAAGGAATCAAAAGCATAAGAAAGAAAACCAAAACAAGAAAAGTGCAATAGGAATCCAAACGAGAAAACAAAGAGGAGCATAAATGGGAATAAAACAGCAAACAAAAAGAAGGAAAGTCTAAGGCATTAGTATAGGAGAGTACCTAACGATGATATTGAGCGAATTTGGGGTCAACAAACAAGAACAAGAATGAATCTGGCTGCATTTTTTTTTCTTTTGCGCGAAGCTGGGACTGATGCAGTGGAGGCAGATCAGCGTTTTTGTGGCCAAATTTGGTGGTCGTCCAGTCAATTTTTCCACGAGATTTCTGAACGAAAGTTGTTCTCTTGACTCCAAAGAGTGTGAAGAAATCGAAAACTTCTCAAAAGGAGCTATATTGAGAGAGAAATCTTGGTCGTAACATGGCTGAAAAGTCAGCCTTGGTCCCAAAATTTTTTGCAGAATTTTCTTGCTCTTCCTCTCTGCTCTTTTCTCTTTTTTTGCTGTTTTTTCTTTATTTTTCCTTTGGCCGCCGCCTCTATCTACTCCCTTCTTGTTAGGGCTGCTTTTTTTGCCTCATTTTATATGGAACCAACTCTCCTAAACCCTCACCTCAAGGGTGAGGATGAGAGTAGGGTTTTTCTTCAGAAATCTAGAGCCATTGGATGGCTCTTTCTTCCGGAACTTTCCTTGCTAAAGATTGGGATGAGGTGGCCTGTGTTTTGGAGAAAAGGAAAACAACAAAAAATGAGTCGAATCGGATAAAAAATGCAGCTGCAAAATCTGTGTACTATTCATGCTCTTCTTCTTCGTACGAAGACGGGCTACCCCTTTTTTTTTTTTTTGAAACTGCATCTTTCCTCTTTTGTATTTTTTTTCTTCCTTTTTTTCGATTTTTCTACAAATGATTTTTTTTTTCAAGAAATAGAAATGGAACAAAAAATAACTTAAAAATAAAAAAATGGTAAAATTTTGGTGTTTACAACAGTTTTGCGGCCAATGCCAATTTTTTTTTTGAAGTGGACCACAAATTTGCCGGATGCCCCAAATCAAATTTGCGGCATTAGTTACCGATCGTTGATCACTGTTGACGGATGCAGTTTTGCAGCCAGATTTTTTTTTAAAGTGAAACCACAAAGCTCAATTGCGGTGATAGGTGTCGGCGAATTTTTTTTTAACTGAAATTGCAATTCTCATTTGCGGAGATAGTTTTGGTACCGTCCATCCCCACTTGATCAATGGTCGTAGTTTCACTTCTTGTTTTTTTTTATTAAAAAACTGACAGCGACAAAAGAATGGTCCTGGTTTTTTTTTTTTTTAAAAACTAACGCTGCAAATGAGATTTGCAGCCTTAGTTTTTGGATCATTGATCAACCTTGATCAATGGTTGGTAGGGATTTTCATTTGCCTCAAATTGAATTTGCAGCAAAATGCAGGAGTTCTACATCATTGATAAAAGAAATCAAATGGTACCGATTTAGTCAAAAAAATTTCCAGTCAAAGTAGCAATGTACTCCATTATTTATCTTGCCAACAATTCCTCATGTTTACAATACTCATTTGAGAGAACCCCAACTTTCTCAACTTTTCTCTTTTCTCTTTTCTCTTTCTCATGTGGACTCCCTCATCTTCTTCTTCCATATATTTATCTTCTGTCTATTTCCCAAAAAGATTATAGCTATATCATTATCTCTTGAATTTTCGGTAGGTGGTGGATTGAGACGACTTGGATTGAAAAAAGCAGCATTGTTGTTTGATTGACTGAAAGAGTGGTGGATTGAAATTTTTTTTTTAAAAGAATTGTTCCTATCGGTGATAAGGTTAGTTTATTTAAAAGTTTTATTAGTAATTATTTTATAATATTAGCAGTTATTTTAAGTTATAGATATTATGCTGCTTTTTATTTATTCAATTTAATAGTCAGTAGTCTTAATAGATGTTTATTTATGGTTTGTTTTTAAGATTAAATGTGTAATTTATATTTTGAAAGATTATTTAATCTATTTGATTTTTAGATAATGTGGCAAGTGTTTGTTTGTTTCCTGATAATTTACATTTTTGAAGATTATTTGTTGTTTGATTTTTAGAATTAATTTTATAGATAAAATTGATAGGCAGTAGTCGTAAGTCAGTAGATGATTAATTTTTTAAAACTAGTGAATATTAATAATGAATAAACAGTAAATAGTAAATGGTAAATGGTGAATAGTAAACATTAAATAGTGAAAGGTAAGTAGTAAATATAAGGTAATGGTAAAAGGTGAATGATGAATAATAATTAGTAAATGATAAATAGTAAATGGTAAATGATAAATGGTGAATGGTAAATAGTAAATGGTAAATGATAAATGGTAAATGGTAAATGGTAAATAGTAAAAATAAAAAGTAAGTGGTTAAAATTAAATAATAATAGTAACAATAATTCAATGTGAGATAGTAACTGATAATTAATAGTTCCGATACTATTTATTGGTAAATAATATTAATATGAATAGTAAATAGTAAAAATACTAATATTTTTAAAAAATAAGTTACACTAATTTACATTATACAATCATAGTTTAATAGTAACTATGATTAATAGTAAAGAATAACCATTACTCTAATAGTTTGATAATACTATTTGTTTGATAACGTTATCTAACAGTTTGAATAATACTATTTCCTGATGTATAGGGAAATGATTTTCCTAGAGATGATCGCCTTCCCGAAGGTGTAAACTCGTATCCCACACAGCTCGGATCTAGACGAAGAAATCAAGTTGATTACGGAATAACACTTAACCCTTCTAAACCCTAAGATTGCGAACCTTGAATTGAATCTCAACCCACAATCAAATGATTTAGTAAACCAATGTTAAAGGTGGAAGAATGCCACAACCAGGTATATACTTGATTGATAAATTCATTGAATACTCTCAAGTAATTCTCAAGTATTCATTCAAAAGAAACTCTCTTGGACAAGAGAAAAGGTGTTTAACACACAAAATTCTGATATATCCAAAAACTAATGAATGATAGAAGTGTTTGGCTATTTATAGCCTTACATAGACTCAAAATCTAATGTGATTTGGAACCAAATAGACTCAAAATCTAATGTGATTTGGAACTACTTATTTCCTAAAATTAATAACAAAAAGTCGTCCCATCTTGACACAAAATCTAACCGAATTAATTAAAGCAAATAAATAACTAAATTAGCAAGGTAATTAACAGTAAAACCCTTGCTTAAATAACACCAAATAAACGACCTAACTAGCTAAACAATTAAACCAACTAACTTTGAACTTCAAGAACTCGAACTGGCTCTCAAACTTCTTCACTTGAATCAAAGACTCGAATTAGAGCACCTTAAAGCTCCAAAATCAGTTTTGAACTTCGATTGACACATGAAGGGTGTTGCTAATTTTCCATTTTGCATCAGTTGGGCAGGAGAATGTATGACTAAATACGTACCATTGCATGTTGCGTCATTATTTCGTGATGCACTTACCAAGATGGGGGTCGACAAGGTATTCAACTGATATACAATTTTGCTATCTTACTGTCAATATTTATTTACAATCACACTTAACTCTACATTGTTATTGTCATAGTTTATTTGAGAGCCGTATCCTGCCGACTTTATTGTACTACCTATTGCTTAAACGGACAGCACATATGGCGATACTGGGAGGTTGTAAAATTGGGAGGTTGTGAAATTTCACCTTCCAGAATGGGTACTACGACAGTTTGGGATATTTCAGCCGATACTTGCCTTCGTTGACACAGACACAGACAAGAAATTACATTCTTTAGGCCAATCAGGTTGTTTCGGGAAGGATTGGGCCCAGTACCATAGTCATTGGGTGCAATACTGAAAATGTCATGCTCAATCGGTTGTTAGTGGATATCGCAGTGATCCATTGATATCTTCGGATGAGTACATTGTCTGGTACCAAAATATTACTATTCGCTATATAATACCTTCTATTCCACAGCAAGCAGTAGATGATGCTCATCAGGCCGATAGGGAACAGTTCAACTACTTGGTAAATTATTAAAAACTTATCTTTTTTATGTAATCATATGCTATTATATGTTTGTTTATTAACATACAAAATGACTACAATGCACAAATTTCTCTTTTTTAAGATTGATTCTCTATCTCGGATCTGTTCGATCTATGGGATGTATCTTGATCCCGCAGTGTGTTCATCCAGGACTAACAGCCATTCGTGAAGAAGCATTTGGGGCATTACAGTATTTGAATCTAGGACATAAAGCGGTAGTTGGTCCATTCGACCGTCAAGACGTTGGCCCATCTGCTTCTTCTGCTGCCCCTTTTCAGATGCTTGTTAAGCATCTACCTAGGGAGGTCCATGGTAAGAAACAAGTAGTTAGACGTCGCAGAGGGAGCACCTCCACACATGCTATTGATGTAACAGAAAAAAAACACAAAGCAAACTTCATCACTGTCCGGATACGATTCACCTATTGGCACACACTTTTCTCACACTGAAGCTTTCTTCACACCTCTTACTGTGCTAGTTTTTGAAGGTCATTTCAGTGACATACCTACTCCCATACCCGTACTTGGCTATACGTCTACTGTTGCACCGTCGTCTACTATGCTTGATACAGCGGCATGTCCAGAAATTAAGTTTCAAGATAATCTTGACCAAATGTACCACTTCCTAGGGACCTCGGCTGGCTTTTCACCTGTTTTGCATATGGATGACGACAGCGTTCCTATTAGTGCTCCTTCCCAGACGCCCATACATAGTTCTTGTCTCAAATGCGATCAAACTCCGATGTTTGACCCCTCCATTGATGATGACGAGGACCAAACGCCTGAACAAGTTCATGCACCACCTTGGAGATCTGAACGGCTACAATTAGGACGAGATCTATCACACGGAAGGATCTATTGGAACTATGGCTGCTATACCACTCCGCATGATAAGGCAAGAAACGCGTTGATGGGTGATATTTAGATTTTTGAATTTTTCTTGTCAATCCTCTCATTTTATTATCATTTAAGTTCATATGCTAATTATTACATCCATTGTATTGTTCAATGCTGCATTATTTATCATTATTTAAATTAACATTAACATCAAAAAATTTAAAAAAATATGACTTGGGCAAATTTTAATAGTATTTAATAGCATACTTAATCATCATTTATAAAATTAACACAATTCTAATATCGTATATTAAATTTTTGACAATTCTATTGTTACGGTTTATAATAGAGCTTTAGTAATAGGATTTTAGTGATAGGGTTTAGGGATTTTGGTTTTAGGATTAGTGTTAGAGGATTTATGTTTATATTAGGGTTACACTGTCAGGGTTTGGGAATTAGGGTTTTAGATTAGGTATATTAGGATTACGTTTTATGAAAAAAAAACTTTGTCGCTCGGTTACATTTTATTAAAAAAAAAGGAATAAGCTTAGTTAGGGTTACATTTCATTAAAAAAAAAAGCATGCCTTAAATAAAACGAATTACCTTTGCCGCTTAGCTGATGAGTGGCAAAGGCTTTTAAAAAAAAAAACAAAAAACTTAAAGCCGATGTTGTCGAAAAAAATATAAATTAAAATAATTTTTATTAGAAGCCTACGTTGGTAATTGCGGCTACCCTTAATTCAGCACTCCCCCTCAAATCACAACCAATTTTGTGACGATTTCTAATTTTGACAATATTGTGAGAAATTTGCCTTTTTGTTCAAATCCACAACGCAACTCAAACTCAAGCTCATATTCAAGCTCAACGAAGTCTAAATATTCGAGTTCACTTCTTTCTGATCAAATTTCCATCCTACAAAGACCATCATATCTTACTTCCAGCTAGATGATGGAGATACTGACTGCTTTAATCTCAGCACTTCTAATTATCGTCCTAAGCGTTCTTCAAAAGAACAGGACGAGATCATCAAGAACAAAAAATCCTCCACCACCAGGTCCTCGGGGATTCCAGTCATTGGAAGCTTGCTTCAGTTTGATACCTCAGCCCCTCATGTATACCTTTGGCAACTTTCCAAAATATATGGTCCTCTCATGTCTCTTAAGCTTGGATCCTTTCCACTGCTTGTGGTTTCATCCGCAAGAATGGCTGAAGAAGTTGTGAAAAACCATGACTCGACATTTTCTAGTCACCCACTGTTCCTAGGTTCCCGAATGCTTTCTTACAACGGCTTGGATATCGCCTTCTCTCCATACTGCGAGGAATGGAGAGAGCTGAGAAAGATTTCTGTTCTTCATCTCTTCAGCAACAGAAGGGTATAATCATTTCGTGGTATTCATGAAGATGAAGTCTCCTGGATGATCAGAACGATATCCAAGGAAGCATCTTCATTTCAAGTGACGAATTTAAGTAAGATTTTACTATCACTTACTAGTACGCTTATCTGTAGAATTGCTTTCGGAAAGAGGTATGATGAGGAAGATCAACAAAGAAGACGATTCCGTGATCTCCTCCCAGAAATGTAGGCCACATTCGTGGGGTTCTTTTTCTCAGACTATATTCCTTCAATTGGTTGGCTTGATAGCCTCAATGGGATGCGTTCTCGACTTGAGAGGACTTGCAGCAAGTTAGATTCATTTCTTCAAGAACTCATCGACGAAAACTTAAATCCAAATAGGCCAGAATCCATGAACGGTGATATCATTGGCATCATGCTTCAATTACGGCAAGAACAATCAACTTCCTTTGATCTAACGCAAGATCACATCAAAGCAATGCTCATGGTGATTAATTACCTATTCAAAGGACCTACTCCTTTTTTGTTTGGGTTCAAAACGTCCTTCATAGTTTAACAAATAAATTTTTTCGTCCTTTACTTTTGAAATTATAAATTTATGTCCCTTACAAAATCAATTTGATAAAATTTAGTCCCAACCTAGATTTTTGATCATTTTTACCTTGAATCAATTATGTGACCCACACATTGTTTTTGTTTTCGGAGCAAAAATGTTAGATCTCATTTATAGTTAAATAAATGACTTGATCCATATTCACTTTTGCATCTAAAAAAGTAGGATCTGATTTAATCTATATTCATTTTTTCCATTAAAAAAGTGGAATCTAGCCTTCTTGTATATAAAAAATAGTTGCATGTGGTCACATAGTGATTTTGGATTAAAAAGTGGTCAAAAATTTAGGTAAGGATCAAATATTATTAATTTGAATTTGTAAAGAATGTAAAATTAATATTTTAAAGGTGAGGGATGAAGAAATTCATTTAACGAAATGTGGAAATGTTTTAAACGATTTTTCCTTTTAAGAATTTGGATCAATCCCATTTTGCTAATCTGTTTCAACATATCATTGTAGGATGTATTTAGTGCTGGATCGGATAGTGTTGCAGCTACGATAATCTGGGCAATGGCCTGATGAAGAGCCCTGAAGCAATATTGAAGAAGGCACAACCAGAGATTAGAGGTGCAGTTGGAAATAAAGATATAGCAAACGAAGATGATATTCAAAAGCTCCCTTATCTCAAGGCAATTGTCAAGGAGACCTTCAGATTGTATCCTTCAGCTCCACTTTCAGTTCCAAGACAGACACTAGCAAATTGCATTATAAATGGTCACGAAATCCAGTCCAATTCTATAGTTTACACAAATGTCTGGGCGATTGGAAGAGATTCCCGAGTATTGGGAAAATCCAAATGAGTTTTTGCCTGAGAGATGCTTAAATAGTAGTGTAGATATGAAAGGGAAAGACTTTCAACTGATACCATTTGGGGCTGCCCTGGATATTCTCTGGTACTTAGCAATGGTGGAAGTTGGACTTGCCAATCTTCTGTACTCTTTTGACTGGGAATTGCCTTTTGGGATCAAAGAAAGACGACATTGATACTCAAGTTTTACTAGGTCTTACAATGCCTAAGAAAAATGATCTGCCACTTCCGGCACAAAATGTGTATGCGTAGCAAGTGTCAAGTGCTGGCATCTAAATACTTGGGACCATGTATTCTTTGGTTGTGGAATTTCCTCTTTTTTTTCTTCCCTCCTTGTGTTTAGTTTGTTTTGTGACTTGCTCCTAGTCGTATACTTATATTCTATTGTCTATTTGGAACCCAAGTTTAAAATGCATTCCTCAAATGCCCAAACACAAACAAAAATTTTTTTCTTGTCTTTTTTCTTCTTCCTCCCCACAACTCAATCTACCACCACCTCCACCAACAGCTGCCACCGGCCACCACTCCACCGGTGCCGGCATCGGGGCTAGTGACTCTTTTTTTTTCCCTTTCTTTCTTTTCTCCCTCTCTCTCTCTCTCTCCTCCCTTTTTCCTGCTCCTCCCTTCCTCTTCCTCCTCTCCGTCCCCTTTCCTCTCCCCCCTCCCCTAAAACCTTGTATAAAAACATAAGGAGATTATGTAGATAAATGTAAAAATCACAAGAAAGTAACGTGAATATTTATACAAATTATAAGGGTGTTACATAAATATTAAAACTTTATCACAAGCTCTCTTAAAATACGTTTGGTATAAACACCATAATTGGCCGTGCATTCCGTTTTTTTCTACCTTAAAATTTACATAAAACCATAAGAGTTATATGAACATTTTAAAACTCTAAAAAGTTCATTTGACATTATGTAAAACCCCATGCGGGTAACAAGTAATTGTCAGGCCTGGACTCCTGAGCTAGTTCTAGAAGGTAGCAAAGCAGGGGAGGAATTGGGGAAGAATTGGGGAAGAAGAGAGAACTGAGAGAAGGAGAGATAGAGAGAGTATCCGAGAAGAGAGAGAAAGTATTTTCATGTATTTTCCGATGAAATCCTAACAGAAAGGAAAAGGAATCTTTATACAATTCTGTTCTGCCTTCCAACTAACTAACCAGATTCCTAACTAACTGATTTAGTCTAACTACATCGTTTAAGCCATCATATCAGCAAGTAACCAAAACGCACAGCAATCCTCACCAAACGACATTGCTTATTCCTTGGGGTCTGACATTCTCCCCCTATTAAGAACTGTGCTTGTCCTCAAGCTGAAAAACCAGGAAACTGTTTGTCAATGAACGTTTTATCCTCCCAAGACGATTCAGTCTCTGGCAAATGGTTCCATTTGACCAGGTACTGGATGACGGGTTGAGAGTTACGCAGAGTAGCTCTCCTTTTCAACACCTTCTTCGGCTGCAAAATACATTGGTCAGAAGCATCAAACTCAGGCAGAATGGGTTCAATATCTTGGCCTACACCAACCCTCCTCTTTAACAGAGAAACGTGAAAAACTGGATGAAATCTGGACCTCTCCGGAAGCTATAGCTTGTAAGCTGCTGCGCCAACTTTGGCAATAACCTGAAAGGGTCCATAGTATTTAGGAGACAGTTTTAAACTTTTCCTGATGGCCACTGTTTGCTGCCTATAAGGTTGCAGTTTCAAGAAGACCCAATCACCTATTTGGAAAGACCTCTCTGTCCTGTTTTGGTCAGCAAAGTGTTTCATTCGATTCTGAGCCTTGGTCAGATTCTCCTTGATGTTTGCTAGAACCTGGAGTCTCTCCTGAATCATATCAGTAGCTGCAGGGATAACACTATTGTGGAAAGGCCCTAAAGGCAGATGCATTGGTTTATACCCATATAGAGCTTCAAAGGGTGTTAGTTGCAGACTCGTGTGAAAATTGGTATTATACCATAGCTCAGCTGCGGACAACCAAGTACTCCAGTGGGAGGGATGTTCACTACACATGCACCTTAAGTAACTTTCAAGGCATTGGTTTACCCTCTCACTCTGACCATCCGTTTGAGGGTGATAAGAAGAACTATAATGTAACCCTACTCCCATGGCAACGAAACAACTCCTGCCAGAACTTGCTAATGAAGACTTTGTCCCTATCAGAGGTAATGGACTCAGGCAGCCCATGCAACTTATACACATGATCTAGGAACAATTGAGATACCTGATGTGCAGAATAAGGATGGGACAGCTTCATGAAGTGACTGTACTTAGTGAAGCGATCCACCACTACTAGAATGGTATCGTACCCATTAGAGGAGGCAGTTGCTCAATGAAGTCCATAGTCAAATGTGTCCACGCCTGTTTAAGGGACTGGAAGTGGCTGCAGAAGTCCCGGATAAGGGACATTTTCATGCTTGTTCCTTTGACAAGTATCACAAGTCTGAACAAACTGTATAACATCCCTTTTATGTCTGGCCAATAGAATAGAGATTGTACCCTTTGTAGACATGCCCTCTGACCCGAATGGCCTCCCACAGCTGAGTCGTGTAAAGCCTTGATCAAACTGTGTCTAATTCCATTAGCTGCTCCTACATACAGCTTCCCTTTGAATTTAAGCAATCCTTTCTCCAGTTGGTACCCTGAGCAGGCATTAGGGTCGAGCAGCAGTTGAGACATGGTATCCTGAACCAGACTATCACCAACATAACTATTAACTAGCTCCCTCATCCACACTGGTTGCACAGCTGAAAGGACACAGAGGTGTTTCGCCTCTTCTGGCTCCACTTTCTCTCCCTCTATCCTTCTCCTAGACAAGGCATCAGCTACACCATTTTCAGCTCCTTTTTTATAATGGATCTCATAGTCTAGGCCAAGTAACTTGGCAAGCCATTTGTGCTGTAAAGGGTGGGTAAGTCTTTGCTCTAACAGATACTTGAGAGCCTGATGATCTGTTTTGATAATGAAGTGATGCCCCACTAGGTAATGCTTCCATTTAGTCACTGCCAACACTAAAGCCATCAAACTCCTTCTCATAAACCGACATCCCCAAGTTCTGAGGTGATAAAGCTTTACTAAGAAAAGCTATGGGGTGTCCTTGCTGCATCAATACGGCTCCAATTCCCACACCACATGCATCAGTCCTCTATCACAAAGGGAAGCTCAAAATTGGGCATTTTAAGGACTAGTGCAGTAATCATGGCCCTTTTGAGGTCCTCAAATGCTATCTGAGCATTATGATTCCACACAAAGCCCTCCTTCTTTAACAACTGAGTTAATGGTTTGCAGATGATCCCGTATCCCTTAACAAACCTTCTATAGTATCCCATCAACCCCAAAAATCCCCTTAACTCTTTAACGGTATTAGGAGTAGGCCATGATTGAATACATTCCACTTTGCTCATGTCCATGCTCACTCCCTTCTCAGAAATAATGTGCCCAAGATACTCCACTGAGGTCTGAGCAAAAGAGCATTTAGACTTTTTGCAATAAAGCTGATTGTCAGCTAAGACTCCCAACACAATCTTCAAGTGCTGTGCATGTGCTTCTAGTGTGGGGCTGTAGACCAGAATGTCATCAAAGAAAACCAACACGAACTTCCTCATATAAGGTTGGAATATCCTGTTCATCAAAGATTGAAATGTAGCTGGTGCGTTAGTGAGGCCAAATGGCATTACCAAAAACTCAAAATGGCCATGATGTGTCTGGAAAGCAGTCTTGTGTATGTCGGCTGTCTTGACTCTCAACTGATGGTATCCAGCTCTGAGGTCTAGTTTAGACAGATATTTTATCCCATGTAGCTCATTCAACAGCTCATCAATGTTTGGGATAGGGAACCTGTCCTTGATAGTAAGCTCATTTAGCTTCATATAGTCCACACACAACCTCCAAGTATTGTCCTTTTTTTTACTAACAGCACAGGGGAAGCAAAAGGGCTACAACTGTTCTTAACAATCCCATTTGTGAGCATTTCAGCAACTTGTTTCTCAATCTCAGATTTGTGTGCGTGGGGGGTACCTGTAAGGTTTGAGTTTGAACGGCTCTGCTCCTGGTTTCAAGGTAATTTGATGGTCTAGTTCCCTCTCAGGAGGCAGTCCTTGTGGGGTTGCAAACACCTGAGAGTACTGCTGCAAAACGGAAACCACTTGTTCTGGAATACTCCCCTCCTGATCACCCTTAGACTCCACCTGTAATGAGGCACAACTCTTTTTCTTCTCCTGTATAAATGTCCTGAGATCTTTACCCCTTACCAGCTCCATCACAGGCTGATTAATGAAGCCTTGGAGATGTAGTAAGTCACCCCCACTGCTAAGAGCAATACTGAGTGCATGGAAATCAAAAGTGATGGGACTGAATTGGCACATCCAATCCACTCCTAAGATGATATCCCAGTTTCCCAACTCCATTATCTTCAGATCGAACTGAAACTGTAGCTCTATATTAACCATTTAACACCTGGACAGATTGTCCCACTAGTGATATCAGTGTCATCTGCCAAGGTCACTGTGAAGGGTCTGACTGTTTGATAAGGGAGCTGAAGAGATTCAGCCAATCGATAGTGTATGAAACTGTCAGAGCTACCTGTATCTACAAGAATTTTGGTAGATATTCCCCCTAAGTTGCCTATCAGCATAATGGATTTCCTCTGTATGGCTGCTGCTAGAGAATTCAGTGATACCTCGGCTATTTCTCCTACCCTCCCAGTAAGCTCATCCTGCTCTCCTTCAGCATCCTCAAATTCAGTTTCCTCCCCTTCCTCCATATCTATACAATGCAATTCCCGAGACTTGCACTGGTGACCTATTCCAAATTTATCCCTACACCTAAAACATAAGTTGTGCTTGCGCCTATACTGCATTTCCTCTGCTGAGATCTTTCTTAACTCCCTGGATCTATTGTCATCCTTCTTGAGATTTGGATCAATAGCTGGGAGCTTGTAAGAGTTTGGATGGTTCTGGTTGTTACTGTGGTTTCTATACATCCCATACTTAGGTTCAACTGCAGTCCTTCCTGAATGTTTATGCTTCTTGGACAAGGTGTCCAATGAACACTCCTGTAGTTCAGCAACCTCAAAGGCCTTAGATAGAGTTTGTGGCTTGAACATTTTTACCATTGGTTTAATCTCGTCCTTCAAACCACTAATGAAACTGGATATAAAGTACCCTTCGTCCAACCTAGGATTTCTGATCAGCATGAGAGTCTTCAATTCCTCAAACTTCTCTTCATACTCCTCTACTGTTCCTCTTTGTTGTAACTTGTTGAATTCCTCAACCACATCACATGACCATTTTCCCGCAAATCTTTCACACAATAATTCACAAAATTCCGACCAAGTTAACCTAGGTTTTTCCAGTCTCACCCCCTGGAACCAATTATCAGCTCTCCCCTCCAAGAACATCTCTACCATATCTACCCTTTGATTCTCCGGTATTTGATAATTCAAGAAGTACTTGTGACACTTTCTTAACCATTCCCTAGGATTTCCAGAAGCGAACATAGGCATTTCAAGTCTTGGCAGGTTGGGGGTAAAAATTTTACCTCTAACCTCGGGATGAGCTCTCTGTGCTTCCGTGGGTGTGAGGAACTTCAAATGCGCAGGAGGAGTAGGTAAGATTGGTTCCGATGAGCCTGCTTCCGCATCCGACATGCCTTTCTCCTTCATCATCACTTTCAGCAGCGCATTGAACTTCATCTCCATCTTACTGAACTTCTGGTCCAAGTTTCCAACCATAGCCTCCACCCTCGCGTTATTCTGCTCCAGTTCTTCCTGAAACTTCTGCTGCAAGTTGTTTTGGCAAGAGGTCTGAGCTGCGGCCATGGTCTCCACTACTTCTTGAAGTTGCATCTCCTATTTCTTGAGTTGATCTTCCAGAGAACGGTACCTGGTATTTTCAGCCATTGATGGTGTGCCAAGCAGCCAAGGATCGGCTGCTCTGATACCAAATGTCAGGCCTGGACTCCTGAGCTAGTTCTAGAAGGTAGCAAAGCAGGGGAAGAATTGGGGAAGAAGAGAGAACTGAGAGAAGGAGTGATAGAGAGAGTATCCGAGAAGAGAGAGAAAGTATTTCATGTATTTTCCGATGAAATCCTAACAGAAAGGAAAAGGAATCTTTATACAATTCTGTTCTGCCTTCCAACTAACTAACCAGATTCCTAACTAACTGATTTAGTCTAACTACGTCGTTTAAGCCATCATATCAGCAAGTAACCAAAATGCACAGCAATCCTCACCAAACGACATTGCTTATTCCTTGGGGTCTGACAGTAATTTGTCCTCTATTTAGTAAGAGATAGGCCTTTTAATATATGTAACTGGGTCCAAGCCTTCTACATAGATTGGCTTAGTTTCATATGGGTACAAAAATTAGGCCCAAGTTAAAATGGGCCGTACTTGGATAATGCTGAATATGTTCAGTCTCGTATTTTCTCCACCTAGACAGTTCAGCAATGTTATATACTACTACTTACTAATTAAATTTTAAAAATAAAAAATAAAAAACTGGTCAATTGCAAGATCATTGTTTGTTGTCAATTATTTCCTCCTCTTTCTTCTTCTTGTGAGGTTTAAAATTTCCATTGGAAAAAAATAAAAAATAAAAAAAATCACTTCTTATAAAAAAGTGGCTATGTTAATTAACAAACTGTGATGCTTATTACGATAATTGTTGTATTAAGTATATGAAACTTGGTTTCTATATGAAACTTGTTGTATTATATTTTGGAAATATATTTCTTTTACAGAATGACAAGTTGACAACTATAAGTAACTAAAAAAAATCAAATGAATTAGCCAAATTGATGTGGCAAAATTTCAAATTGAATCATCTTCAGTGCCTTCAAAAACATAGTCCCTTGACCACTAGACTTATATATCCCATTCAATTACTGGTGATGTAATCATCTAATACCGTCCATTCTTCACAGAGCTTATACATTATAAGTTTGATAATTTTATGAAACTCATGGCTCAATACATGGTTTATTTGTCAAGAAACTAACCTGCCAAAACTAAATTGAAAATCATTACTCAAGATCGAAATTGAAGAAAGTATAAGTTGAAAACAAAGCAAAATGTTCATAAAAGCTGGAGGACATATAAGCAAATTCACCCTACTCCTGTAAGGAAAATCGCAAAAAAAAAAATATCCTTCACCTTATCTCTATGGTTTAGTCTAACGTCCTCAATTCGAAGGCCAATTTGATATGTTTTAGATAAATTGTTTAAGCAAAATGTGATGCAAAACCTTCGACTTTCGATAGGTGAAGTCATGGAAGATGCATGCGTGCATTTATTGGGGTTATAAAACCAGGCAATTCCAACATGCATTAGGTCAGTGCTGTACAAATTATTTCCAATCAAACTATTGTATAAAAATCCAAGGAGTATGCAGTTGGGATTTTTAATAATAAATAGGAAAGTAGTACATGTTTAAAATTAGGGTTAATCACCAAAATTCAGGGAGATGGTTAGACCGAAATGAAAACACATCGTACTTTGCAATTGATTATTCTTCTTACTTATTACATAACTAGAATTTTGTCTGTGTCTTAGAACGGTCTTTTTTTTATATTTATTGTGAATTTATACAAATATAAAAATTTAAATACAAAAATTAACAACAATCCTACATATTCATTCATATTAACTTTAAAAATTAATGTATTAGGTAGTATGTAAATTTTCAATAATTGTGATTTGCAAAAGATTTTACTATAGTTCTATGTAATAATTTGATAAAAGCAGACATTATTAAGATAAGATTAGTTATTTTTTAAAGTTATTTTAAAATTAGAGATAATTTTAAACATATAATATAATCCAAATAAGATTCAATATAGGTAAAATTCAAGTGACCTATAACTCATTAATTTTCTTAATTAAGTACGCCACATAGGAGTGAGAAACAATTCTGATTAAAATAACTACTTTCATATATATATATATATATAAATATATCTAATTCTCTTCCTTATCTATCACAGACACCTTTTTCCTAGCCAAAAAATTAACCAATAATGTCATTTTAAGAGTATCCTTTATCAACCAACTAGTTCCTTACATAACCACCATTGAGGGTATAATACCCCAACTTCTTGATCCTAATGCCCTCTGACCCTTTTCCAAAAAAATTAAAGATAAACTAACTAATTCTATTTTGTAGAAACATAGCAGGTGGAGGAAACCCATCATCATACCATCCAAAAAAGAAACAAACAAGCAGCTGTTTATTTGACGCATACTATAATTGGGAGCAAACCTCTGATGGAGAACTAAACAACAATCAAACTATCAAGTTGTTGGCCTGTTGCCAAACTTTCTAAAGCAGCAACTATGTTTGCAAACCTATATTTTAGGATGGCAACCGGATGCGTTTCAAAGCCTGCTGACAAATGACTAATTTACACTATATTTGAATGATATTTTATGCTATTTTAGTCACTTTGACAATATTATAAGAAGAAAATGGATCATTTTGGCTATAATTGGTGTAAAATACTCTTAAGTGATTAAATGAGGTTTTTGTCATTTTTTACTTGTATTTTGTCCATAATTTGTATAGGAGTTGGAAATATACTTCGTTTGGATGAAGAGGAAGTTGACAGTTTTGACACATCTTCATATTTCGCCTATAACTTGAGTTACAATGATCGGATTGAAATGATTCTTGAACCATGTTGAAGATAAGAGATAGATCTACAAGTCTTGTGAAAACATCGAAATCCAGTTTGAAGGTTTTCCCTGTCAAAAAGCCGAAGTACAGTAGCTAATTTCTATTGGTCAAAGTTGAAACAAGGGTGTGAGCAGTCAAGGGTATTTCTATCATTTATCAGCCTACACAAATCCAAATGAAGTGATTCTTGATGCATTGGAAAGCTAACTCAAAGGGATACAAGTTTCATGTTTTTGTCAAGAGTTAATTTAGCTTCTATCATCAAGAAAGGTTTAGTTGAAGTTGAGGCAGAATTGGAGCAACATTGAAGACTAGACGGAAATTGCTAAGAATGGCAGGGGAACAATCCTGCCGGATTATGGCCAGATTCTGGTCAGAAATGGCTGCTCTTCACTTGCACAACTTGTTTGCTCCTCCAATAATTCACAGCTATTGATGGACGTGTGATAACAACTTTGCAGCTGTAAAAGTGATGTTTGAAGCCTCATTACTTGACTAAATCATCTATAAATAGCCATGGACTTGCAAGGACAATGAGAGCTTGGAGAGTGCAAGAAATATCACAAAAATGTAGTTCTTACATTTTCTTAGTATTAGGTTAGTAAAGTATAGAATAGTTTAACTAGTACGTCATCCTTCTTGTTTATTAGCTAGGCAAAGATGAAGAAGGAGGAGATGAACTCATGTGACAAGGGTTACATTTCCTTTCTAACTCTTTATCTTTTGTACTTGATTCTAAGTTTAGTTAATATACAAGTTATGGATTTATATGTTATTATGTATTTCTAAAGTTTATGCCTTGGGTTTGGTTGAACTTTCTATAATTGCTAGTGTTTATTATTTGGCTATTTGATGCTATTATTTTGAACAAGTTATTTAGCACTTTAGCTCTTTAAATCATGATTAACTTGGTACCATTAATTGTGATTATCTAAAGGTATTGTTTTTTCAATGAAAATTGAGATTTAACAATAGTTTAAGAAGTACTAAACCTAGGGAGTACACTCACGAGAGTAGAGGTGCACCTTTGTGGCTTTGATGATTTATTTCATGTAATTTCATAGAGGTAATTAACTTGTAGCTAATTTCATAACCACGAGAGTAGGTATGGATTAGTTATAAGTATGGTTGATTCACTACGAGAGTAGGTTTCACATGCATAAGGAAATTACGCCATAGTTAGCCAAGATAATAGTAATCAATGATCCAAAAACAGCATTTGCATGAGTAGTTAGGAATACCATAACCTAAGAATCTTTCATTTGTTATTATCTTGCATAAGTTTAGCATAGTTTTATTTCTTTTAATTCATTGATCGTCTAAATAATAGAGAAACTTTAGTAGTGTCGCTAATTGTCCAATCTTCCTTGTGGGATCGACTCGATATATGCCCTAAACTATTAATTTGACCTGTATACTTGCAGTCAAACGGGTATAAATTGGATTTAAACTTGTACTTATATTAAAATCCCATCAAGTTTTTTGCACCGTTGCAGAGGAAGATTTTTGGCAATATCGACGTGAAGAGCAACTTTATTAGTTTGGACATTTTATTAGTTTTCTAGTGTGTTAATTAAGTCTAGTTTGTTGTGTGTTTGTCGAGTTAGTCTTGAATGTTATTTTCTTTTATTTTAGTGCTATTGTGTGTATGTGTTTTATCACTTATTCTTTTTACTAATCTTACTCTTAAATTGTTTAAAAGCAATTTTAGGTAATGAGAAGGGTAGGTCAATATGAAGAACAATACTTGAGAAGTGGAAGATCGACAATGGATGGTTACTACGTGCAAAACTCCTTAAATAGAGATAACCAAGAAAATACTAAAGGTATGTCATTTGAAGATGGTTTGAGTTGCTTAAGGGCTAAACTTGATGTTATCACGTTACAAATTCAATGGAATACCATTAAGCATGAGATTGAGCAAAAGAGGAATGTTAATATTTTTAATTCTAATCATATGATTTGTGACTTGTGTGGAGGTTATCATGCTACTTATATATATAGGCAAGTACAAAATATGGATTATTATAATGAATTTGCACATTGCAATCCTTATCTTGATTAATATGGTCCTAATTGGGGCAATTCTTGTATTTATGGTTGGGATAATCAATGTGCATATAGTGATTCTCTATGTTTTTATAATTACCAATTCGAATGTGTCTACTATGAATCAAAACCATCTTGGGAATTGGCAATAGAAAGGTTAGCTAATGCACTTCTACCTTGGGAATTAGAAAATGAAGCATTAGCTAATGATTGTAATATATCTTGGGAGTTAGCTGTAGAAAATTCTTCTAATCAATTTGATTTAGTCATAGAAAAGCTAGCTAATGCGATTCCCGATCGTTTTGATAGGGTTGAGGAAAGATTAGATGAATTAACCTCTCACTTTTGTAGAATACAAGAACAATTACATGTATTGTGTGAAGTTATTTCTTCTAATAATATACAAAATGACCCTAGCATGAATGGTGGGCATGCTGCATGTGACAATGGATTATATTTTGATCAAAATGATGAATCTAATTTGAGTTTCAATGAAGAAATGTTCATTTCACATGATAGTATCTTTGTAACTAATCTTGAACCTCAAGTGGTGAGTCTTAACGGCACATTGATAACCTCTCTTGAGGAATGTGTTGAAAGTATAGGTTCCAAAGGTATTATTGCCCAAGAACCCCTTATGGCATCTCCTTTGGTGAGTACTCAAGTTATGCATATCCAAGGTAATATCTATGACTCACTTGAGTTAGATAAGGTTCTTCCACCTTTCATATCATTAGAACACGTGGTTCTAGTTGTTAAACCACCTTTTAATGATCCACCGCGACCTAAAATGGTGGATTATTCGTTAACTAAACCTCTTTAATAATAAGGTTATATAGTCAAGCTAATGACTATAAAGAAGCGCTTGTTGGGAGGCGACCCAATGATTTCTTGTTTTTAGTATGTTTTAGTTGTTTAACTAGTGTTTTTGTGTGTTTTATAGGTGGCAATGGCAAGGGTTCCTGCAAATTGTTTCAAGTGCACAAGAGCGTAGAAGGAAGCAAAAAGGGAGTTTTCATGTTCATTTGATGCATTTAAAGTGCTTTATACTAAAGTTATATTGATGCATGATTTCATGTTTCTAAGTGCATTTGGTTGAGAAAAGCACATTTTTATGGTTTAAACTGAATTTTTCTTAAAGAACATGAAAATAGTTGAAAACCGGGTGAGTGCGGAAACTTGATTTGGCAGAAAATTGGAGGAAAAACTGCAGAAATCAGAAATTTCTGCAGCAAATCCGACCACAAATCTGGCCAAATATTGGCCGGATTAACGGCCCGATTGACAGGGGAGGTGAAACAAAAAATTTTTTGCTCACTGCCTTGAATCCGGCCGGATTCTGACAGCTTGTCAACTTCAAGAGCTCATTTCTTCTTTCCCTCCTTCTTCAACCCACACACACACTACTCACTAAAATCACTCTTTTCACCATCCAATTTTCAAACTAATTTCACCAAAACACTTCTCTTTACCTCTAGAGATGATTTCATAACTTAAACTTCTTCAAAAACAAGCTTTAATTCGGATTTGAGTTTGGCAAGAACAAGGGTTTCAAATTTTTGAACTCTCCATTTGAGGGCGAATTAGAGTGAGAGTTTTGGGGGTTTCTCCACCATTTTCATCCATAATCATCAACCAACAAGTTTGAGGTAACAAATCTTCACCAAATTTCGTCATTTGAATTTTACCATTTTTCACTTTTTTCTAATTTTGGGGCAATTTTGAATTTCTTCATTTTGTGAAGTTTGGTGCTTCCCATTGTGTTTATTAAGGTTATTAATGATTATTGGTGATGGTTAACTCATGGGATTGTGATTATTTGGTGAATTTAGCAATTTTTAGCTAATTTTGAGGATTAATGAGATTTGATAATTATTAGCTAATTTCTTGAGCTAATTGGATTGAAGAAAATTTTATGAGATAGATGGATTGTTTTAGAATATTTACATGCTAAGTTTAGGCTTAATTTGACTTATCTCTTGATTTTTGGCATGTTTATTCTAGAATTTTTTATGAAAGGTGAATTAATGACCTTTTAAATCCTAAAACTCATGGTTAAGGTGCTATTTAGTATTTAATTATGCTTAGGTCATTAAGATGGGAGTGAGTTGTGTATTTGCTTAATTGTCTTCTCTAATTATTTGGACATTATATGCTTAAATGTTTCATTTTGGGAAATTATAAGAGCACTTATTGTTGATAATCGATTTTGATACTTACTTATGGTGTTGATTGCTACTTATTATGTAAGTAAGTTAATGAGTTTGCCTCTTTAAAGATAAAGGTAAATGCGACCAAGTGTTCGTTATCCTTTATTTAATAATGTACCTATTAATTGAAGTTAATATTTAATAATTTTATTTAGTTACAATGGCTCGCACTAAAAAAGTCGGGGTGAAATTTCCACCTCCTAAGAGAAAAGGAGAAGCCCCTATGTCTACTTCTATACTATCACGTATGAAAAGAAAAGCAAGTAGACGACTTGTCCAAGAAGACGAACCATTATCCAAGGAGGAGACTCAACAACAAGTAGAGTAATAACAGGAACAAGAGGAGCAAATCCCATATGATAGATCGCGCTTCACCTCCGCCAAAAATGAAACTTGGTATAATTCTAGGAGGAGAGCTAATGTGTTGGTGGAGAAGGATGTCACTCCGGATGTTGAGGAGAACTACCATCTCAAGGCCTACTTTGCTAAATTGGGATGAGAGAATTTCTTCAACCTCCCGAACATTTATTATGAAGAGCTTGTTCGTGAATCTTTTCACTTTGACACGGAAGTAATTACAAGTATGGTGCGAGGAACCAAAGTCTGAATCGATAGAGCTCATTTGCAAAGCTTTCTTCAAGTTTCTGACATTGGATATAAGGTTGATTTGAAGAAAGCATTTAAATCTCGCGATTTGGACTCTTGGAACATGCTAGAGGCACTTGTACGCTTGGGAGTTGAGTACAAGTCTACTAGTAAAACGGGGCGATATTCCATGTTAACTTCCTCATTTCCAGAGTCTCATCGTCTTCTCATCTACTTGTTTTCCTCCAATATAATTCCAAGAGCAAGTGGTATCAATGAAGCGCGCACAAGCGACATCTATTTTTTGGACAAAATGGAGCATGACTTAGGCAACATCCAAGGCATTCCATTGGAAAGCATTATCACCAACCACATGTGGGCTGTTGTTCGAAGTAATGATGTCAAACATGCATTCCCTTACGCTCGCTTTTTGATCTTGGTGTTTCAAAGGGCTGGAGTTGATTTCTTTAATGCTATCCCTATATGCCTCAAGAAGAAAGATACCTTTACATTGGATTTTTGCAAATTTCTTTTGAAGATCAAAGACGTGGGTGGTCCTTCGACTCAAGGAGATGCTCAAGGTGACATTCGGCAAGAGGAAGAAGCTACAATTGCACGTATTGAAGAAGCTCAAGGGGTTGAGACAACTCCACATCCGGTCTCAACTGATCCGTCCTCCTCACGTCGTCCATCATCACCTCAAGACAATCGGTCTTTTCTCAAAAAGATAATGGATAAGCTGCTTTGTATTGAGGTCTAAGTGAAAAAGAGTAGACAAGAGAACAAACGGAATTCCGAGCGTCTTCGTCGCATTGAGGCTAAACTTGGTATTGAAGCTCCACTGACTCCACCTTCTTCACCTGACCAAGCGGCTACTTGACGGAGTGCTCGTCACTATCACCACCGTTCATTTTCCCAACCTTGCATGTTTACTTTAGCATTGCCGTTAATTTTTCTTTTATTTTGGTGGTTTTCCTTAGAGCTTTTGATGTTTACTTTTTAGTGGTTTTTCTTATTTCTTTTGTATGAATTCATCCAAGTGATCTTCACTTACGTTGTGGTTTAGTGTTTCAAGACTTCTTAAAGTTGAAAATTCATCACTTGGCCATGGATTTGGATAGCGCAAGTTAATTAGGGGAGTACTACTTTCTCTTACTTTCGTTATTTTTTCTTTCTCACATTGAGGACAATGTGAAGTTTAAGTGTGGGGGAGGGGAATAATTGGCTTGCTATTTTATGCCATGTGATGATATTTTGAGGACTTAAATACATTAGAAATGCTGGAATTGTGCTTGGAAATATTGCCATGTGGATAATTTTCTTGAAATTGGATTTGTTGGCAAGGAGTTTCGTCTAGTTACAAGGGAAAATTCTGTCAAAATTTTTCTAAAATCTTTTCCAATATTTCACTATGGCCCAAAAGTTCTTCAAATTTTTGCACTTTTATTTAAAAAAGGGCCAAATTGTTCCAACTTTAAGTGTCTAATTCTTCCACTTGTTGAAACTTTATATGTATTTTGGGAAAATTTAGTCCTCATTTGACTTGGAAATGGTTATTATGCAATTAGAATTTTTGCCTTTTAGAAAATATATCTAGTAAAATAGGAAAAATTATGCCTATAATTTTGCATGTTTAATGAGATTTCTCCTCTTTACTTAAATTTGCAAGTAAGTGATTGATATAGTCAATAAAAACTATACTCTTTTTTTGATTATTCTTATATATTTGCTTCAAGGGAATGCCTATTTATTGTCTTATACTTTAAAAAGAAAAAGAGAAAAAAAGAAGAATAAGAGTTTTTTATTCTACTCCAATGATTCATGTACCGAGTAACCGAAGGTTGGCATCTACAAATGTCGACATTCGTGTAAAAAGGTGTTTGAATTAAGAGTATGCATAGCAACTTGAATACATGAAATGTTGAGTAATCGGGGATCTTCACCTAAAAGTGTCGATTTTCGCGTCAAAAGACATTTTCACTATTTGAGTAAAAATCAAGTATGAATAAATCCCTTTTAATTAAAAATTTTGAGAAAAGAGATGATTTTGGGAGGAGTAAAGCTATAAATTGACTATGTGATTTACTTATTTGTGAAATTAGGTTAGGGTGAGAGATTAAATTTAACTTGTTAAAATTAGGATATAATTATCTTTCCTTTACTTGATATTATGAGTATTTAGTGTAATTTGAACAATTATATAATAATTGTTTACCAAGTCATGAGGAATTAAATTTGAAAAAAGTGCATACCTCTTGAATCATTGTAATTGATTATGTGTGAATTGCTTGAGGACAGGCAATGATTCAAGTGTGGAGGAATTGACAAGTGACTAATTTACACTATATTTGAATGATATTTTATGCTATTTTAGTCACTTTAACAATATTATAGGAAGAAATGGATTATTTTGGCTATAATTGGTGTAAAATACTCTTAAGTGATTAAATGAGGTTTTTGTCACTTTTTACTTGCATTTTGTCCATAATTTGTATAGGAGTTGGAAATATACTTCCTTTGGATGAAGAGGAAGATGACAGTTTTGACATATCTTTGTATTTTGGCTATAACTTGAGTTACAATGATCGGATTGAGATGATTCTTGAACCATTTTGAAGATAAGAGATAGATCTACAAATCTTGTGAAGATATCAAAATCCAGTTTTAAGGTTTTCCCTGTCAAAAGGCCGAATTACAGTAGTCAATTTCTATTGGTCGAAACTGAAACAAGGCAGTGAGCAGTCAAGGGTATTTTGTCATTTTGCTGCCTACACAAATCCAAATGAGGTGATTCTTAATGCATTGGAAAGTTAACTCAAAGGGTTACGAGTTTCATGTTTTGGTCAAGAGTTAATTCAGCTTCTATCATCGAGAAAGGTTTAGTTGAAATTGAGGCAGAATTGGAGCAACATTGAAGACTGGACGGAAATTGCTAAGAATGGCGGGGGAGCAATTCGGCGGATTTTTGGCTGGATTCTGGTCAGATATGGCTGCTCTCCACTTGCACAACTTGTTTCCTCCTCCAATAATTCACAGCTATTGATGGACGTGTGACAACAACTTTGTAGCTATAAAAGTTATGTTTGAACCCTCATTTCTTGACTAAATCATCTATAAATAACCATGGACTTGCAAGGACAATGAGAGCTTGGAGAGTGCAATAAACCATAAAAATGTAGTTCTTACATTTTCTTAGTGTTAGGTTAGTATAGTATAGAATAGTTTAACTAGTAATTCATCCTTCTTATTTATTAGCTAGGCAAAGATGAAGAAGGAGATGAAGATGGAGGAGATGAACTCATGTGACAAGGGTTACATTTCCTTTTTAACTCTTTATCTTTTGTACTTGATTCTAGATTTAGTTAATATACAAGTTATGGATTTATATGTTATTATGTGTTTCTAATAGGGCTGTAAACGAGTCGAGTCGAGTCGAGTCTTGACTTAATTTTAGTGAGCTCGACGAGCCAACAATTTCAAGCTCGAGCTCGAGCTCGAAAAAAATAAAAAAATAAATAAAATAATATTTTTCTTAATAAATAATAAAATATTAAGGATATATATGTAATTTTACTAGTAAAATAAAAAAAATATATGTATACTTAAAATTAAAAAAATAAAATATATATATACTTAAAATAAAAAAAAAATATATATATATATATATACTCGAGCTTGCGAGCCGGCTCGCGAGCTAACGAGCTTAATATCTTGAGCTCGAGTTCGAGCTCGATTTCAACTCGAGCCAGCTCGAACTCGACTTGAACTCGATATTGATCGAGTTCGAGTCGAGCTTGACTCGAGCCGCTCGCGAGCAGCTCGGTTCGTTTACAGCCCTAGTTTCTAAAGTTTATACCTTGTGTTTGGTTGAACTTTCTATAATTGTTAGTGTTTATTATTTGGCTATTTGATGCTATTATTTTGAGTAAGTTATTTAGCACTTTAACTCTTTAAATCATGATTAACTTGGTACCATTAATTGTGATTATCTAAAGGTGTTGTTTCTTCAATGAAAATTGATATTTAACAATAGTTCAAGAAGTGCTAAACCTAGGGTGTACACTTACGAGAGTAGAGGTGCACTTTTGTGGCTTTGGTGATTCATTTCATGTAATTTCATAGAGATAATTAACTTGTAGCTAATTTCATAACCGCGAGAGTAGGTATGGATTAGTTATAAGTATAGTTGATTCACTACGAGAGTAGGTTTCACATGCATAAGGAAACTACGCCATAACTAGCAAAGATAGTAGTAATCAATGATCCAAAAATAGCATCTGCATGAGTAGTTAAGGAATACCATAATCTAAGGAGCTTTCATTTGTTATTATCTTATATAAGTTTAGCATAGTTTTATTTCTCTTAATTCATTGATCGTCTAAATAATAGAGAAGATTTAGTTGTGCCGGTAATTATCCAATCTTCCTCGTGGAATCGTGCCGATATATGCCCTAAACTACTAATTTGACCTGTATACTTGCAATCAAACGGGTATAAATGAGATTTAAACTTATACTTATATTAAAATCCCGTCACCTGCTCTGCTGTCACATAACTCCTTCCCCCTGCCTCACTCCACCCTGCTTCCCTCGTGGGTGCCCATAAGGGAATCTTTTTATATGTTCGGAATGTGGGGGGACGGGTGGTGCCCGCCACCATGAAACCTAGGTCCTGGGTTGCCCTTTCTCTCTCCTCCCCAGAGCAAATCCGGGCCGTCCATCCTTCAGATGGAGGACACGTGGACACCCTATCCACCGCCCACGTATTATAAGGCGCTCGGGGCGACGCGTGGACGGTGGATAGGGTGTCCACGTGTCCTCCATCCGAAGGATGGACTGCCCGAATTTGCTCGAAAAGACTAATATTACCATCACTATTACTATTAATAGTACTATTACTTGTATTTTGACCAATGCTATGCACAGGAATCTAATATAAAATAATAATAAATGAATTATTTATAATAATTATATGAAAAATGGTTAAAAACTCAAAAAGTAGTACTTGATTATCTAATTTATTATGTGTTTGTGTA
This sequence comes from Coffea humblotiana, assembly GCA_023065735.1. Taxonomy (NCBI): domain Eukaryota; kingdom Viridiplantae; phylum Streptophyta; class Magnoliopsida; order Gentianales; family Rubiaceae; genus Coffea; species Coffea humblotiana. The sequence goes on along the minus strand of CM041213.1, from coordinate 44,872,000 downwards.
TTTTATCTAAAACCTTAAACTGCACTAAAAATATGTAAAAAGAGACCATTTTTATACTTTAGTAGGGATGTGCTAGACATGTGAGTCAAGTTTCAACAAGCCCAAATTGAACTCACAAAAAGGTAAAACTTCTTGCTTTTGGACTTTAAACTCACAATGTGAGGCACATACGCAGATCACAAAGATATTAGGACTTCAGGCCTAATTCGTACTCAAACTAAGTTCATGATGAATTTATATGCATATGTTTTGTTGTCATTTGTTTTGGATTTTGTAAAATCCGATTATGAGAACTATTATAATGTTTAATGAAAATCAACAAAAAGCTACTCTTTGATACATATTGAATATAATATTTTTAGCTATTCAAAATATATAAACTAAATATAAATGCAAACAAAAAATAAAAAAGTAACTATCTAAAATCAAAATCTATAACCAGCTAAAATAATCAACAAGAGCAAGCCCACAATGTTCATATAATATTTTAAGATTACAAAAATTATAATATATATAGATTATAATAGTCATAGTTATACAATAATATACATAAGCACAAATAAAAATATATAAAACATATATTTTATATACTTAATTTTTGGGTGAACTTCAATTGAATTGAGCCTAATTAAGTTCAAGTTTGATTCATTATTAAATTAGGTCTTATATTGAAGTCCAAGTTAATTCCAATCCAATAATCTACAATGCTCAACTCTAAATTTTTCAGGCCTATTGATATGTCATAATTTATTGCAAAATTTATAATTATTTTTTCCTTGATTTTAGCCAAATATTGTATTAATTGATAGATTCTATTTATATTTGGTGTTTCATATCAATTATAGGGTGTTGGAGCGAAAAGTGCTTAAATGAAGATTTTTTGATGATTTGCACGTGGGCCAGAAAATCGGGAAAGAGTTTAGGCAGTTTCCTAATCCAAGTCAAATTCCAAAACAATTGACTGCTGATGGGGATTTCCTACCTTTTGGCCAGTCCATGTCATCCTAAAAAAAAAGAGAGTTTGAAGAAGTTGACTTGTAATAGGAAACCATCCCTTCAACTCAGTTAAATTATTCCTAGAAAATAGGGATTGAGGCAGACATCAGTTTATCATCTTTTTTTTTGGCTAGGAAGCGGGATTGCATTGTACTTTTGTCTTGACTTTTCTTTTTTGGCCGATTTTGGGGAGAAACAATTTGAAAGCTTCGACCAGATTTTTGCATGGCTTGTTCTCCATTAATGGAGAACTATTTTCATATCGGTTTCATCAGGAAAATTGCAAGTGTAAGCATTTTTGTTGGAATTTTTTGTTTGACTTTATCGAATTTTATCCAATTTTTGCCTATCTTTGTGCATATTTGTGATTGTTCCTGATAAACGATAGTTAGATATCTCAAATTTTTCTATTGCTAAGATTTTACACTCTAAGGTGTTAAGTATGACATGGTTAAATCTAAAAGTATCTTTTTAGTAAATATTTGAGATTTTGTGACTTTTACATTTTGTGGTTAACTTCTCTAAGTATTGTAAATATTTGTCTAGCATTTTTATGCAAATTGGTTCAACTATTAATCTTAGTTCTCTATATTTAAGAAATAAAACGGGTTTATGTAATTATTAATTTTAATTTGATGTTTATTTATGAATAGTATTCGGCTATACTCCGTTAGTATTGTTGTCTAGTAACCGGAGGTCTTCACTACAAGTGTCGATTTTCGCATCAAAAAGCGATGATAGCTATGAATATGTGGTTTTTAAGCAATGATGGCTGAGTAACCGGACTCCTTCATTTGGCCAATGTCGGAGTTCGCGTCAAAACGCTTAAATGGCTAAAGACTAAGTATTTCCCCCGAAAAAAAAAATCAATCAAGTGTGGGAATATTTTAGAAAAAGATGTGTTAATAGTGAAAAATGTGAAAGTGTTTGAATGAATTGTTAGCCCGCTGATCCATGAATTTTAATGTTGAGATTTTGCTTAATAGTCGAACCATTTGCTTATGGATGCTGGTTGAATATTTTATATTCTTAGATTAGTTAGTCATAAATTGAAAGAGTCCTTGATCTTGAAAGCTAACTGGAGGGATATTTCTTGAAAATTGCCGCTAATACTTGACATATGTTTTAATTGTATCTTGGCAATAGGTGATTCGAGTAATAGCCATTATTTAAATTCGATTGCTTGATTTGTGTTCTCATACTTGAGGACAAGCATGGTTTAGGTGTGAGGGAAATTGATAGGTCATAATTGTTGCCAAATTTATAATTATTTTTCCCTTGATTTTAGCCAAATATTGTATTAATTGATAGATTCTACTTATATTTGGTGTTTCATATCAATTATAGGGTGTTGGAGCGAAAAGTGCTTAAATGAAGATTTTTTGATGATTTGCACGTGGGCCAGAAAATCGGGAAAGAGTTTAGGCAGTTTCCTAATCCAAGTCAAATTCCAAAACAATTGACTGCTGATGGGGATTTCCTACCTTTTGGCCAGTCCATGTCATCCTAAAAAAAACAGAGAGTTTGAAGAAGTTGACTTGTAATAGGAAACCATCCCTTCAACTCAGTTAAATTATTCCTAGAAAATAGGGATTGAGGCAGACATCAGTTTATCATCTTTTTTTTTGGCTAGGAAGCGGGATTGCATTGTACTTTTGTCTTGACTTTTCTTTTTTGGCCGATTTTGGGGAGAAACAATTTGAAAGCTTCGACCAGATTTTTGCATGGCTTGTTCTCCATTAATGGAGAACTAATTTCATATCGGTTTCATCAGGAAAATTGCAAGTGTAAGCATTTTTGTTGGAATTTTTTGTTTGACTTTATCGAATTTTATCCAATTTTTGCCTATTTTTGTGCATATTTGTGATTGTTCCTGATAAACGATAGTTAGATATCTCAAATTTTTCTATTGCTAAGATTTTACACTCTAAGGTGTTAAGTATGACATGGTTAAATCTAAAAGTATCTTTTTAGTAAATATTTGAGATTTTGTGACTTTTACATTTTGTGGTTAACTTCTCTAAGTATTGTAAATATTTGTCTAGCATTTTTTGTGCAAATTGGTTCAACTATTAATCTTAGTTCTCTATATTTAAGAAATAAAACGGGTTTATGTAATTATTAATTTTAATTTGATGTTTATTTATGAATAGTATTCGGCTATACTCCGTTAGTATTGTTGTCTAGTAACCGGAGGTCTTCACTACAAGTGTCGATTTTCGCATCAAAAAGCGATGATAGCTATGAATATGTGGTTTTTAAGCAATGATGGCTGAGTAACCGGGCTCCTTCATTTGGCCAATGTCGGAGTTCGCGTCAAAACGCTTAAATGGCTAAAGACTAAGTATTTCCCCCGAAAAAAAAAAATCAATCAAGTGTGGGAATATTTTAGAAAAAGATGTGTTAATAGTGAAAAATGTGAAAGTGTTTGAATGAATTGTTAGCCCGCTGATCCATGAATTTTAATGTTGAGATTTTGCTTAATAGTCGAACCATTTGCTTATGGATGCTGGTTGAATATTTTATATTCTTAGATTAGTTAGTCATAAATTGAAAGAGTCCTTGATCTTGAAAGCTAACTGGAGGGATATTTCTTGAAAATTGCCGCTAATACTTGACATATGTTTTAATTGTATCTTGGCAATAGGTGATTCGAGTAATAGCCATTATTTAAATTCGATTGCTTGATTTGTGTTCTCATACTTGAGGACAAGCATGGTTTAGGTGTGAGGGAAATTGATAGGTCATAATTTGTTGCCAAATTTATAATTATTTTTCCCTTGATTTTAGCCAAATATTGTATTAATTGATAGATTCTACTTATATTTGGTGTTTCATATCAATTATAGGGTGTTGGAGCGAAAAGTGCTTAAATGAAGATTTTTTGATGATTTGCACGTGGGCCAGAAAATCGGGAAAGAGTTTAGGCAGTTTCCTAATCCAAGTCAAATTCCAAAACAATTGACTGCTGATGGGGATTTCCTACCTTTTGGCCAGTCCATGTCATCCTAAAAAAAACAGAGAGTTTGAAGAAGTTGACTTGTAATAGGAAACCATCCCTTCAACTCAGTTAAATTATTCCTAGAAAATAGGGATTGAGGCAGACATCAGTTTATCATCTTTTTTTTTGGCTAGGAAGCGGGATTGCATTGTACTTTTGTCTTGACTTTTCTTTTTTGGCCGATTTTGGGGAGAAACAATTTGAAAGCTTCGACCAGATTTTTGCATGGCTTGTTCTCCATTAATGGAGAACTAATTTCATATCGGTTTCATCAGGAAAATTGCAAGTGTAAGCATTTTTGTTGGAATTTTTTGTTTGACTTTATCGAATTTTATCCAATTTTTGCCTATTTTTGTGCATATTTGTGATTGTTCCTGATAAACGATAGTTAGATATCTCAAATTTTTCTATTGCTAAGATTTTACACTCTAAGGTGTTAAGTATGACATGGTTAAATCTAAAAGTATCTTTTTAGTAAATATTTGAGATTTTGTGACTTTTACATTTTGTGGTTAACTTCTCTAAGTATTGTAAATATTTGTCTAGCATTTTTTGTGCAAATTGGTTCAACTATTAATCTTAGTTCTCTATATTTAAGAAATAAAACGGGTTTATGTAATTATTAATTTTAATTTGATGTTTATTTATGAATAGTATTCGGCTATACTCCGTTAGTATTGTTGTCTAGTAACCGGAGGTCTTCACTACAAGTGTCGATTTTCGCATCAAAAAGCGATGATAGCTATGAATATGTGGTTTTTAAGCAATGATGGCTGAGTAACCGGGCTCCTTCATTTGGCCAATGTCGGAGTTCGCGTCAAAACGCTTAAATGGCTAAAGACTAAGTATTTCCCCCGAAAAAAAAAAATCAATCAAGTGTGGGAATATTTTAGAAAAAGATGTGTTAATAGTGAAAAATGTGAAAGTGTTTGAATGAATTGTTAGCCCGCTGATCCATGAATTTTAATGTTGAGATTTTGCTTAATAGTCGAACCATTTGCTTATGGATGCTGGTTGAATATTTTATATTCTTAGATTAGTTAGTCATAAATTGAAAGAGTCCTTGATCTTGAAAGCTAACTGGAGGGATATTTCTTGAAAATTGCCGCTAATACTTGACATATGTTTTAATTGTATCTTGGCAATAGGTGATTCGAGTAATAGCCATTATTTAAATTCGATTGCTTGATTTGTGTTCTCATACTTGAGGACAAGCATGGTTTAGGTGTGAGGGAAATTGATAGGTCATAATTTGTTGCCAAATTTATAATTATTTTTCCCTTGATTTTAGCCAAATATTGTATTAATTGATAGATTCTACTTATATTTGGTGTTTCATATCAATTATAGGGTGTTGGAGCGAAAAGTGCTTAAATGAAGATTTTTTGATGATTTGCACGTGGGCCAGAAAATCGGGAAAGAGTTTAGGCAGTTTCCTAATCCAAGTTAAATTCCAAAACAATTGATTGCTGATGGGGATTTCCTACCTTTTGGCCAGTCCACGTCATCCAAAAAAAAAATTGTGAGATCTAAATTATTTTAATTGTTTCTTTCATTCATTGATATTTGTATGCTTTCTGTTTTTAGTAGTTATGACTATTGTGTATGATTGAACAGTTGCACAATATTTAATTATTCACGTAGTTTATTTGCTAATTGGGGGTAGTTGAATCCGTAATTGTTTGATTACTCGCATCCTGGTAGCAACTGGCATAATTGGGTTTGTGTTAGAGAAACGTACAATCTAATTTAAATAAACCATCGTAGCATGTTTATTGATTAGAGTAGGGTTTTTTTAGTTTTAATGCAATTGGGGAATTAAATCCTATGATCGTACTTAGGGTTATTCCTAAATTAGAAAAATAATCAATGGTCGTACCTTGACTATCGAAACAGTAAGGAAAGACTGACTGTCAGATCGCATCGGCAGTTAAAAACTTACTTATTAATGAATATTGGATTTATTTGTGAATCGATGATCAGTTACATGAACCATATCTGAAGTGTATCCTTAGCTAGAGTTTTCTCATTATCTATCTCTCTTACTTATTTTTCGCAGTTGATTAGTTTAGTTAATACTTCATTAGCTTTTAATTCTCAAAACCCCATTTATCCCTGACTTGAAAAGGAGCAAATTATCCCCAATCCTTGAGGATACGACCCTACTTACCCTATATACAAATTAACAAGTTCTCGTGAATAAATTCTGGTATATCGGATCTAGCAAACTCTTCGAAATCAGGGTGAATTTAGTAACTCATTGCACATTCAGAGTCCCTGCCCCAATACTAGAATTGACACAAAGCTGCTTTGTTGGCACTTAGGATTATTATTATTATTACACAGGCTCGACACCTGTCACCTATTCGGTTGACTCCAGCTGGCCAGTCTTATATTTTAAGGACTAAAGTAAAGCAAGTCTTACTCACGTGGGATAGAATTTGTGCTTCAAGTACTAAAGTGTCATACTTTGAAATTCTTTTACATGGAGTTCTCTAAGAGCATGTCCAGTATTGGAGTAGCAATTTTCATAGTTGGATCGGCTCTGGCTAACTTGTTTTGGAGTCTTCTGGTGATTATTGTCAATAGCATGACTGGTTTTGGTGGTAAAGCAAGCTGGTTGGCAAACAACCTGAATGAAGGTCACCTTGACTACTACTATTGGCTGCTTGCCATCTTAGGTTTCATCAACCTTTTCTATTTTCTGCTTTGTTACCACTCCTATGAATCTCATCACAATAGGAATCTGCTGTTTAACAAACCATCAAAAAGAGACTGGTCTTTGGCTTCAGCTTGATCAGTATGTGGTAGTAATGTCTACCTTTTGCTTGAATATTGTATCTGTAATGATTTCCTCAACTGTACACTGCTTTGTTTGTTTTATATAGCCCATCGTTTGTTATTTATATTAAGTTATAGAGTCTTAAAGGATCAACAAGCAATGATTGAGATATCGCTAGGAATGAAATTTTAGAAGACAAACATTTTAAAATTCCAACTCAAATGGTAGCAACATTGACAAAGAAAATGAAGCCTTTAATTGGATTTTGATGTCTTTCCCTTTTACTGTTTAATTCTTTGCCCTTTGTAAGTTTATAATCTCTTCTAAAATGGACAAAAAACAACTATACGGATATAGTTGCGATTTAAAGACTTGAACACAAAGCTTGAAAATTAGAAGAAAAGCTTGAGGAATACTATAGGACTACTTCGGTACACTTTTAAAGACTTGAAGACAAAGATGTATTATTTTGATCTCTGGGAACTCAAATGAAATGTGAAGTACTTTACAGATATAGTTGCGATTTGCCCTTCAAAAAATGAAAAGCTGAAAATGATATATCTTGGCTTTCGCGTTGTTGTTGCAATTTGCCTATTTCAATCTATTTAATCTAGACATAGTTTTGTCTGAATCCATTGGTAGTTCCAATTCTTGGATGCGTTAAGATCGAAACTAATCGATTGATTGATGAATTTATTGTACTCTTTTTTTTTTTTGCCGAAACGATAAGTGATTTTATAGCTCAACAAATACTTTACAATTTCAAGTAAAGACTTGAGGGAACTATACAGTCAGTGCTAACTATCACTGAGGAATCCAAAATTCCTGATCATCAAAAAAGTCTAACGCATGAGCGCTAATTCTATGACTAATATGGTTAATATCCCTGTTAACTAAACAAAAGGGGCACATGCGAAACAGGTACTTGAGACTGTGTATATCCTCCAGCAGTGTTACCACTCGCATATCCTGAGATTTCGTCTGCTGGATGAGGTGGAGCATCTGCTTATTCTGGACATGAACTTCTAACCTCTCCAAATTCTGGACTACAGCTTTACACATCAGGAGTTTAATAGTTGTTAGTTCATCAATTAGCTTATGACCAGAACATCTTTCCTGTAAATCCCATCCTCTCATCATTCGTTGATTATCCAAAGAGACAGTTGCTCCAATCCCCATTTGAGGGCTGTGTTTACTCTTTTCTATAGCAAACCTTAATCTCAGAATGTCTTCTGTATCTTCTTGTAGCTGTGGGGGTCTCGTCTGATCTCCTGTTTCTTCTGTACTCATCCTTAAACAAATGTGTTTATATCCCTCACTTCTCGAACTTGCCTCCATCACCGAGGTCCACCATCTGCTAAAGCAACCTTGCAAATTTATAATTCCCTCCCATTGGATTGGTGCCATTCTCCACGCCAGTTTGACATGATTGCAGTTAAGCAACGCATGTTCCAATGTTTCACTTTTCTCTCCACACACTCTACATATAGGATCACCTTGTTTTGTTCTACTGTGAATAAGTTGTCTTACAGGTAATGCTTGGTTCAGACATTTCCATAAGAAGAGCTTCACTTTGTGCTTGATATTCAGTTTCCACAGGTGCTTCCAATTTTTCTGACCTTGTTTACTCCAGCTAGAACTAGCTGGTCCCTTGGACTCCTGCTCGTAGTCCTTCAGACCTTCAGTTTGTACCCTATAGGCTGATCTAACTGAGTAATTCCCATTTGAGTTATGAATCCAGAAGTTGCTATCCTCTCTATCTACTAAACTTATGGGGATGCTTAGTATGCGTTCTACCTCCATTGGGCTGAAGTTCTTGAAGAGTAGGTTCTTGTTCCATCTTCTCTGGGCAATCAAGTCTGCTACCTTAACCATGTTACATCCTTGTAGCTTCTGTGTGGTGACTCTTCCATATCGTATCATTGGAACCCAGCTGTCCTCCCATATGTTAGTGCTCTTCCCATTACCAATTCTTCTTCTAATTCCTTCGTCGACCATCTACCTAGATCGCATCAGTCCTTTCCAAAGCCATGAAGCATTCCCAGCAACTTTACACTTGAAGATAGATTCCTTTGGATGATATTTGGACTTTAGCACTCTACTGACCAGCAAGTTTGGTTGAGTGAGTAACCTCCAAACTTGCTTTCCCAATAAGGCTAGATTGAAAGCCTCCAAATCCTTGAATCCTAAGCCACCAGCATTCTTGTCCCGTGACATATTATTCCAAGCTTTCCAGTGCATTTTGTTCTTCCCATTCGCCTCACCCCACCAATAGTTTGCCATTGTGGAGTTAATCTCTTTGCACAATTGTTTAGGTAGCTTGAAGCAAGACATTGTGTATGTTGGCATTGCCAATGCCACAGACTTGAGCATAATCTCCTTGCCTGCTGCATTCAAAAGTTTATTTTTCCACTTTTTTAGTCTCTGTTGAATACTGTCTTTAATGTATCCGAACAGCTGCTTTTTAGATCTTGTTACCACCATTGGAAGACCTAAGTATTTACCTTGAGTGACAACATGAATATTTCCCAGAGCTTGACTGACTTCCTTCTTCGCTTCCTGCTCCATGTTGTTGCTGAATATGACTGCTGATTTTTCAAAGTTTATCAGCTGGCCTGTTCCTCTTTCTTATACTTTAAGTATCCTTTTGAGCTCTTCTGCATTCTGGGAATTAGCTTTACAAAAGATCAAAGAGTCATCTGCAAAAAATAAATGGGTTAGTCTAGGTCCCTGCCTGCTGATTCTCATGCCTTCAACTTTTTTCTCAGCCGCTGCCTTTTGGAGGAGGTTGGAAAAGCCTTCAGAGCATAAGAGGAATAGATATGGTGACAGTGGGATCACCCTGTCTAATTCCCCTTTGTGGCACAACATACTCCTTGACTTCTCCATTAACCAGAAATGAGTAAGATGCAGTAGAAATGCATTCCATGATCCAGTTTCTCCATTAGTCATTAAAACCCACCCATTTTCTGCATTACAGCTTCCAGGAACCTCCACTCCACCTTGTCATAAGCTTTAGACATATCTAATTTTACAGCCATAAAGCCATCTTTCCCATGCCGTTTGTTTTTAAGATAGTGTAAAAACTCATGTGAAATCATAATGTTGTCTAGGATTTGCCTCCCAGGAACAAAGGCAGGCTGATTTTTACTGATACAGAAATGAAGAACCTGCTTCAGCCTATTAGCTAGAACCTTTGCTATTATTTTATAGACTGTCGTGCACAAGCTAATAGGCCTGTAGTGCTTAAGGGATGTTGGAATCAGAATTTTAGGAATGAGAGAAATGACTGTATGATTTACAGACTTGAGCAGATGACTAGTGTGGAAGAAAGTTTGAACAGCTTCTACCAAATCTTTCTTAACTATTTCCAAAACTTTTGGAAAAAAAATGGGAGGCATTCCATCAACACCCGGAGCTTTATCAGGATTCATAGAAAAGAGGGCTGATCTAATCTCCCATTCGTCTACAGGTTTTGTTAGGTTGTCATTCATACTACCTGAGATTATGTGTGGAATACCATTTAACACTTCCTCCAAATCATTTGCTTCTGAAGTCTTGAAGAGTTCCCTATAATAACTATCAATCTCTACACTGAGCTCATCTTCATTAGTAGTCCATGTACCATCCTCTCTTTGAATGTTCACCACTTTGTTCCTCCTCCTTCTCCCATCCACACTGGCATGGAAGAATCTGGTATTCTTGTCTCCATCCTTAAGCCATTGCACCCTTGCTTTTTGACCCCAGTGGATCTCTTCTTCTCTATAAGCCTCTTTCAACCCATTCTTAAGACACTTCTTCCTCTCTCGTTTACCCTCAATGTCAGTCAGTTTTAGTTCCTGTAGTTGATCCTTGATTTTCTGTATTTTTTCTTTTGAATTGCTATGTATTTTACTCTTCCACTTCAGTAGTGTTACTCTACACCGTTTCACTTTCTGCACGACCTTGAACATCCTTGAGCCATCGTCTCTTTGTTCCCACGCCTGTTTGACAACATCCTTGATGTCATCTCTCTATAGCCATTTTTATCAAAGTAGAATCTCTTCTTTCTCCTGATTTGTGCTGGCTTTGTATCGGTAATCAACATGCTATGATCTAATGCAAAGGAATCCTGGTGTTTACACTTAACCTTGTCAAAAATTTGGAGCCATGGATAGCTACACAAACCTCTATCTAGTCTTTTTATTTCCCCCTCACATTCCCAATTATTACACCAGGTCCATGGATGACCCTCAAAGCCAACATCCATCAATTGATTATCATTGATAAAGTCCTTGAATGTTTTAAAACTGCCTTCCTCCCTCCAATTTTCACCCCATTTTTCTTCATTTGAAACAATATCATTAAAGTCACCTGCCATAATCCATCTATCTCCCCACAACATTTTCCTAGCCTGCAGTACTTGCCATTGCTGTTTCCTAACTTGATCATCACTGCTTGCGTATATGCCAATAAACCACCACTCACATCTACTTTCCTTATCCTCTAATTGTGCTTCAATTGTAAAGGCAAATCTTGAGCACTTGTTTTATCCTAATCTCCTCCCTTCAAAGTAATGCTATCCCTCCTGCCTTGGTCATGGCTTCCACTATGATAGTTTCATCAAATCTCAAAATATTTTTGACTTTTCCAAGTACTTACTTCTATTTTTGGTTTCACACGAGAACACTATGTCTGGAGAGGAAAGGTTGTTCACCTCTCTCAACTGGGGAATTGTCAAGGGGCTCCCCACACCTTGACAATTCCACACTAGTACTCTCATTTAACCATTGGGGTCCATAAAGAGTTGGACCCCTCCCCCTCCTCCATAGCAGCTGTCAAGTTACCCATCACATCCACCTTGTTCCTCTTACTCTCCTGCATGGTGTCCTCATCAATATCCATATCAAGTTCCCCATTTAACCCTTTCCTTTTTCCAGCTTTCCTTTCCCTAACCGCGTTGATGTTCATTTCTTTCGCTGGTTGCTTAAGTGTCCTTGGGGATCTTAGAGTTCTCTGGATTCGTCTGGACTGTTTAACCAGAGCCTCTTTGATCTTTAGTCCACCCTCAACAGATGTATTCGTAGTTTCAGCACCTGGTGTTTCATCCTTCTGTCCTTCAGCCCATGGGATTTGGATTATCAAGCTAGCTTGTTCCTCCTCCATCATTTGGCCTTCAAAGGTTGGTTCTACTGTGACCTGTCCTTCTGGTTGAGTTATCCCCTCATTTGAGCTTGGCCTTTTGGGCTCCAAATTACCCCCCTTTGATTGTCCTATGTCTAGAATTTCCTTTAATTCCGAACCCACATTGCTACCAGATACATTGAGCCTATCCGAGTGTACTCTCATATCTTCTTTCATACCACTCCCCTGGCCTTCCTGGCGCCTAACACTGCTTGTCCCCAACCCCTTGTCAGCCGCAAGCTTCCTAGCTACACTGCTTCCATTGTAAACTTGAGTATCCAATGCTGTTTCCTGACCCTCTGAGTGCCTTTGCTCCCTCCAGTCCCCATCCTGAAGTCTCTAGTGATGTCTTTGGGGGTTATACACTGTACCACCTTGTTGTTTTTGCTGGGAACTCCTCACATTGCCTGCCCTTAACCAAGGGCCATAGTGGTTATCCTTTTTCCCCACCCCCTTGTCACCTTGCCTCTTACAATTTCTCTCACTGTGTCCTATGATACCATACTTGTAACAAAAGTCTTGGCACCTCTCATACTCGAAACTAGCCCATTTAGTTTGTTCCCCCATCCTGACAATGGTACCTCTTAGCAGTGGTTGTGATATGTCTGCCACCACAAGAAGTTTCAGATGTCTGCCTTCTTTCCCACCAGTCTGAGGAACAATTACCTCTCTTACCGTTTGAAAATTTGAACCAATTCTTTTTCCAACTTCCTTTGACATCCAATGTACTGGCAAATTCCATACCTGTACCCATAAGGGAACTGACCTAAATGCCTCGTCATCCTCCTCTATCCCTTCATACCACTCACTTAGCACCAGCACCTGGTTGTCCACTATCCACGGTCCACCAGTCAGAATCCTCTGTCTATCATTTTCTGATGGTAAGATGAATTGGAACAGATTAGGACCTAGCTCCACCACTTGTAGTTCTCTTGGGTAGCTCCACGCAGCTATCACAAAGTTCTTGATCCCAGTATAGTTCAATACTTTCTCTCCCACGACCTTACCAATCAAACTGCTCCTGCATTCTTGAACCCCCTCCACCTATTTCCTCCTTTCCTAGACTAGTTGTTTGGAGCTCTGCACTTGAGAGATCAAAATTTTGCATAATCTCTGCTAGTTCATCCACCATGGGGAAAGTAAATCAAATGGTATTCCACACACTTCTCTTCGAGTAGGAACTCTAACAAAGTTGTAAACCAAAAGGAACGGATCTACTCTATACTACCAGAAAAAGGCTAAAAAAAGAAGAGGAGAGCTTAGACAAACTAAAAGATGATAGCTTGGGAAAGCAAAATATGGATATGAAATTACCTGCCTCAGCTCGTACTGGTTTCCAGAGGGTCTGGATGCAGTAATGCAGATCTACGGTTTAAAAGACTCTCTATCGCATCTCCATCCTAATGTCGCTTCAGCTCCCCTGCTCCTTCCTCTGTTTTTTGTTTCTTTCTAATTCCTTGTTTCTCGCGTTTTTAGATTTCGTCTCCGTCAGTGGGGTTTGTCTGTCAATGGTGTCCGCACCCTAGCCAGTTAAAAGGGTTGTTGGTGCCGTTCTGCAGAATGTTGTTGTAGATCCGACAGCCTTTAAGATCCAAAGCATATTAAAGAAGTCCAGAAAGAAAAGTAGTTGCAGAAATAAATGCACCAAGCTGAGTTCCGTTAGTGCGGTTGAAAGTTCAACCTTTCAAAGTTAACTTTTGCAAGCTTGTCTGAAGCTCCCACCACAGGGAGAGAAAGCACTTTTGGAGAGAGAAATTCCTCCAGTAGAGAGAGGATCCTTTTGTGAATTTATTGTACTCAATCAACTAGATTTTGACAAGTACATTAACGTATTAGAAAGTATATTTATTCTATGATTGAATGCAAGTTCAGCATATTAATGCAAATAAATAGCCAGGTGTTATTAAGCACATCTATTATTATTAGCCAAATTTATCATATAATGCTTTGCGTGAGATTGTGAAGATCATGGAATATGCATTATTGAATTAGATCAATAAAGTCAAATTACTACGTAATTTTTTTGATAGAAAAAATCAGTTTATTCAATAAATCTGCACTAGTTACAAAAAATACACCAAACAAACATCACACAAATATATATAACTCTAAAATCTTTCTCTCCAACATGATACAAAGCTGCATGGTTGACTTACTAATATCTCTGCAAAGGTAAAATTAGAGAAATTTTTTGACAAGTGTAATTGCTGAGGTACCAATTATAGGAAACAAGTATTAAAACTTCTGCCAGCCAGAATCTGTTTGACTTTTTTATTTTCTCTTTTGCCAAAAAAAAAAGAATTAGACGGTGAATCTGTTTGAATCAAGCCCTGAGTATTTTAGTACATTTGTGCTGCCTTCATGTTTCAGAATTTCCCTTTTCTGGTCATTCCATCCATTTCTTGGTTTTTAGTGTTTGGGAAATAAAAGAATTAGAAATTTATCAGCGAGTGGAATTAAAAAAAAATTAACGTGTGTCTACTTAAGAAAAGGATCAGGGCCTCACAAACCAATTTTGTCCAATCCAAATCGATTTGTGTACATCACAGCCGACCCTTCTCTAGATTTTGACATCAAACATGCAGAATTAAAAGAATGAAAATGTAGTACCTGAATTGAGTTATCAAAAAGCAATTCCAATACCTAGGGAACTAATGAGAAGCTGGAGAGCCCAAATTTTTAATTTAAATATTTAATTTAAGCTCTAATATATGCACTCAACTTTATTAATCTACTAGTTTTTCATACAATTACTGCCAAATTATCAGTTGGTGAAGAGCTTGAAGTCATCTATTGAATGTGTACTGAGAAGAAGGGTAAGATTCTATCTATGATAAATAACTTGCATATTAGTTAACGTATCAAATTGTTTCAAAGGCCTAAGAAACAACAAATTTCATTTATGTTATAGCTCCCTATAGGAAGGCCTGTATGTTACAGCCCACCCTATTCAAAAGTAATGACTTCCCATCCTTAAAAATTGCTTCCTACATCCCAAAATATGCCACATTTTAAGATTTTAGCTTTCGAAAATTGTGCATTTATAGTTACAATTGCTCAATTTTATCCTTCAAAATTCAGAATCTGAATGCTATGACAAAAGAAGACAAGGGATTACAGTGAACTTTCGAAAATAATAAACGATTTTGGACATGTAAAAAAAAAAATTATGACAGATTTAATGGGACAAACGAATTGGTTCTTCATATTCGGTGACAAAGCCCGAATCCATAGCCATGGAGGCAGAACTTCTACCTCTATGATGAGGTCCTTTGTACCTCTATGATGGTACAAAATTTTCAATTTTTCTGGGAGCAAAATAACACTTGTTCAACAACGACAATTTCAAGAACTATAAGTTTTGAGACATTTTCTACATAAATGGTTTAAATGAAATCCTGTATGACTAAAGGTCCTCTATTGGTGAATAGTAAACATGTCATTGTAGTAAAATAAGCTGAAAACTGGACCATGTTCTCTCACCCAACTTTTTCGACTGAGCCCTTCTCAGAATTTCCAACTTCACCAAATCAGTTTGACTTCATGGGATATACGTGTCATCAATTTGACGATCCTTACCTCTTGAATACAAGTGAATTGGTTTGAGTTTCTTTGTGCCGTTTGCTTAGATTAATTCTAGCAGCTTTAGTTTATCAAGTTTTGTCGTTAATTAGTGGAATAAATGGCTAAAAGGTCATTTATATCTATATGTATTGTAGGGGAGGTTTTAGTGGAGGCCTCCTGGATGGCTTTCAAACCTCCCATACTTTTTTTTCTAGATTTTTCATTATTTTAATACATAAATTCAGCTAAAAAGTTTGAAATAATGTGATTTACAACTACTCCTATGATAATTCAAATTTAAAATTTAAAACTCAAAACTTTCTTTCCCACTTCAAATGAGTGCTTAATAAATCATTTATAGTTTGTTTTTAGATTTTGACCACTTTTTCCTTCCATAAGTAAAGAAAATAAATTTGGATTATTTGATTAGTCCCGTATTAAAATCATTCACCCCATTACAATTTTATCACTTTAGCCCATTTTATTCCTTGATTAATAAATATTGATTTGTCAAATATAAGGAATAATCTGATTAGTCCCATTTTTTAATCATTTATATAGTGACATTTTTTAGCACTTTCCTTCTAGATATATACATAGATTTGTCAAATATTCAAATAACATATCCATTTATAACCATTCTTCAACCATTTTATCTATTGCAACTAAATTAGTTTTTTTTTAGCCTTAAACTTATCCTATTAAACGATTGTTCCAACTAATGTAATAAACATTCTGACATACAACGTCATCTAGATAATTTTTGACATGCTCAAAACTTTATCTGGATAATTTTGCATATAACGTGTACATCAGAAAGTGCACATAAAACAAAATTTTTTTATGAATTTTAAATTAATAAAAGTGGGAATTTAGATGGTTATTTTTTGGAATGTTTATCAAAAATTTTAAAACAAATATTTGATAAAATAATTATCCTGGGTGGTCATCACAAAAAATAATAGCATTTCACCAAAGTTACCCCCAATTACTTTTCCTTGATGATTATAATTCTAACTCGTTATTTGAAAAAAAAACACTTGAAAAGTGAGATAATGAATCTTTAATAATAAAAGGAACAGAAAGATTGGAGTATAGTGTTGGAAAGGGTATAAGAAAGGTATTGAATCCTAAATAGTTAAAGGAGCATAAAGATAGAAGTATAGGATTGGGGAGGGTAAAGTCAAGGGAGCTATAGTGGTGAGTTGGGATGAAATTATCAAAATAGGTTATTTATGTGGATCAAATAGATATAGTTTTACATGATTTTGGTTATCTTATCCATTTATAATCCACTACAAAATTTTATTTATTTTTCTCTCATATCCGTTGAATAACAAAATAAGATATCATTGTAATCAACAAAATAAGAACACATTGCATTAATAAATAAATTTTTACCTAAAAAATAAAAAAAATGTTACATAGAAGAACCAATAGTGGTATCATAAGGAGTTTCAATTTTGTCGCTCTATAAGAATCTCAAAATAATTTAGGTGTGAATGCAAGGAATCAATTAACACTTAATGAGTTAATTAAAACTTTGATGGAAGGGAGGGAGAAAATAGGATAAAATTTAACAAAAATTAAAAAAATAAAGAATAAGAAAATAATGTTAAATATGCCTTTGCAAAAGGTAGAATATAATTAGTGATTTAAATTTACTTACTAATGAATTTGAATCTACATCTAATTTAATTAAGTCTAAATAGGTAGTCCCAATCTATCTATTTAATAGCCACTTATTAATGAATTTTAATCGGGTTACCCAATTGAAGTTAATAAAATTGTATATCCATACTCATTTGTTAAAAAACAAATTGAAAATTTGGTCATTATTTACAACTATATATGGAGAGTAACAAGACAAAAGGTAAATAGGTTGTAAAATTGGGTAAGAGATCACATAATTCGATAGAAGCAGGGTAGGGTGAAGAAAAGGTAGAATTTGTGAGAGACAGAAGAGTTGCAGGGATGTGGGAAGTTTGGATTAGTAAGGCGAGGAAGAGGATAATGAAAAGTAGGGGAATGTTAACAAGAAGTGGCGCAGAAAATGAAAACATGGAAAGGAGAGGTAACAATTTGTGGTTGCTGCGCTTTTAGTATTACTTTAGATATTTTTGTGACCTTTGTTCATATTTGTTAATATATGTTAAGGTATTAAATAAAGTACATAAATACAATATAAATTAGATACTAAAATAGTACTCTTTTAATTTTTTAAACCTTTTTTCATGTAACTAATATAAATAATTCATTTACTATTATAATTATATTAAACGTAATTCCGTGCAAGCCCTGAGTATGTTAGTACATTTGTGCTGTTTTCATCTTTCAGAATTTCCCTTTTCTGGTCATTCCATCCATTTCTTGTTTTTTAGTGTTCGGTAAATAAAAGAATTAGAAATTTACCAGTGAGTGGAATTAAAAGAAAAATTAACGTGTGTCTACTTAAGAAAAGGATCAGGGCCTCACAAACCCAATTTTGTCCAACTCAATTCGATTTGTGTACATCACAGCCGACCCTTCTCTAGATTTTGATATCAACGATGCAGAATTAAATGAATTAAAAAGTAGTACCTGAATTGAGTTATCAAAAAGCAAATTCCAATACCTAGGGAACTAATGAGAAGTTGCAGAGCCCAAATGTTACAAAATTTTCTGGGAGCAAAATGACACTTGTTCAACAACGACAATTTCAAGAACTATAAATTTTGAGACATTTTCTACATAAATGGTTTAAATGAAATCCTGTATGACTAAAGGTCCTCTATTGGTGCATAGTAAACATGTCATTGTAGTAAAATAAGCTGGAAACTGGACCATGTTCTCTCATTCAACTTTTTCCACTGAGCCCTTATTAGAATTTCGAACTTCACCAAATCAGTTTGCGTATATTGCGAGCTTATTCAAGCATGAGGAGTTTGACTTCATGGGATATAATTTACATCACTTTGACGATCCTTACCTCTTGAATACAAGTGAATTGGTTTGAGTTTCTTTGTGCCGTTTGCTTAGATTAATTCTAGCAGCTTTAGTTTATCAAGTTTTGTCGTTAATTAGTGGAATAAATGGCTAAAAGGTCATTTATATCTATATGTATTGTAGGGGAGGTTTTAGTGGAGGCCTCCTGGATGGCTTCCAAATCTCCCATACTTTTTTTTTCTAGATTTTTCATTATTTTAATACATAAATTCAGCTAAAAAGTTTGAAATAATGTGATTTACAACTACTCCTATGATAATTCAAATTTAAAATTTAAAACTCAAAACTTTCTTTCCCACTTCAAATGAGTGCTTAATAAATCATTTATAGTTTGTTTTTAGATTTTGACCACTTTTTCCTTCCATAAGTAAAGAAAATAAATTTGGATTATTTGATTAGTCCCATATTAAAATCATTCACCCCATTACAATTTTATCACTTTAGCCCATTTTATTCCTTGATTAATAAATATTGATTTGTCAAATATAAGGAATAATCTGATTAGTCCCATTTTTTAATCATTTATATAGTAACATTTTTAGCACTTTCCTTCTAGATATATACATAGATTTGTCAAATATTCAAATAACATATCCATTTATAACCATTCTTCAACCATTTTATCTGTTGCAACTAAATTAGTTTTTTTTTAGCCTTAAACTTATCCTATTAAACGATTATTCCAACTAATGTAATAAACATTCTGACATACAACGTCATCTAGATAATTTTTGACATGCCCAAAACTTCATCTGGATAATTTTGCATATAACGTGTACATCAGAAAGTGCACATAAAACAAATTTTTTTTATGAATTTTAAATTAATAAAAGGGGCATTTAGATGGTTATTTTTTGGAATGTTTATCAAAAATTTTAAAACAAATATTTGATAAAACAATTATCCTGGATGATCATCACAAAAACAAGTAGTATTTCACCAAAGTTACACCCAATTACTTTTCCTTGATGACTATAATTCTAACTCTTTATTTGAAAAAAAAACACTTGAAATGTGAGATATTGAATCCTAAATAATAAAAGGAACAGAAAGATTGGAGTATAGTGTTGGAAAGGGTAAAAGAAAGGTATTGAATCCTAAATGGTAGAGGGAGCATAAAGATAGGAGTATAGGTGTGGGGAAGGTAAAGTCAAGGGAGCTATAGTGGTGAGTTGGGAGGAAATTATCAAAATAGGTTATTTATGTGGATCAAATAGATATAGTTGTACATGATTTTGGTTATCTTATCCATTTACAATCCACTACAAAATTTTATTAATTTTTTCTCCCATATTCTTTGAATAACAAAATAAGATATCATTGTAATCAACAAAATAAGAACAAAAATAAATAAATTTTTACCTAAAAAATAAAAAAAAGCTTCACAGAAGAACCAAAAGTGGCGATCATAAGGAGTTTCAATTTTGTTGCTCTAAGAATCTCAAAATAATTTAGGTGTGAATGCAAGGAATCAATTAACACTTAATGGGTTAATTAAAACTTTGATGGAATGGAGGGAGAAAGTAGGATAAAATTTAACAAAAATTTAAAAAATAAAGAATAAGAAAATAATGTTAAATATGTCTTTGCAAAAGGTAGAATATAATTAGTGATTTAAATTTACTTACTATTAATTTGAATCTATGTCTAATTGAATTAAGTGTAAATAGGTAGTCCCAATCTATCTATTTAATAGGCACTTATTAATGAATTTTAATTGGGTTACCCAATTGAAGTTAATAAAATTGTATATCCATACTCATTTGTTAAATAACAAATTAAAAATTTGGTCATTATTTACAACTATATATGGAGAGTAACAAGACAGAAGGTAAATAGGTTGTAAAATTGGATAAGAGATAGCATAGTTCGATAGAAGTAGGGTAGGGTGACGAAAATGTAGTATTTGTGAGAGACAGAAGAGTTGTAGGGATGTGGGAAGTTTGATTAGTGAGGCGAGGAAGAGGATAATGAAAAGCAGGGGAATGTTAACAAGAAGTGGCGCAGAAAATGAAAACATGGAAGGGAGAGGTAACAATTTGTGGTTGCTGCGCTTTTAGTATTTCTTTAGATATTTTTGTGACATTTGTTCATATTTTTTAATACACGTTAAGGTTTTAAATAAAGTACATAAATACAATAGAAATTAGATACTAAAATAACACTTTTTTAATTTTTTAAACCTTTTTCCATGTAACTAATATAAATAATTCATTTACTATTATAATTATATTAAACGTAAATCCGTGCAAGCCCTGAGTATGTTAGTACATTTGTGCTGCCTTCATCTTTCTGAATTTCCCTTTTCTGGTCATTCCATCCATTTCTTGTTTTTTAGTGTTCGGGAAATAAAAGAATTAGAAATTTACCAGCGAGTGGAATTAAAAAAAAATTAACGTGTGTCTACTTAAGAAAAGGATCAGGGCCTCACAAATTCAATTTTGTCCTATTCAAATCGATTTGTGTACATCACAGCCGACCCTTCTCTAGATTATGATATCAACCATGCAGAATTAAAAGAACGAAAATGTAGTACCTGAATTGAGTTATCAAAAAGCAATTCCAATACCTAGGGAACTAATGAGAGAAGTTGGAGAGCCCGAATGGTAAAAAATTTTCAATTTTCTGGGAGCAAAATGACACTTGTTCAACAACGACAATTTCCAGAACATAAATGGTTTAAATGAAATCCTGTATGACTAATGGTCCTCTATTGGTGCATAGTAAACATGTCATTGTAGTAAAATAAGCTGAAAACTGGACCATGTTCTCTCATGCAACTTTTTCCACTGAGCCCTTCTCGGAATTTCCAGCTTCACCAAATCAGTTTGCGTGTATTGCGAGCTTATTCAAGCATGAGGAGTTTGACTTCATGGGATATAACTACTAAAAATCCTAAAATTTTCTCAAAGTATTACTCACTACCAAAAACGATAAAACTAAGGCATATTTGTAGCCTTTACACGACCCTACTCTTAATCAAATTACAACTCACTTAACTAAACATTAACTACTAAGAAAAGACTCTAATTCGGCTACTAACAAAAGCAACTAACTCAAACTCAATTCCAACCATGATCAACATGATCTTAGCCAATTATTCTGTTAAAAATAACGATTCACTAACATGAAACCAACATTAATCAATCCAACCTCAACAGTCGGCTGGAAAAATTGAATAAAACAAAGGACAACCATAACTAATAACAAGACCATTCACTTAAGACTCAAATTGATGCCAACAAACTTGATAAGTTTCAAAGTCAACTAGATATCGCATCACTCACATAACGGGATCGTGATCTGACCACCGCTCACAGCGACGAGGAAGTAAATGATTTTGACATTTGAATTATGAACCACACATGTCCTGACCTATTTATCATCAAGAATCCCAACTGCGCGCATGGTCCTTGAGTTTGTAGAATACATTTTCTTTGCAAATAATTTCTGCATTCTTTACGTAATGCTTATCAGAAATGATTCCGGATCACATTGTTTGGTTTTCTAAACTGTTCCCAGGTCCCAATAGTTGAGGATCTAACTGCATTCAAGCATCTTCCACGACTTCATTTACAAAAAAAGTCAAAGATTTCATAGCACAGTTTGCTTAAAATAAAAGATTTGTTTCAACATTTTAAATTGACCTTCGTACCTAGTGCCTCGGTTAGACTTAGCACTAGAAATAAATTAATATGTGAAGGTTTATTTCAATGATTTGCCATACAAGTACTCCTACTTTCTGTTCTATTGTTAATGAATTTGCTTCTTCCATACTTGCATCATAATTCGCAGGTAACAACCCATTTTGTAGAGTATATATGCTCCATTGCTCGACTTCAGCAGCTCCAAAATGAGTGCGAAGTTCAATTCTGCCAACAATTGATGTGAGACCCCCACAGCAATCATTCCATTAAACCAAAGTGACTGGTTATTACGGTAAAAGGTTGGGTAGACCTGATTTTATAGATCATGTGGTCTAAATTTTGCCGCACCATCAATTCTTGAGTTGGTAAAATTGTATGATAAAATTTGAACCACAAGATCTACATAGATCAAATCTATCCAATTGTTTTGCTAGTTATTATAACACATGAGGGCAAAGCTGGAAGGATGATTTTCAAAAGCAATCTTAGGTTAATGGAAAAGCGACGTTATCCATATATACTTCCCTCTAAGCTTCGTGAGCTTACGGGTTTGAGCTTCCAATACAAACGTATGAAACTCTTTCATTTCAAATCTGACGATACCAAATTGAAGATCAAAACAGCAAGAATTCCTCAAATGGCCGTACATTGTAAATGAACCACACATTCTGATCCCATTTCACATGTTTTTTCTTACTACGAAGGCACACGTTTCTTTGCGACAAGTCGCAGGGCATTTTTCTTAAGCATAGCAAGACCCGGTAAAACATCAGTATCAATGTCCTCTTTCTTCACTCCAGAAGGCAATCCCCAATTGAATGAGTTCAAAAGATTAGCAAGTGCAAGCTCCACGGTTGCTAGTCCCAGGGAGTATCCCGGACAGCCTCTTCTGCCTGCCCCAAACGGGATCAATTGAAAGTGTTTCCCTGTTGCATCTATAGTGCTATTCAAGAATCTCTCAGGCAAGAACTCATGTGGATTTTCCCAATACTCAGGATCTCTTCCAATTGCCCAAGCATTCACGTAAACGGTAGTCTTGGGCTGGATCTCATACCCGTCTAGGATGCAACTTTCCATTGTGTATCTTGGGAGTAAAAGAGGAGCAACTGGGTACAGTCTCATAGTCTCCTTGACGATTGCTTTGAGATAGGGAAGCTTTTGGATATCATCTTCATCTATCATTTTTTTCTCTCCAAGCACCCCTTGGATTTCGTTTTGAGCTTTTTCCAGTGCCGTAGGGTTCTTGATAAGTGCTGTCATTGCCCAGATTACTGTGCCTGCTGAAGTTTCTGACCCGGCAAAAAATACATTCTGCAGTTGTTTATTGAAAAACAAAAAGAGAATCATCAATGAATTTCCTAAGCCTAAAACTTTTCATGTGTTTGGGTTGAAGATCATTTAGAAATTTTTTCGGACAGTAAAAATGTAAAATTTTTGGAATGTGAGGTATGGGCGATAAAGAGGCGGGTAAACAATATGTTTAGGAAATATTACAAATTCTTTTTTCCAAAAAAAAAAAGGCTGATTCAAATGCTTGTTGCTCATCAAGACCAATTGTATCCAATTGAAATGAATAATCAATTTGTGTAACACAAAATTAAGACTCTCATCCCATCCAATTCTGGTGGAGACCCAAAACATAACCTCTCTATCAGAATTTGAACTTGGAGTTGGTATGTAATAGTGCCAATTAACTTAAGGATGTAAAAAGAAAAACAAATAAGTAACGCTGTGTTTGGCTTTGTGTCAGAATTAAATTGTATCGTATTCATATTAAGTAGCATTATTTTTCATAAGATATGATTGCAATTTCAAGTAGAAAAGAACTAAACAGAACCTGTGTATCACACTCTGTATTGGAATAGTATGTTAAAGAGTTAGTTTATTACCTTAAGCATGGCCTTGATGTGATCCAGAGTCAGATCAAACGGAGTTGATCTGTCCTTCTGTAATTGAATCAAGAGATCAATAATGTCTCTATCCATTGACGTTGGCCTATTTGGATCCAGGTGCTCATCAATGAGTTCTTGGTAGAACAAATCAAGCTTGTTGAAAACTTTCTCCAGTCGAGATAGCATGCCAGTGTATTTATCCAACCAACCAATTGTTGGAAAATAATCAGAGAAATAGAATGCAACGAACATTGCCTGAGCTTCTTGCAAGAGAAAGTGGAATCTTTTTCTTTCTTGGCCTTCTTCGTCATACCTTTTTCCAAATCCAATTCGACAAATCATTGTACTTGTGAGAGACAATAAAGTGTGAGTCAAGTCAGTGACTTGTGATGAAGCAGATTCCTGCGATATCTTTTGAATCATTCGGTAGACCTCATCTTCGCGTATAGGACGAAATGATTGAACTCTCTTGGAGCTCAAGAGATGAAGAACACAAATCTTTCTCAATTCCCTCCATTGCTCATTGTACAGTGCGAACGCAATGTCCAGGCCATTGTAGGACAATTTTTGCTGGCCAAGCATAGGTGGCCGGCTACAAAAAATTAAGTCATGATTTTTCATAACCTCTTCTGCCATTCTTGCTGAAGAAACCACAAGTACTGGCAAGGATCCAAGCTTGAGGGACATGAGAGGGCCATACTTTCTGGAAAGCTGCCAGAGATAGATATGTGGGGCTGAAGAATAAAACTGATGCATGTTTCCAATGATTGGAATCCCAGGAGGACCAGGGAGAGGAGGATGAGATTTTGTTGATGATTTCCTGCCTTTTTTCTGAAGAAGAATCAGGAATATTATGGGAAGAGCTGAAAGTAAAGCGATGATCAATACTATCTCCATTACTTCAGGAGGAAGGTTTTCTTGAGGTGGCTGGAAAATGGACATAGAAGTTGGTTTTAAATAGACTTCGTTGTGCTTCAAGTTGCATGGAAGTTCTACATCAATAAAATGTGTTTTACATAACATATATACATATATATATATGTATATATATTATCTTACATAAATAGAAAGAGTTAAGATTTCAAATCTCACATTGAGCCACGTGGCGGCATTAGGGGAGGGAGAAATTTTTCTTCCTTTTATGCCCTGGGAACATTTACTACTTCTCCTAATAGTATATCATTGTTGAGGTCATTTTTGCCTTTTTACATGAAATTACTATCTTGCCCAGAGAACAATAACTTGCCCCAAAACAGTAACTAACTGTTGAGGGCTATTTTTGACTTTTTGCAAATTGTCTTTTGCTTTCTTTCTCAGTCTTTCCCGTCTCTTCCCCTCTTTTCTCAAATGAAAGATAGTAGTAGTTGCCATCAATTCTGACTCCTTTGTCTCTGTCGTGAAAGAGAAGAAGTCAAAAAGTCAAACAAAAATGGAAGTTGACCTACGTGGCAGCAAGACAAAACGCTCCCTTTCTGCTTCATTTTAGTCCATCATCTTTTGTTTTCTTCTTCCTCTCTCTCTCTCAGTTTCCTGTTTCTTTACTTCTCCTTTCTTTTCTTTCTGGTTCAGACGAACAAAAGCACTACTTGAATTCTTCCACCAGTAGCGAACTGTTTAGAAGTCCTCTCTTTGCCAGTGTTTCCGCTTCGTTTACTTTTTGCTTCAGAAGGAGCATGTTTGCAGATTTCATTTTGTCTTCATGTTCAGCTCTACTTTTTCTCCTTTGTTCCTCTCTCTGTTTCCGTTCCTTTCTTTCTGGTTCGGACAAACAAAAGTACCAATTGAACTCCTCCAGCACTTGGTCAATCTTTTCCCTAAATTATGGCTGCTCATCCATATCCCAACTATAGAATTGTTCCACCAAGAGTCAATTATGGCTGCCCATCCATATCCCACCGTGGGATTGTTCCACAAAGAGTCTATGATTTCTACCCATTACTAGGGAACAACTCATCAATTTTGCGTCGTTATCTATTGTGTTCATGATGGCTAATACCATTGCTAGGGATATAGGTTTGTTCTTGTGTTTTCCTTTTTGTTGGCCAGTTGGCAAATTATCGACAGTGAAAGAAAAATTCCTAACAACTAATAAAGTTTGGCTATGTTTGGATAGCAAATTTTTCTGAAAATTTTTTTCTCTTACATCATAAATACAATTCCCAATTTATCTTTTTATATTCTCAACCACTTTTTTGTCTCACATACATCATGT
Source organism: Coffea humblotiana (assembly GCA_023065735.1). Taxonomy (NCBI): domain Eukaryota; kingdom Viridiplantae; phylum Streptophyta; class Magnoliopsida; order Gentianales; family Rubiaceae; genus Coffea; species Coffea humblotiana. The sequence continues at coordinate 44,845,758 of CM041213.1, read as the reverse complement.
CACACAAAATGCTACGGTAATTATTCCAAATAATTATTTGGAATAATTCTCCATCCAAACAAAGCCATAGTTCACAAAAAGCTCCGCAGTTCTTCCTCCTATTCCTCTGCAATGTTTCCTACTAAAGGTAACTACTCATTTTCTGTATCTAATATTTTCCCGTACGAGTATTGAACAGATTGGATAATCTGTATACTTTTTATTTTGGTTGCCAAATTTCTTCAAGGGTTTAATTGCACTTTGAAAGAATTGGTGCAGGAGAGCTTGTGATTTAGCATTCACAGATTTCCATTAAGCAATTGCTTCAATTTCAGGTCACTCTCTTTAATCCTTCAGTACAAGCTACAAGTTTTGTGCCTAAGTTCCACTGTATTTCATGTGTTAGTTATAGTTTTTCAATTGTAAATTTATTTTGTTTCACTTATTACATATCAACTGAATTTTTTTCCTTACATTTTTTTCTTATCAGTTGTAAGTTCCCTTACGAGTATTAAGTCCATAGGTTGTAAGTTCTGCTATTTAACAGCCAAAGTCTGCTGGGTTCCTGTTACATGTTACAACAAGTTGATTGCCACAGAATGAAAAGTTTAAGAGTACTTAGCTATCAATTACTAATCACAACAAGAAATAATAGTGCATCTGCTTCTAAAGTAATGGGAAAGATCTTCACATAATCTTTTGTTGAACAAAAAGAGATGAGATAGGAGAAGCTAAGGTGCTACGTATCTCATACTTCTAGTTTTTTCTTAAAAAATTAAAAATAAATAAGTAAATAAATTTGGAGAAACAATCACATCACACTAAATAGAGAGGAAGTTTAAAAAGGAAATTATAAATGCTCCAAAGAAAGAGTCTTGCATGGTTCTCATACACTTTCTTGCTTTTTCTTTTCCTGTTAATAATACACTACAACTGATTAGCAAGGAAGCGTTGTCACCACTTGCTGAATAGAGATAACTAAGCTAAAACAAGTTAAATTCTCAACCTCAACTTCAAGCTTAAGTTCCAGTCTTATGTAAAGGCATCAGAATGAATACTGCCATCCACGTCTTACAGATACGAGAAAAGCTTGCTAAAATTACACTTATGAAAATGAGAATAAAAGATAGTCTTACACATTAAAGTTTTGCCCCACATTGTAGATATTATTCACAAAGGATAGGTAGGTGATAGAAGAAACAAAATTTCGAACAGAGAATTCTAATATTGAGTTTATAGGATTTTTTTTGGTTGGCTTAGAAGTGTAGAATATTAGTTTCTCAAAGTTATTTCTATTCTCAAAGTTATTTCTAGAGGCAATGTTTTTTGTTCCACAGAACTCTCAAATATTAAATCCACAATATGAGATGTTGATTGCATAAAATTCAGATCTTTGTTGAGGAAAGTTTTGGTGATATTCTGGCACTAAATTGAATCTAGGTCTACTATTGCAGTTTTAAATTACTATATACATGATGTTGGTTTTATATCTACTGTTTTGATTTAGTGTTTTTGGTTGCTTGAATTTTGGCATTGAAATATGTGGATGAAATTATTGATATGTCCATTCTGGTATTTCTTAATATTTCAGCTGCTTTCTCCTTTGCAGATTGGCATTCATTTAAAGTGTGCCTAATTATACCTTTCTTTTTTTCTAATTTTTTCTCCTATGAGTATAGTTTAAACATATTGGATAATTTGTGTAGTTTTACACTGACTGATACCTTTCTTCTACATTTTATTTTGGTTGCCAACTTTGTTCATGGGTTTAGTGACGATTTAAAAGAGTCGGTGATAAAGAGGCTTTTGTTTGGGGTTGATAGATTCGTATTAAGGAATTGCTTCAATTCAAGGTCATTTATTCTGTTCCTTCACTACATCCTGCAATTTTTTTGCTTTAATTTTGCTCTGCTTGACTACCACCCTAGAGAATATCATAACTGAATCTATACTTATATCACTTTTCTTTCTCACATTTTGCCTTTTATTATTTAATCACTCTGATTCGTCGAATATGACAGTCTCAAACAATTAGTCTCACGTTTGTATCTCTTGGTTAGCTACTTGTATTTAGCAGTTTGGATTTCATATATATAGAAGTTAGCTTTACTCCTTCATTAGTTATCATTAGTCACATTTTGTTACCACTACTTTCATTAAAATGACAAGAAAAAGGAATGCAACTAAAGGCTTTAGTTGTAGGTTCATTTGTTTTCACTTAACTGAACGTATGCTTTTTATGACTGTGGTGAGCCTGACTAATCAATAGCTTGCTATGTATTGGAAGCAAACGAGTATGATCAAGGAAGATCACCTACTTGCTGCAATCAAAGTTGCTGCTTCTATCAGGGCACACAATCTATCAGTAAGTTTTCAAGAATTACCATGAGTTGCATTTGAGTTTAGTTTTATTCAATATTTGAATGAAGATTCTTATCTCACAAAGTATACTCCAACCATTAAGATTTTATTAACATCATTCTTTTATTAAAAAAAAGAAGCAAAAGTCATGAAATTTTGACGAAATAGAAAGATGCTTCCTTGCTTGACTTAGTCCACATCAAGTCCATTCTATAAGCATATCACCAATATTTTCCATTTGCATTTTCGTATATAAACTTACAGATATTACTGCTGTTTTACCTTTTTTATTCTTATTCATGGTTCTGGACCTTCTGGTCATGGTATGCTAGAAATAAAGAGCTTGATATAATTGATTATCGTGGCCAGTCAATGAATGCAAAAATCAAAAATCAAAAATGGGCTTCACAATGGAAATGTTTTAGGAATCTAGATGTTGTACACAATCAATTTGGGCTTTCCATTTGATCCGGAAAGGGTAGCAGCAGCAACCCGCCTTGCTCTTCACTTCTCCTATTATGGGTCTTCTTTGGTAAGTTTAATTTGCCCTCTTTTTGTTTTTGTTAGCTTTTTTGCATGACTATAGCAGACAAATAAATAGATTGGTATACCTATGCTCTGATCGTAGATATTAGTCATATGGACACCGGAGCAGTGGTAGATTTTCAATGTTAATTGATAACCAAATTGCTGATTTGTTAATGTGTATCTCATGTACCTGCTTGTCAAAGAAATCAATGTTTAGCCGTTAATGGAAAGAGAGAGATGAGCTGGAAGCTCTTGAATGAGTTGTTCCACCCACAGTACTTTGTAGAGTAAGGAATTTTGTGTCAGTAGAAACCTTGAGTCAGTTTACAGAGTTGCAATTGAAATCAACATAGGGGAAGAGTTAATGGATTGTCATCATTGTACAATGTTAGAAATGTGAAAGTTAATGAACAAAGAGAAAATATGGGTAAATATTCTCTATCTCCTATGTTTAGCAAATATCCACTTTATGATTCTCTAACATCTCTTCTTCACATATTTGGCCTTAAGGTCTGGGAAAAGACTGCAGCATGGTAGCATCGTCTCATCTTAGTTCACTTTAGCTTAACCTTGTTGGTAAATCCAGGGATCAGGAATTTGATAAAATGAAATTCAGAGCAATGATGAGTGAAGATTGAGATGTCCCTTTTTGTGCTATATAAATTCTTATGTTCTAAATTATTCAATTTGGCATAGACTGATAATGTATGGTTTACATTTCTAGCTGCATGGTTTTGTAAAGAAAGAGCAATTGAAGGATGCCCTTACTGGCATGGACCTTGTGATCATTCCTGTTGCCTAGGAAACCAGGAATGACTAGAGATGTCCTTTTTAATATCAATGCTGGCATTGTTAGGACTCTATGAAGAAATTTCAAACTACTGTACGAAAGCCATTGTCCACGTGGTGGCGTTTGGGGCTGCAATGAACGTGATGTGTTGGCATCAAACATTTGGGGCTGGAAGGAATTTCAAAGTGTTTGTGAAGTTATGAACTATTGTTCTACGATTCAGTTAATTTTATTTTGGTGTTGTTTAGGTATCTTTGTTATCGATATTTGATAATTTAAAGTCCAAGATGGTTGAATTAGACCAAGATTTGAATTTATTTTTTGGTCGTAATTCTTGTTGGAGCTGTACAAACTATTGTAAAACTCTAGAATTGTACGTGAGTGTGTATGTTTCTGTGTGAGAAACTGTGCTATGACTTAATTAATTTGGGTTTATGGAGTTCTTCATTCATGTTTATTTTTCATATTGCATATGTGCTCCTTTGTCCGGGCTCTTCGTGATTTATGTGGAGGTATGCAAGCACTTCATTATGGTCCAGAATGGCATAAGATTTACATCCCTTCTTAAGGTCCTTCGTTGCCAGCCAATATGAGAAGTGATTGATTGATGTCTAAAATATGAGAGCAAAAATTAATATGTCTTCCTGATAGAATTTTTAGTGAACTTTACCACTGTGGTCTCGCCCATGAAGCAACTTAATTAGCAATCCAATTAAGTTAGGAATTACTTCAATGCTTCGGTTCTAGGAGTTATGCATTTGCATGGACACTACATATAATTTGGCAAGAATTTACATCAATTGTTTAGAGAATTGAGAATGCCAGGAAATTTTTAAAAATGTTTAGAGAAATGAGAATGCTTCAATATTTTTGACACAGTATATTGGGCATTCAACGCACAGCCAGAAAATCTCTAGTATATATATATATAATAAATCAGGCACACACGAGGGACACACGTATATCCCTGCTAATGGCTTCATAGGCCCTGAGAAATTTCCGGCTATCACATGTATAACTAAGTTCCGAACCTTCAAACAGAATTTTTTTTTTCCGAAAACGATAATTTCCGTACCTTCAAACAGATCGTCACTGAGAAAAGTGCATAACGAGGCCCTTAACTAGTAAATAAAGCTTTAATGCAATGAGGGTCTTAAGTTCCTCCTTAGACTGTAGGTGGGGGAATCAAATCTCATATACAATAAAAAAAATTCAAGAGTTGTGCCAAAGTACTTCGTTGGTCTATAGTTATTAAACCCGGTCCAGGGAGGAATCTGGTGAAAGAGGTGAGTCAACGGGTTACTGGTTCAACCAGTGGGTGAGTGGTCCAACCGGTGGGTCACTAAATATATTTAAATATTATGTCTCATAATTTTTATGCCATAATAAATATTCAATTAGTCTAATTTATTATAGAATCATTAATTCTTATAAGAATTAACAACCTAAATTTAATTAGTAATCTACCAAATTTCAAGTATAAAATTTTGTCTAAGTGTAATTATTTAGTTTATTTATGAATTTTAAGTGCAAAAGTTTAGATATTTTCCTTTAAAAGGAATTGCGTAATATGTTATTTTTTAAGTCAATTTCATAATTTATAGAGTTTGGGGAATAATAAAATGTTACTATTAAAAAAGTCTAAATAAATTTTCTTTTGGAGAAACAAAATAAGAATAAAAGTCTACTATATAATATAAGAATGATAGAATAACAAACAAGTGGGTGGCTAGTCTAGTGGAATTGATTCAAGTCATATGCTTGAGGTTGGGTGTTTGAATGAATAATAAAATGTTACTATTAAAAAAGTCTAAATAAATTTTCTTTTGGAGAAACAAAATAAGAATAAAAGTCTACTATATAATATAAGAATGATAGAATAACAAACAAGTGGGTGGCTAGTCTAGTGGAATTGATTCAAGTCATATGCTTGAGGTTGGGTGTTTGAATCTCCATTCATGCATCTTTACAAAATTTTTCCATGTGGGCCGGGTTCCTCATAAAACCGGCCGGTTCACCGAGCATCTTTACAAAATTTTTCCATGTGGGCCGGGTTCCTCATAAAATCGGCCGGTTCACCGGGTTGACCGGTTGAACTGCCGATCCGTTGAAAAGTCAATGATTTGAATGCAGAAACGATCCTATGAAGAATCCCAGTTGAACCACCGGGCCGGGCCGAGTTTAATAACTATGCTAGTAAGGTCTGTGTACCTGCTAGCCCCTAATACAAAATCTCTTTAAACTCCCCCTCCCCTCTAGTTTAGGATAGATAGGTTATACAATAAAAAATAATGAATGCGTTATCTCCAGAAGTTTCTCTTACCAGTGATATCATTGGAGGAAGTTAATTTTAAGAATTAGTAAAATTCACCTATATATTTATTTGTTTCACCAAGATTTTATTTTATTGTAACAATCTTTTTAAAATATCGCAAAAAATCCAACTACTATTTTGACAGGTAATTTATCTTTTCTTTCTTTCATAACTATCAAATATGTCCTCACTGTTCACATACGAATTTATATGCATAACTTTTTCAAACTCATATTTTTACGTTGAACTTTTAATTGTGTTTTAAAAAATTCATATGATATACAAATGTATAATATCTCGTATTATATTTGTTAGAGGTTGGAAAAATTATCCACTAATCCGAAAACCCACCATATCCAATCCGATCCGATTCGAAAATTAGGATACTCGATTTATATTATCTAATCAGGTCAAAAAAGGGTTGGGTACCCGCTAAGATGCGGAGCGGGTTAGGATCACATAATTAAAAACCCGCGGGTACACACCCCATCCGACGTATATATATTTTTTATTTTTTATTTTTATACACCTACTATAAAATAATAATTTAGAGCTAAATAAGTAATTTTATTGAACAAATTACATTATAAAATAGGAGAGACTACAGTTTATTTATAAGATTCATTTGTAGAGGTCATAATCTTATGTTTTATAGAAAAGAGTTTAATTAATGTGGAATATATATTTTTAAAAATGTGCTACTTATTTCAAACTTTTATTGATTTTGAATTCTTTCAATTTTTTTTCTTTATCTTGTATTCTCTTTGCTTGCTTGTTTCTTAGTGGGAGACTTTTTTTGAGAAAAACATCTTTATTAAATCTTAGACGAATGTATAAAATATAAAATTAAATTAGTATAAATTATTTTTTAACAAAAATTAAATGAAAAATAGGGCGGAACGGGTACTTGTTGACCCAACCCTATCTCAGCGGGTACCTTATAACTGGATCAAAAAATGGTCAAAAAAAATTATAGTCGAAAATTCGATATAACGGGTACCTGTTTTTGGCGTTGTATTGCAGCTTGGGCCCGCCTCACCCTAATTTAAAAAAATTATTTTACGAACAAGTTTATTTTCCATTACTTTTATTAACACCTAAAGTTGTTACCATGTCCTATTATTCATTTACAAATTTGTACCTTACCCTTTTATGATTTTCCTTAAAAAAAAAACCTTTTATGACTTAAGTGATATTCCACGGTTGAAAAATTGTAAGAAATTAAAAGAAACAATTTATAAGAAATGATAATGAGGGTTATAAAATGCCAAATAAAACTCTATTTATGCGTATTCCACATCTAAAAAATCCATAATAATATACTACAATCTGTCCAAACATTTGAATTTATTAGGGTCTCAAGTAAAAAAAGGTAATAAAAGGGGGGGAAGGGGGGGCGAATGATGTTTGACCCATTCAATAATGGTGCTTGATGTGTACTTAGACATATCAATAGGTAGGATTTGAATTGAATTCTTTTAATTCACATCCAAACTCATTAAATTTAGTTAAATCCAGACTCTTATGGGTCTAAAAACAAAAACTCAAATTCGACACTCATGGGTTTGAGTATTCAACAGGCCATGGATATTTTTCTGAACACACAATAAAGAATTAAGCAAGAATGTTTTAAATAGTTAAAAAATAACATTCAAGATGTTTTAAATACCATTCAATTTTTATTTTCAAATAATAAAATTAACATTCAAGATGTTGAATGCAATATTATGTACTCAAAAAAAGAACTATTATTAACTAAAGCAAATCTGTGTCTTACTTGATCGAAAACTTGGAATAATTCTCTCAGGTCCTAATCAAATAATTGTCAAGCCTTGCATTCAAACAAGAACAACCGGACTTGGATCATTAAAAAGACAATTTTGATAAAGTTGAAATACATCAACCTGCTAATAGCCACCAATATTTGTCTCAGCTGATGTATGCCTGTATGGTGTAAAGCCACAGGAATCTGCAGGCCAATCTTTTCTTGGACAATAGTAGCAGCAAGTTGTAGTAGTACTACAGCAAGTTGTACTAGTTCATCCAAAGGATTGATGGATCATTTCTTGCTTCAGACAAAAATGGAAAAAAAAAAAAAAAACAGATGTCTGCTTCCAATTGTTCCTTCTCGCCAATCATCCATAATGCTGGGGAAAAATAAAAACATTGGCGACTAAAACTAGTGGCATACCAAGTGAAATCCCTCCATGAATATTATACTGCCACGTAGATAATGAAGTCGAGCTGGGAAGAGTATATTCAAGGGGAGTCCTTATAAGCCATTGCTAGCTCTTCCAACTCAAAATTTGCAAGTTTAGAGAACTAGTAAAGCATTACAAGATAGTTAAATACTACTTGGATATGAAATAACTTTAAAAATTGAAAACTAGAAAACTCAATACGAAAAATGTTGAAAGCATTTAGGATTTAGTACAATCATATGGAGTTACAAACATATACAAAAGTTTCTCAATCATTACTTCGCATCGCTTAGGATTTTAAAAATTTGCAAAAGTGTTAAAACTCAGTGGTTGAAGTATCTAAAATATAGAGATAAGAAAATAGAATAATAATAAATTTGATTAAATTAGTGGCCAACAGTTTCATGTAACTTTTAAAGTCATAGAGTTTGTAAATTTTTATTTTTGATGATTTTAAGGATACAATGCTGCCTACTCGCCATAGGTTTTAATTCTACCAAAAATAAGTCCTTAAGAAAGATCTTCTCGATGTCAAACGCTGATATGGACGGTGCTATTGCTGCCATAGAATAAATTAGGAGCTTGTAACATTCATAGTTTTTGTCATTTCAATCATTTTAAGGGTACAACAAGTGTGTTTGAATTATAAATTATTTGAGATATTTAAAAAAAAATAACTATAATACTTATATTAATATGCCATGTGTGAAATAAAAAAATAATTAAAAAATATATTTATGATACAAGCAAATTCGCCTTCTCAATCCGTATCCCGCTCCTCACATCTTGGTATTCTCATCAATTATTATCCAAAAAAAGAACCAATTTTTGTTCAAATCCACAACGCAACTCAAACTCAAGCTCATATTCAAGCTCAACAAAGTCTAAATATTCGAGTTCACTTCTTTCTGATCAAATTTCCATCCTACAAAGACCATCATATCTTACTTCCAGCCAGATGATGGAGATACTGATTGCTTTAATCTCAGCACTTCTAGTTGTCGTCCTAAGCGTTCTTCAAAAGAACAGGACGAGATCATCAAGAACAAAAAATCCTTCACCACCAGGTCCTCGGGGATTCCAGTCATTGGAAGCTTGCTTCAGTTTGATACCTCAGCCCCTCATGTATACCTTTGGCAACTTTCCAAAATATATGGTCCTCTCATGTCTCTTAAGCTTGGATCCTTTCCACTGCTTGTCGTTTCATCCGCAAGAATGGCTGAAGAGGTTGTGAAAAACCATGACTCGACATTTTCAGTCGCCCACTGTTCCTAGGTTCCCGAATGCTTTCTTACAACGGCTTGGATATCGCCTTCTCTCCATACGGCGAGCAATGGAGAGAGCTGAGAAAGATTTCTGTTCTTCATCTCTTCAGCAACAGAAGGGTGCAATCATTTCGTGGTATTCGTGAAGATGAAGTCTCCCGGATGATCAGAAAGATATCCAAGGAAGCATCTTCATCTCAAGTGACGAATTTGAGTAAGACTTTACTATCACTTTCAAGTACGCTTATCTGTAGAATTGCTTTCGGAAAGAGGTATGATGAGGAAGATCAACAAAGAAGACGATTCCATGATCTCCTCCAAGAAATGCAGGCCGCATTCGTGGGGTTCTTTTTCTCAGACTATATTCCTTCAATTGGTTGGCTTGATAGCCTCAATGGGATGCGTTCTCGACTTGAGAGGACTTGCAGTAAGTTAGATTCATTTCTTCAAGAACTCATCGTCGAACACTTAAATCCAAATAGGCCAGAGTCCATGAACGGTGATATCATTGACATCATCCTTCAATTACGGCAAGAACAATCAACTTCCTTTGATCTAACGCAAGATCCATCAAAAGCAATGCTCATGGTAATTAATTACCTGTTCAAAGGCCTACTCCTTTTTTGTTTGGGTTCAAAACGTCCTTCACATTTCAACAAATAAATTTTTTCATCATTCACTTTTAAAATTATAAATTTATATCCCTTATTAATTTGATAAAATTTAATCCCAACCTAGGTTTTCGATCATTTTTATCTTGAATCTTATGTGACCCACATATTTTTTTTTTCGGAGCAAAAATGTTAGATCTCATTTATAGTTAAATAAATGACTTGATCCATATTCACTTTTGCATCTAAAAAAGTAGAATCTGATTTAATCTATATTCATTTTTGCCATTAAAAAAGTGGAATCTAGTCTTCTTGTATATAAAAAATAATTGCATGTGGTCACATAGTGATTTTGGACATTTTGAACGAAACGTGGGAACATTTTGAATGAAACGTGGGAACATTTTGCATCTGATTGAACGAAACGTGGGAATATTTTGAACGATTTTTCATTTTTTGTTTTTTCTTTTAAGAATTTGGATCAATCCCATTTTTGCTAATCTGTTTCAATATATCATTGTAGGATGTATTTAGTGCAGGGTCGGATACTGCTGCAGCAACAATAATCTGGGCAATGGCAGCACTGATGAAGAGCCCTGAAGCAATATTGAAGAAGGCACAAGCAGAGATTTAGAGGTGCAGTTGGAAATAAAGATATAGTAAACGAAGATGATATTCAAAAGCTCCCTTATCTCAAGGCAATTGTCAAGGAGACCTTCAGATTGTATCCTCCAGTTCCACTTTCAGTTCCAAGACAGACACTAGCAAATTGCATTATAAATGGTCACGAAATCCAGTCCAATTCTATAGTTTACACGAATGTCTGGGCGATTGGAAGAGATCCCGAGTATTGGGAAAATCCAAATGAGTTTTTGCCTGAGAGATTCTTGAATAGTAGCATAGATATGAAAGGGAAAGACTTTCAACTGATACCATTTGGAGCTGGCCGAAGGGGCTGCCCTGGGATATTCTGTGGGACTAGCAATGGTGGAAGTTGGACTTGCCAATCTTCTGTACTCTTTTGACTGGGAATTGCCTTTTGGGATCAAGAAAGACGACATTGATACTCAAGTTTTACCAGGTCTTACAATGCCTAAGAAAAATGATCCCGCCACTTCCGGCAAAAAATGTGTATGCGTAGCAAGTGTCAAGTGCTGGCATCTAAATACTTGGGACCATGTATTCTTTGGTTGTGGAATTTCCCTTTTTTTTTTCTTCCTTGTGTTCAGTTTGTTTTGTGACTTGCTCCTAGTCCTATACTTGTATTCTAGGGTCTGTTTGGAGTCCAAGTTTTTTGCCTAGTTTTTTTTTCAATTTATTTAAATAACTTTAATTACAATAATCTCAAAAACTCCTCAAATTTTTTAAAATGCATACCTCAAATGCCCAAACACAGAGAAAATTTTTTTTCCCTTCTTTCTTCTTCTTCCTCCCCATAACTCAATCTACCACCACCTCCACCAATAGCCGCCACTCCACTAGTGCCGGCATTGGTGCATGCCGACACTGGTGACTCTTTTTTGTTTTTTTTTCCTTTCTTTCTTCTCTCTCTCTCTCTCTCTCTCCTCTCCTCTCCCCTTCCCTATCCCCCTCCTCTAAAACCTTTGTATAAAAGTATAGTAAAATTATATGGATAAATGTAAAAATTAAAAGGGAGTAAAGTGGATATTTATATAAATCATAAGAGTGTTACATGAATATTACGACTTTATTACACGCTCTTTTAAAATACGTTTGGTATAAACGCCGTAATTGATTATGGATTCTGTTCATTTTCTGCTTTACAATTTACATAAAACCACAGGATTATATGATCATTTTAAAACTTTAAAAGATTCATCTGACATTGTAAAGAACCACATGGAGGTAATAAGTAATTTATCCTATATTTCGTAAGAGATAGGGCTTCTAATATACGTAACTTGGTCCAAGCCTTCTAAATAGATTGGCTTGGGTACAAAAACTTTAGGCCGAGTTAAAATGGGCCATACTGGGATAATTGTGGGCCTCATATTATCCCGACCCAAACAGTTCAGCCATGTTATATACTACTACTTACTAGTTAAATTTTTTTTTTCCAAAAACAAATTTCATAAGATCTTTGATTGATTGTCAATCATTTCCTCCTCTTTCTTCTTTTTGTGAGGTTTAAAATCTCCATTGGAAAAGAAATTTTAAAAAATTACTTCGTATTTAAAAGTGGTTACTTTAATTAACAAATTGTAATGCTAATTACAATAATTGTTGTATTAAGTATTTGAGACTTGGTTTCTATTCACCATCTTATATTTTGGAAATATATTTCTTTTACAGAATGACAAGTTGACAACTATAAGTAACTCAAAAAAGAATTAAATGAATTAGCCAAAGTGAAGTGGCAAAATTTCAGATTGAATCATCTGTGAAATATTGGAAAAGATTTTGAAAAAATTTTAACAGAGTTTCCCCTTATAACTGAATGAAACTCCTGCCAATAAACCCAATTTGAAGAAAATTTTCCACATGGCAATTTTTTTAAAACTCAATTCCAACATTTCTAAGACATTTAAAGCCACAAATTATCATCACATGGCATAAAATAGCAAGTCAATTATTCCCCCTCCCCCACACTTAAACTTCACATTGTCCTCAATGTGACAAACGGAAAATAAATAAAGAGTAAGAAAAAATACTCCCTTTATGACTTGCGTGATCCAAAGCCATGACCATCTGATGAATCTCCAACCTTATTTGAGTAAGAATGGAGAGTTCAATTAATGCACCATGAAAAAGACAAAATCAAAACAAAACAATTTCTTAAGAATAAAAGCTTGCAACCAGCAAGAAGAAAACATGCAAATCAAGGGAAAAGGGAAAAGGATCAAGCATGTGGAACCATAATCAATGTTCAAAGGATAAAACATGAAATGAACTAATCTTCATTAAACAGGTATATACATTAGTATCCATAGCAAAGGTAAGCTCATTTTACAAAATAAGCCTATAATCACGAACAAAGTAAGTTCCATTTATACATTTTCAACAATGATCAAGGTCCCCAAAGTTTCAACGAGTGCAGAATTCTTCCAAAAGTAATGTCAAAATGAAGGCAACACACCAAATCAAAATAATAAATGACCTTTTTGAATATTCATGAAATGCTAAAATCCGTTGAATCCATAAATATCATAAGTGGATTCATGATTTCATCCATTAAAGGTCATTTTTCAATTCACCACACTTTCTAGAAATCATTCAACCAAGCACATCTTCAGTCACCAGGCAATCTAGGACTACTCACATGAATATCACAAACTCCCACAAAACTAATTAAAATGCTACATTGGCCACTTAATATGCAACTTTATTACCAAGCTAAATTAAGCATAAAATTAGCTAAAATTCACCAAATGAATACAATAGCACAACCCTCTAAGATTTATTTATCATTAACAATCACCAATAGCATCAATAAGCTCAAATAAACACACCAAACGTCACTTATCAATGAAATTCAACAGTGCCTAAAATTAGAAAATATTCAACCATGGCAAAAATTCAAATGATAAAGTTAGGTGAAGATTTGTTACCTCAAAATGGTTTGGTGATGATTAGAGATGAAAATGATGTGACAACCCCAAGAAACTCATTCCAATTTGGCCACAATTGCAAAATATGAAGAAGATGAAACCCTAGCCTACTTGAATCTTAAATTCAAATTTGGAGATTTTTTTGAAAGAATTAAACCATGAAAACCACTCTAGATGGTGTAGGGAGTAATGTGGTGAAGTTTGTTTGAAGATTAGATAGTGAAAAGAGTAATTTAGTGAGTAGTGTGTGTTTTGGGTGTGAGTGTGTGTGTGGAGTTGAAGGAGGAAGAGAGGGAAGAATGAGGAAAGTGAACCGAGCCTTCGTTTTTGAATTATTTCTGAAAGGGATCCGAGGTTGCATCGTGATGACTAAACTCGGATCAAAAAGCTCGAATTGTTCTCTGATTGGAATAGTAGATCCGAGGTCTTGGATCTATATAAATTCGAGTTCGAATCCATTGAATCTGCACTTATTATAGCATTTTTGCAATTTTCAATTTGAACCCAATTTGAAACACACTCTCCAATTTGTGCTCTACAATGAAATGTTCAACAATTCAAACATGCAAATAAACATGTGCAATTTGTTAGCAACTATAATTGATTTCCACAAAACAATCCTGACCCAAAACACATACAATTTGGAGGCGGAGAAATAATCTAAATTTCGGATGGAAGGACCAAGCGAACTAACAAAGGCCCAAAATCCACAAGATTTTCAATCAAGACCTATGAATATGGAGACTAAACCTGCTTAGAAGCTTGCTTAAAACAAATTTTGAACAAAGAAAGAAATTAAATTAAAACACACACACACACACACACACATATATATATGCTTTGGACTAGTTAAAATATCATGCAAAAACACAAAACCACTTAGAAAATTGCCAATCTCCTCACTAGTACTTAGAACTCATAAAACGAGTTTAGAACATCTCAAACCTTATATTTTAAGCTTGTTTCATAATTTTTTTGCTTAAGGTTTTAACTATTAAAAGAAACTTTCTTTATAAAACTGAATTTGAGGTGCTTTCAAGGCACTAATAGTGATTTTATTCATTCTAAGGTAATACGGTAGAATTTAGGAGTTTCAATAATTATTTTAGGCTTTCCAAAATTTTAATTTTTCCTGGACTAGATGCACAAAAATGGAGCAAGTTTCAGCTATCTTCAAATAATGTCAAAAAAAAAAAATTCTTTTTGGGTATTTCTTTCGTGAATTCATGAATCAAGGAGGTGGCCAGTCCACATGCAAATTGAGATGGCCCTAATCCTGCTTAACAATCATGGAAGCAGGAAAAATAGGGTTACCACCTGCAATATTTCTTTAGGTCCATCACTAATGCTTGCATTACAACTTGAAATTTCTTTTCTGGTGAACTGTCTACATCATTTGATTCAAAACCACGCGCAAATTATTGAAAAAATAAAAAAGACAATGTCAAGCATTACAGACGTGATCAGTACTTATTACTTGTAATTATTGATTTATTTCATGGTTGCATCTTCATTGATATGCAAAACCTCACACGAAGTACTAAAAAAAAGGGATAATCATAATGGATACTTTACTAGCAGTACTTAGTTGACTAGGAATTGTTGTACCTAACGTGATCTTTAAGATGCAAATTATCATTTTAGAAACATCTAAAATCGCTGTTAACTTGGTGTTTTTTGGAACTCCTTTGGGCTTATTTTCAGAACAAAGGTCCAAAATGAACCTTTCTGGTGCAAAACAAGATTATCCAAAACACTACCATCTTTCTATAGATACTAAAGCTGACTAAGAGCCAATTTGTAAGCCCATTCTATAAAATTGTTTGAAATGGATAAACTTATTCCACACCAAAAAAAAAAAAAAAAAAACTCATTCCACATATATAAAGTCTCTGTTTGAAACGCACTTTTTTAAAGGGACCAAGCCAGTCTACACCTGAAACTTAATTGTGACTCTTTCCCACTTTGCACCTCAAATTGTAATTTCAGGCACATTTATTTTTGTCCAATTACCAAAAATGTTTAAGAAAATTAATGAAATTTTTGCACTTGATTAACAGGAGTCCATCAAACTAAATTGATGAGAATACTTTGGAGAGATTCTTTCCACTTTGCGCCCCCAATATGAAGAATTTGACCACATTTCACGTATTAATTTTGTCTCAATGAGTTGTTACAGATTCTTGAAATGTGCAATAGCCTCTGAGGCAGATTTTCATCTAGTATTTGGCCCAGTCAACGCCATCAAACTTACAAAATTATGTATTAGATGGCTCTGTGTGTGTGTGTGTTATGGCTTTTTTGTGCGTATACTTTTGCTTGTGCGTGTGTATATATGCAAATACATATGACAATATGATTGAGCCTACAATGACAATGAATGAAAGTGAAATTATTACCAAATTGTATATTACTAGGATTAGAATATAGACATTGTACACTAATCGAAACACTACTACAGTGGCATATATGTTAAACTATTAATAGTGACTAAAGTCGGTTTATTCTCTAGTAACTACGAGATTGATAATCAAATTTATTGTACCTTACTTTTATTAACTTCTAAACTAGTTTACCCAACAAAAAATAACACCTAAATGAAAACCATGCATTATCCCTCAAGTAGACATTTGCCACTTACCCTTTGGTGGTTTAAGTAACAGTATTTCTGTAACATAAAATTATAAAAATCCACCGAAGTAATTTTATAAATTTGACGATGCTGAGATCCGATGAATCTCTGATTGATGATAACATTATGGATGTGAAATACAACAAGACACCAAAATGAATATCCAGGGTTGGACAGGGGACTTGTAGGAGTATTTGACACCAAAATGAGTATTTGACAAAAGGACTTGTAGGACAGGAGTTAAATACCAACAAGGGCCTGGTGAGAGAGAGAAGGAAATGAGATACATCAACTGTGAGAAACCACCGCAGGGCTGGATTAAAATGAATGTTGATGGAGCATCAAGGAACAACGTTGGAGGTGCCAGTGCTGAAGGATTAATTGGAAAATGATCAAGGATGCCGGCTAGAAGGATTCAATGCGACTTAGGTAAGGCAACCAATGTTGCAACCTTACTTGGCCTCAAGATTATGAAGAGTTCAGGTCACAAGGAATTGGTTATTGAGGCTGATTTGCAGTTTGCCATCTCCCTGATCAGAGTAGCATCAGAAGACAGCCAGTATCGGAATTTGATTGCAGAGATAAAGGACATGCTGAAGTTTGACTGGAAGTACAGATCGGAACCAATATTGTTAAACTTGGACCGGATAGCGACTTGGCTAAACTACTGGGTCAGGGGTTAACTGGTCAGATCGGTCGGATCATTCTCAAAAATTCGTTGACGTCAGCATGATGTTATCATTATTTATATTTTCATAAATTTTAGAAATATTGAAATTAAGTTCTTGGTTATATTTGACCAATCATAAAAAATGTTTCAAAAATATTAGACTTGCAATCAAATATACACCTAATAATTATATATAAAAATGTAAATTCATGGTTAAAATATGTCTATTCTCCCCAAATTACTTGAAAAGCTAAATTAAAATAAATTAATGCTAGTTTGAATCACTGATGCTAAATTAATGAGATCATAGGGAAGAAAACAGCTTGATTTAGAGAACATTTAGGAAAACGAGTGATTTTGATATTTACACTAAATGGGTGACGTTTTATTATTCCTATTAATAAATAAAAATATTGCAATTTAGGTAACTCAAATTATGTTTTGGAAAAAGAAAAAAGAAAAGTTTGAGAACTGGGTCAACCAGTCAAATCAGATCATTGGTTTAGCCGGTTTTTGATGGTTTTGAGCGATTTTGGACCAAAGCGGTTTTATATTACAAACTAGTTCGGAAAGAAGGCCGGTTCACGGTCTAATCGGTCGAACTAGCCAGTCCGATCCAGGTCTAACAACACTGATTGGAACATGCTTGGCATGAATGAAATATATGTGCAGCTCATCTAGCAAAACCACCACTGGAGTTGACACAATCAAGTGGTTAGGAAAGGTCTTAAAATTCTCCCTGCTATCAGGTTTGAATCAAGTGGTCAGAGAAGAGTTCTTATAATTTTCTCCACTATCAAGGTTCTAATCTTGAATTTACCAGTTGGGGGATAGAAAGAGCGTGAAGAGGGGAGAGGGGTGAAAAAAGGAATAATTTCAGAAACCTCCCCTGAGATTTCTAACAATTTCACTAGTCTCCCCATAAAATTTGCGAAATTACATTTACCTTCCTTGGCAAAATTGTGGGCCCAGTTATTTACATCACATGGAGAGAAATTACTCATATACCCTATGACATTATGTCTTTTTAGAAAATAATATTTGACGATTGAGTAGTTAAAGTACTAATTAACTATTAGTGACTAATTAATGACAATAACCGTTGAAAATTTCTATAATGATGAACGGTAACTTGAAATACAAAATAACGCCAATTGATATATCAAATGGCACCATTTTGTAATTGATTAGAACATGACAATGACTAGAAATCAATTATACACAATAACATAAGAAGAAGGGCTCGAGTAGAAAAAAATAGAGACAAGACAAAAGAACAGTGTTTGTGAGAAAATTTTCTTTGAAACTCTTGTAAAGTAATTTCGTGAAACTAAAGGAGAAAGGAGGGGAAAAAGGCAAAATTCAAAAAAAAAATTTTGTTCAAAATCATAAGAATCATAACAAATCTCACATTATGATAGATGACTTGTCTGTTTTATTAAATCTTGTGATTTACTAGTGTAGTTTTGCTACTTTTTGTGTTATCTAATGTATTAAATGTGAACTTTTTAAGTAGTGAAACGCGTATGTTAATTATTTATAACTTTTAATTGTTGTCATTCTTTTATTAATATAACTTATACACATGTATAAGGGATATTTATAGAATAAAAGTTTCATTTCTCTCCTTAAAGTACTTTTTTAGTATTACTTTTTATGACTTATACTAATTTTATTACCAAAACCTTAATCTTAGAAGAGTTTAGTGTAATTTTACAAATCTCATGAGAGGCTAGTAAAATTATTAGAAATCTTTGGGGAGGTTTTTAAAATCGTCTCAAAAAAAATCAAGTGAAATTTTGGAAAAATTTTAGCTATGGTTTGACAGTGTACCAATATCCTCCAAACATTCTAAAAGAGCTTTTGGGCCAAGATGCATGCGGAATGTCAATTCCTCCTTTAGGTAATACTAGTTAATTTGGGTCTCGAGCGAGGCACGAGGTTGCCCAGGATATGACAATTGTTATGTGCTCAAAAGGATCATGATAAATTAAAAACACAATATTGCTGCAGTTGAACACATTAAAGTAAAAAAAAAAAGTAATTATCCAAACTAATAGTAAACTGTTATATTTACATACATAAGAGTCTTTCCATAGATGCTTTCACAATAATACTTTATGATTCAACAGCATTAATCATCATAGTTCTTCATGATATTTGTTATTATCGTTGAGCTAATACATGAAAAATTACACAAAGAGAGTGAGGAATTTTATATAAGGGGAAAAAAATCCATACAAATCAAGCTTAAAATCGAACTTTTTATAAGGAAAAAAGACAAAAATTATGAAATCATAATTCATCTTCTTTTGAATATTCAGTTCAACAATAGATGGGAAAATAAAGAAAATTAAAAAAATAAATCATAAAAGTCTGTGATAGCAGAGGAGCTTCTATTTGGGAAGTGACAGTGGTAACAAGGTTGTAGACACTTATCGTCAGATTGTAGACAGCAGTCAGTCATCACTTACCGTCAGATGTTTGGGTTGCACCCAAAATTTTTTTTTTTTTTTTGTTTTTTGTTTCCTTCTGTTGTTATATGAAGAAGACAATTCAGACTGTAACATTTCAGAGTGTGGGATTGGAAATCCAGGTGGCAAAAGTATATGAGAAGCACCACATAATTTGCTGACATGGTGAGCACAATTCAGCTCCAGCAAAGCCCAGCAGTCCCACCAAAAAGTATGAAATGACTAAAATGAACCACTTACTAAAGATATCAATTGGGGACCAATTGTAGTGTTCCTAAGCCCATGCGCACTTTTATTCTCTTAGGATGTAATGGACCTTTGGCCCTCCATTGTTCCCAAAAACAAAAAATACAATAAGAAATGATTGGACATGCAATCCTCATATAGAGGCATATTAATCGAAGTTAAGATTTGAACTCTTGACATCCCACCTCACAAATAATATGATAAGATTGGACGTACAATTAACCAAAATTTGTATATTCTTGGAATAAAACATGGAAATTCTTGCCTGCTTGAAACACTACTAAAAGTATATACTTTATTTATTCACTAGTAATTGTGAAATTGATGAACAAATTTATTCTCCCCTCAAATTAAAAAACACCTAAACTAACTTGCCCAAAAGAATAATAACTTAAATTAAACATATGCACAGTTCCTCTCTGAGACACATGTAACTCAGACTTATGTGGTCCATTATTATTTTGTAAATATAGAAGTACAAATAAATTGAAAAACTAATTTTATAAATTTGACAACAGCGAAGAATGATGAATAGCAGGGAAAAACCTATTTATGCCTGTTGAATATTCATAAAACTTGTAACCTTAGATGATGAATACCCAAATATTTATGCTGCCCATTAAGTTTTCATGAGTACTAATCGCATTTTAATATCACTTCGAGTCATTTGATAGTAAAACAGTCAAATTAACTCAGATATACGCGAAAGACCCTTTTAAAACGTCTACTTGACATATTCCTTAAAAGAAAACTAAAAATTAATACTCCCATATTTGAAAATGGTATTTGGAGTCCTTTTCAAAATGATGAAGGTTACGTCTAATTTACCTATCTACCTTTGTTTGCATCCACAAAATCTATAAAAAAAAAAATAAGTCAATAGTCCAGTTGGTTTTTTTTATGATCCATTCATAAAATTAATTTGTAAGGACTCAGAGAATTTTCTTGGACATCAGAATGCTGGATAAATTTCACTAAGAGCCTTGTCTACTTCTGATAAGCCCTTAGTTCGCCAAAATAGTGTGATGTCGTTGTAGCAAGTTGTGCAATGATTAATAAACCAATTGATTACTTTGCAAATTTCAACTAATGAATCACTAGTTCATCTCAAGCTTTTTGCATATTGAATTAATAATTAAGGAAGACTTGGGCACTATTTTAGTCTGGAAACGTTTAGGTTTTTCAATCTATAAATACTAGCCTAAGCTCCCCAAACCATCTTGCACCAATACATCTTTCCACATATTTAAAGCTAAATTTGATCTCTTCTTCTCGAGTCTTTTTGTTGTTCAATTTCTTAAAGATATCATGGGCGCCATCACTTTACGATCACACCTCTCCGATCCCACCAGCAAAGCTCTTCAACATCAATCCTTGATGCTGATAAACTCATTCCCAGAATCTTGCCTCAGGCCGTAAAGAGTGTCGATATCCTCCAAGGCGATGGTCACGAGACTGGAACCATCTATGCAGCGCAGTTTGGTGAAGGTACACACCCTTATCACTAATATCCGTACAAATATTGATACAAACTTGTCAACGCATAACCATTTTGTTTCCAGATCGAGCTTATATCAGCACCTAGCATAGGCTATGGAGCCTCCGGTGCTTATTTCTTGAGTAAATTACTTTTTACCCAGTGTGGTTTTATATTTCACGACACCATCCTGTATTCTTTGATATTATCCATTTAAATTTCTTATGGTTGCATGTAAAGTGGAAATTAGACAGTAAGTGCTTCCGGTTATGGAGGTTGATCGACATGTGTCCTTGAAATACGTGATAAATATGAAATTTGGAATATGAAAATTACTCAATCCTGCTATAGTCTTGTATTTGACCGCATAATCTCCTTATAATTTTTTGTAAAGTGATTAGGACCTTATTTAATTTTGTAACTTAAGTGAGAACGTAACTAGCATTTCAGCTGATAGTGTAATTTTAGGTACTTACAATCTATTTTCCATTTTATGGAAAGTCACATAAGGATTAAGTGGATAATATAGAACAATAGGTGGCTACCAGAACCATATAAACACCTATGATTTTATGTAAAGTGATTAGGGCCTTTTTTTTTGGAAAAAAAAAAGATTAGGGCCTTATTCATTTTATAACTTAAGTGAAAGGTCAACTAGTATTTCAACTAAGAATGTAACTTGGAGATGTTTTCAGTCTATTTTTCATTTTATTGTAAATGATAGGAGTTTTTAAGTGGATAATGTTGAAGAATAGGTGGATGGTCCGGCAAAATGTGAAACTACAGAGGGATAAATAATAATTTACTTTTATGTGTTTTTGGTATAAGTTAAAAAGTCGCAAGTTGTGACCAACAACTAAATAATACAGGAGCCCACACAATAGTGTGAAGATCCATGTTGATGAGGTAGACGAGGAGAACTTCATCTACAAATACACCGTGATTGAGGGAGATGCTCTGCAGGATGTGATTGAAAAAATCGCTTTCGAGGTTCAAATCCTACCCTCTGCTGATGGTGGATCCATTATCAGCATAAACAGGCACATACTACACCAAGGGTGATGCCGAGATAACTGAAGATGTCCAAGGAATTATCAAGTCTGGGAAAGAAATTGCTGCTGGAATCTTGTTCGAGGCTCTTGATGCTTACCTCTCTGGCCTACCCAAATGCCTACTAAGTCTTCTTCATAAGTTTCTGTCCAAACAAGAATAATCAAGTATTGTGTGTGCCTTCTATAATGCAATGCGTGGCTTTGCTTTAACTGTTTTCTTTTTTCTTGATTTTCTTTCTTTTGTTATGTCTTCGGCTTCATAGTAATTAATGTTACTACTTAGTCGTAATGATGATCTTGTTGGGCACGTTGTATGGTCTGATTTATGGCATAGAACATGGATATGTAATAGAATGTGTGCATTTCATATTAAATTAAATGAATCTTCCGTAAACTATCTTCTTTATTTATTTATCTATTTATTTTGACATGGAAATTCTTCTATTAACCCTAATAAATTAAGTGAATCTGGTTTACTCTATCATCGTTTTGTTTGACATGGATATGTCCTTAGGACCATATAAGGATTTTGACCAATTTGCATTAGATAGGGAATCCTGTGGGGGGACTTGAACCCCAACCTAGGACTCATATAGATATATATTTCCCACCTACTTGCTTTCAAAAATTGGTTATTCTTATACACTATTAGTGTGTAAAATATTTTATTACATTTGCCAATCTAGATATTTAATGTATGCAGTTATTGCATTACATGAGAAAAAATGCACATAAGACAAATATTTAGGGTTTATGATTTTTGAAATGGAAGTTTAAATTTCTTTAAAATGATATGAGAGTTAGCCTTAGCTCTTCTCTTATTCGCACATGATTTGAACTCTTTTACGCATTAAACTTATTAGTCTGTTTTGCACGTTGGGATCAGATTTTTTTTGCTTTCTACCATGATAATACTCTAGTTCGCTAGACTTCTTGTCGGCGCATTGACTATACTTGTCAATTCCGATCAACTTTGTTTATTGGGAAATTGGTCAACCTTCATCCCTAAACTTTGGGCGTGAATACATTTCTTTCTCAAACTTTCTGGCATATTAGAATCTAAACTATCAATTTTTGACAAATTTCATCCTTAAATGGGAAACTAATCAATTTGAATGGAAATTGGATTTGGGAAGAAAGATATTGGGGTTGGAAGAGTGAAGATAGCTATTCTATTTTGCTGATTTTAATTCACGCAAGACTTTTTCCTCAATAGTCTCATGCTCATTAGGAGCCAAATTTCTGTTCAAATTTATTAGTGTCACATTTGAGGATGAAATTCGTCAAAATTGATTGTTCAGATAATAAGTATGTTACACTAAAAAGTTTGAAAATGAAATATGTTCATGAATCAAAGTTTGGAATAGAACTGGCATTTTCCCTTGTTTATTTATCACGAGAAACTTGTGAAAGGTGGTGTGAGCGATAGTTATCCCACACTGATTAGTCAAGAGCATCAAAATTAATCAACAGACCATATGCGTACGTAAATGCAGCCCAGATGCAACAAATTAGATTCATGCATCCAAACCAAATTGAATTAAATAAAATAATTTCTAGGCATAAAGGGACAAGGAACAAAAACTATAGTTAGGGTACAATACAACATATGGAAGTATAAAAATGACATGGATGGAGTATTAGTGTTGCATATTAATAAAACAAGAAATTAATCTTTCATTAAAAATTAAGCCTAATAAAAACAATGAAAGAAATCAATCAAAGATAAATTTGAAAAGAAGAAGAGTAACATTTTTAGGAAAAAGTCATATGGAGAAGGGAGGGTAAGAGAGATAAACAAAAACTTTGGGTGAGCGCGGGAGGATGCAACGGGAGGTGAAATGAAGAGTTGAAAGAAAATTTTATAAAATATTACAGATAAAACTGTAATTTCTCAAAAGTTAGGGGATGACTGCTGCTATTTTTTTTTGGCAACAGATTTGTGTGTTAGGAACTAATAGGTATGTAGACCTGACTAGATCAAAAAGGTGATATGACATCACTCTTGAATTTTTTTTATTATAGACGGGATTTAAACTCCCACCTACAGTCCAAGAAGAAACTCCAGTGCCCACTGAGCTTGGCTATGATCGCCACTACTGAAGAGCCTTGTTTTTCATAGCAGGTTAAACATAAAGGTTCGACCACACCTACTGTTCAAAGCGAAGTAGCAAATAAAAACCATTTTGAATGGACAACTAAAAAGTTAAGCTCCTGTATAAAATTTTCACAATATCGATAACCAAAAGCATGCAAAAATTAGTATTACTAATTCTTTATAATATATAAGAAGACGTTTTGGGATTCCTGTTCATTCCAATTTCAATCTGCTCTTTCAGGGGCATTTTTGTCCTTAAAGCCTTTTGGTTGTTTTTTTCTTGGAGCTAAGACGTTTGGAGGGTTAGTGTTCATTAGAATTCGTTTGCTCTCTTCAGGGTCATTTTTGTCCTCCAAGCCTTTTGGCTGTTCCTTTTCTTGGAGCTATTAGAACTGGTTGTTGCTTATTGCAAGGCTTAGCCGAATGTTCAGTGGAAGATTGGCTGTTTTGCAGCATTTACAAGAAGCATTAATGAGATGTGATGTTCATTTCTATCAGCCAGATCATTTTCTTTTGTTTAATTACATTTTTATCCCTCAAAATATTCATTGAATGGACTATATATTTTCAACTCATGTCTAACAGTGTCATTTTACAATAGCTTTTACTTTTGGCGTGGGAAATTGGAAAATTGCTTCATGTCTTCATCTTCCGTAGCTATTTGTATAAGCCCACAACAAGAAGACGTTTCGATGGTTACTCTTCATTGCATTTCATCTGCTCTCCTAGGGGCACTTTTGTCGTTTCAATCTCTTGCTTGTTCTTTTCTTGCAGCTGGTACAACTGGTTGCTGCATTTGTTTAGAGAATATGTCTTTTTTGCCCTTATTACAAGCCTTACCCGGCTGTTAGTACAATGTGCGGAAGGTTGTAATATTTGGTTGGGGAGTGTTTTGACCATTTGATAGATGTGATGGGAGGGTTTAATCAAGTGTCAGTAATTAATAGCTCCTTATTACCTTTTTAGCCCTCTAGATGCTGATTATATGGATGTGTTTCCATCTAATTATGCCTTTTTATGTAATTTAGCCTTTTTAACTTTTTACCCATTCTTGGATACCGTTTTTCTCTGAATTCTGTCGGCCATTACTAATTCAAGCCAATTATGCCTTTATTCTATCGACCTTATCACTTATCAGACGATATACATATACTACGCATTATCAAACCATTACCAACCAAACCCACTCTCTCACCCGATTGCCCCCGTCCCCTCCCCACCCTCAACACCCCCTCACCCCGCGGCTGCCGGCTCCGACTGCCGTAGCAAAGGCTTTTGTTAAGGCCCAGAAAACAAAAGCTTACTTCAAGCGCTACCAAGTCCCGTTTAAGAGAAGGAGAGAGGGAAAGACGGACTACCGAACTAGGGTGCGTCTGATCAATCAAGACAAGAACAAGTACAATACACCGAAATATCGCTTTGTTGTGAGATTTACTAAGAAGGACATCATTGCTCAAATTGTTTCTGCTAGCATTGCTGGTGACCTGGTTCTTGCAGCTGCTTATATTGACAAGAATTGCCTCATTTAGGCCTTGAAGTGGGTCTGACCAATTATGCTGCAGCTTATGCCACTGGGCTTCTGCTTGCCCGCCGAGTTCTCAAAAAGCTTGAAATGGATGAGGAGTATGAAGGAAATGTTGAGGCTACAGGTGAAGATTACTCTGTTGAGCCAGGTGATAGCAGGAGACCATTCCGTACTCTTTTGGATGTTGGTCTTATAAGGACTACAACTGGAAATCGTGTTTTTGGTGCCTTGAAGGGCGCATTGGATGGTGGACTAGACATTCCTCATAGCGAGAAGAGGTTTGCTGGATTGACAAGGAGACCAAGCAACTTGATCCTGAGGTTCACCGCAAGTACATCTTTGGTGGCCATGTTGCTGCATACATGAGGACTTTGGCGGAAGATGAACCTGAGAGGTATCAGTCTCATTTTAGTGAGTGCCTTAAAAGGGGTCTTGAGGCAGATAACCTTGAGGAGCTGTACAAAAAAGTTCATGCTGCTATCCGCGCTGATCCTATCTCCTAAGAAATCTGAGAAGGCACCTCCTAAGGAGCATAAGAGGTACAACTTAAGAAGCTAACTTATGAGGAAAGGAAGGCTAGGTTGATTGAGAGGTTGAATGCATTGAATTCGGCTGCTGGAAATGACGATGATGATGATGATGAGGAAGAGGATGATGAGTGAAGAACCGGAGTAGCCTGTTGATCTCTGCTTGTGTTTTCTGTTGCAGTGTTTCCTTTTTTAGATAGCAATATTCTCAATTTCGCTCGTTTAGAGGAACCAAGCTCAGACTTTCTCCAATTATTAAATGGTAGTTTATACCTTGGTGTTTCTGCTGAAAACTAAAGTTTACAACGAAATGTTAGATTTACATTTTGGAGATTATTCTTGTAAAAAAAAAAAAAAACCATTACCTCATGTGCTTCCGTTTCTCTTTTGTTTGCTCTGTATTTCCATGAGATAAATCTCAAATGAATGTTTTATGCAATTATTGCGAGAACAAATTAACAAAAACTTAACTGCCTGCTCTTTCTCTACTAAGTTCTTGATTTTGCTTCTTTTTTTTTTCGGAAAGAACTACTGATTTTCTTAATGGGTTTTTGTTTTTAGGAAAAAAAAAAGGTTTGATTCTTTTGCTGTAATTTGTTTTTGCAAAACGGATATCGTACTGTGATTGAAATCTTGATGTTTGCTAAAGTATTGTCGATTATGAAAATAAGTTCCGATTTTTATTTATCTTTGGATGTGCAAGGAGCAAGGACCAAAGCAAAGAAAAAGGAAAAATGAATAAACATATTGTATGAGAGATTGGGAGGACAAAAAATTGTAAGCTTTAGGCTTCTTCATTTGCTTCAAAGAAGGTACTGTTTGCAACTACATTGACGCCCATGTGTCCGTCTAAAACTATTACTAATTTTTACCATGTTTCTTGAGTTGATGTACTTGTATGTTCTCTTTTATTTTGACGATTTTCGATTTCTTATTGAGAAAACATGAAACCGTGGCGGAGCTATTGCATCATAATATGAAGGAATTTACAGATTTTCTGACATTTTAGAATTACAATCTGGTATAAAATAATTTTCCCAAATATTATATAAAATCCATATAATGCTGAAATTTACTCTTTGGATTTGCTAATCCAACAGCATGGAACTATCCTCAAGCAATATGAAATATATTTGTATGCTGAAAGGCGAATTGCAAATGATCCTCAATCTCAGGTACATTTATCCTTAATTGCATTAATATACCCTTCTTATTGCGTAGTCATAAAGATATGAACATCTCTCAAATCATTTGGAATGAGAATGTCCAAAAACCCAATTATTATTTGACTTGCATGCTTGTATAATCAAATATTATATGACTCTTATGTTTGAATTGTGCAGGGAGATTGGACCCTGAATAAACAAGCCTTAAGGGTAAGATTGTATTGTTGCAAAGAGATCATAGGTGAAAACATGTCCTGAACTTAATTAACCTTATATACTACTGCTTAAGAATAAGCAGCTAATTCTTTCTTAAATATGCTGACTTTTCTTGCTTCATTAGGCGCTTCATGAGACTTGATGGATTGAACCTGAAAGGCCTTCAAAATTTGAAGCAACAGCTCCAGACAGCTCTTAAACACATTGGGTATGAGAAGTAAAAGCTCATATAGGTGTGCCTGTCTCCACCATTGTATGCTACTTATTCGATTCTTTTGTTCTGTTTCACTGATCTGGCATTTATATATCCATTTTCTGACACACAACCAATTCATTTATGAGTCAATCTTTGAGCTACAAAGAAAGGTTAGCTTCTTTAGAATTACATTCTTTGAGATATTAACATCTTTGGGTTCAGTTGTCTAGGCTTAACTAATTTCATAAAGTTGGATTTGTAGACTATATTTGATAGATATAGAGTTGCAAATGCTACTGATTACACCTCATAACTTGTAAATTGAAGAACCCAAATAAATAAAGATGCATAAACCCACAGGAAGAATCAAGAAACAACGATATAGAGGCAAAGGAACTTTTCTTCTACTATTCAAGAAGGCTGCGACTCTTACATACAAACAAAAGTGCAGCTGCCCATAACACAAAACTCAAAAGCAGAGGTTATATACTTTGGACTCCACACGTATATGCCCTATACCCGCTAATATACAAAACCAACTAGGACCTCCAAAAATAACGGGGTCATTTCGCCATAGCCTTCCACTCTGACTATTGGAAACTGATATATCAAGTCTTTTCTTCTTCATGTTGCACCGCTGCATACATTCATTACTGCTCTACTTTTGTTTTCTGCATCTACAGCTTACTGCTTTATCCTGGTGGCTTTGTTATTCCTTTCCAAAAATCCTTGTTTTTTGGCCTTATTTATGCTATCACCTTTAAACTAGATTTTGCATTTTGTTGCCTTTTCGAATTTAATCGGCCTGCTATTGTCATGCTTAGTGTTAACTTTGGATATTTAGTGTACAATGTCTACAAGTGATGCGTTTGCAAATTTGACGAATAAGAAGATTCTTCGCAATTGAAAATTAAGAGAGAGATATGCTTCCTTATCAGTGGAACAAAAAGAAACTCATCGAGTCACACAGAGGGAAGCTTATCAAAAGAGAAAGCAAGAAAAGCAGCTACATCAACGTCTTCTATATACCAACAAGAAAGTAAAAGCCGTTGTATATATGTTTCATGTTCTGCCTTTATATTAATTTATTGAGTCTCCTACTTGACTAGCTTAAATAGTTGATTAAAAATCTTTGTAAATTCAGACCAAATTCTGTAAGAAATAAATGTGAATGAAGAAAAGCTTCCAGTGTAATTTTCAGATCACACCAGTATTTTACTCAAAACTATAATTTTCATTATGATGAACACTGTGTAAATTATCAAAAGCTTTTAACTCATATCCAGACTTTACTTGAACGTGGTCTTTGTCTGACGATGCACTGCTATACTGAACGTTGCACTGTTATAGGTGTATAAGAAATTCCAGTTTCATGTGAGCTGCTGCAAAACAGTGACTACAATAACCAGCAGCCTATTGTTATTGAGCCACTTCTACAACAGAATGGAAAAAAAGGGCTGATAGGCAACCATGTATTGCTATCAAACCAGTTGTACAACAAGATTCCAAAGAAAACTTTTTGTTTAAAGTCATTACTCAGTCAGAAGGCAAGCTAAAGAAACATGTTTCTGTATTGTCAACATTTGAAGAAGGTATATCTACAATAATACCTCGGTATACAATGAAAGTCAGTGTTTCACATGATGTGAAAAATCCTCCTAGAGGTATACATATGTAAAAATCCTCAAACTGAAGGCAAACTTTGTCTACCCTAGGAGGATATACTGAAGGCAAATCCTAGAGGTATACTGAAGGCAAATCTTTGTGAATTCTGATGCCTAATGTATTGGGTCTCCGTTTTTTAAAAAATTTTGATTTTGTTATTCATTTCTTTTTTGGACAAAAGTTCTCCATCTTTTCAATGGGTTCTCCTCTTGCAGAAAAAGGAATTTAATTTTTTTTGTTTTTCTTTCTTGCAAAAAGGGCTTGATTTTGTGATCATGTTCTTGATTTTGGAAAAAAAAAAGGTTTAAATTTTTCCTTATTGATATGTTGGATGTGCAGGAAGCAGAGAAATAGGATATGGAAGAGTAGATAAACAAGTGAGCTTCCAATCTGCAGCGAGTGTTATAAGTATCTTTATGAATCTTCACAGCATGTATCAGGTAATTTTGTCATGCTTTATAATGCCTTCAGTGATGTTTCCACTTTATCGTATGCTGATGCAGATATTCAAATGTAACCAAGCATTTGCTTTTTATCAGGACTGCCTACTTTGTTTTGTGACAATCATGTTGCGAAACACTCTTTAGGTCATGTGAATCATCAGCCAACAGGTATTACTAAGCTTTTGCACTACCAAAGTTTCTTCGTTAACAATAAATGTGCATTTACTTTGCAATTTACTTTGTAGCAAATACTGGTGATATAGAACTTGACTTTTGACTTGATATTGTTTTCTATTCTTGCTAAGCCTGTCTGCTGCTCTTTCTTTTGTGTAGGCGCTGTTCAGAATTTGAAGACTACCGGACCTTTAAGCTTTATAAGTCTTGTTTGCTATTTTCTTCAAAGAGTTAGCTGCAAAAAGCATTTGATAAGGTATCTAGCTCTGTGAAAACTTTAGAACCTGCATTTCAGCAAATTGGTCAGAAAATGTATCCTCATTGAAAGACTGCAGCAGATAACTGATCTTTCAATATCTGTTATTCCATTTATTTCATGAAATATGGAACGACTTACATGTTCCATCACATTGTGAAAATTGCTACTATACTAACATGAAAAACCTTTCCAAATAATCTTCAACCCAGACAGGCTCTTCAATTTTCCATGTTTCTATTTGTTGATTCCTTTTTTCATAAATATCTTTTATGTTGCCCATACCATTTTTTCGTTGAACTTAACTTTCACTATACAGAGACAAACATTTGGAGAATTGAAAACTTCCAACCAGTTTCTTTACCAAAATCTGATTATGATAAATTTTACTTGCATGATTCGTATATTGTCTTTCACGTGCATACTGCTTCCAATATTTGTTCCTTTGTATCTTCTTTTTGGACCTCGTTTTTACAAATTCAGTGTTTATTACTAAGCAACAGCTTAAACTTTTTATCCTGTTTTAAGTTTTGAAACAGTGAACTAATAAAAACTAATATCAATCTTTTATTATCCATTTACACTTTCAAACATCACTTGGGAAGGGAGAAGCATATTTATACAATATACATTTCTGACTTGGAAAGGATACCAGCCAAGTATCCTCCACTTCTTTTTATAAAACAAAACTAAATTTAGCAGTTATCAAAACTGCTAAATTTAGCCTCTCCAGCACCAGCTTTGTGACCCCTCTATTTCTGCATTGTCTGCTTTGCTCTTCCTTTTGAATCATTACCAAACAATCTCTGTTCAATACTCCAATAACTTTATCCTTTTAAATCAGCACACCCTTCTCTTCTTATTGTTATGATGCTTATGCTTTATATTTTCACCTATCAAAATCAACAAAAATCCAAATATTGAACAATCTATTTGATTGAGTTGCTAACCTTAAAATGCAGACTCTTCAAATCATCTCCTTTATCTCTGAATCATACAATCCACATGTTCGTTATGGTGTAGCTCTTGCGGTTGGTTATCTCTAAATCATACAATCCACTGTTTGTTTGGTATGCTGCTGAAGGTTCAAACTAATACTGCTAAGCTTTTTTTTTTTTTAACTGATAACCTCTGCATCTATCTCTCTCAATTTGATCAATTCATATATCAATAGATAGCCTTCAGCTTTGCCATCATTCACATATTGTAGCACATTCTACCACCATTAATCTGTTCTTCTGTTTAGAACATAATGAGTGTTAAAATAACTGTCTACAAATAAGTATTAAAATTACACACTTGTTATCATTTCTCTTTAGCATAATCCAAAGATCTATGTTTTGTCTCAAAGAAAAGTTACTCAGATATTCCTATCAATTCACATTCTGCAATTCATCTCTGACCTGTTTCTAAAACTTACTAAGTGTACAGTTCTTTGATTCATGCAAAGAGGCAGTTTACTTTTATTCAGTCTCATAGCTTAACAGGAATAAATTCATCAATGTCATAATTCAGAAGTAGCTTATAGCCATGACCTATGCGTGCTTAATAACGTCTAACTCAAAATCTTTATTTCTATCTTTCTAAGTAAAATTCTGCAGCAAATGTCTTATACATTTGCACTTCTAATTAGCTCTTCTAATGTATCTTTACATGCTATGCAGACACAAATTTTCGTCATAGTGTTTTGCTCTGCAATGCAAGCTAATCTGTCATATTTCCTTCTCACAGAGGTGCCGCACAATTATTTGAAGAGTATAATAGTCAAACTCGCTTAAATGATACTGATGTTTCTGACACAATACATGTAAGTCTACCTTGAAGCTCCTTATTAATTAACTATAAATATTTTGGAACCATGCTGTCGCATGTAATCTTATACAAGTTGCTTTTGATATGATTCATAGCCTCCAAATCTTGCAGATTCCAATTTGCTGTGGTTTGTTGCAGTCTCAACTCCCTCCTAACTTCAACTTTTATTTCTTCCCCTTCTTTCTTTTGCTTCTTTGTAAGGGATTTTTTTGTAAAATTACTTTATTGAGCAACCAAGTTAATGCAAATTACTTTTAGTGTATTCAGGTACTTGCTAATGAACAACACACTATGAGTAATTGCACCTGATCTTACTTATTACAACCAATCCTCTTGATACTATGAGTAATTCCTACAACCATTTTTATCCACACTTACCAAAGCAAAAAGCACGGAAAGTAACAAGAGACAGAGAACAATTAGTATCTACAAATCAAACTTATGGGAAGGCTACATCTGATAATAAAGATGGAGAAAAGCCAACTCTAAAAACTATAATCATCTAAAACATCATCCAGTTTAGGAATAAAAAAACCAAGCATCTTTTCTATCAATAATTAGCTCCTCTTATCAATTAATATAGACTGCTTTTGCATGGCAAGGAACCTTACTAACAGGTCTAAAGCTCCCACGCCTCGCGTGGGAAGCAGACCCTAGTATATATATATATATCTATATAGTGAATATGGTGTGTTCAACTTAACAAGTATTTAAATTACATAGGAATAGATTTCTAATATAGCATTTGGTAAAGCATGATTAAAATAGTGAAATAACATGCTAGAGAATGTATGGATAAAAATATTTTGACTAAAAAAAGTGAAAAAAAGAAGAATTGTGGAAAATGCATTGATATTTAAAAATTAATGTGAAAATTATGGTTTATTAAGAATAGGAGCTGGAATGTGCATGATCATGATGATCATTGTATTTAAGAAGTAGTTAGTATGAAGTGGCAGCTCCTAAAAGAAAAAGCCGGTATAATAAGATACAATGTTCTACAGAAGAAAGAATTGCTCCAAAAAAAAAAATGGCATTGGACACCCTTCTTAATATTTTCTCTACTTAAAAAAGTTCAAAAGATAATTCAAAGGCAGTAATAATTTGTTCAAACTAAATAATTTAACAAAGAAAAGCATAATTATTTAAAAATTATAATAATAATCGTCATACTATTTTTAATGGAAAGTAAAAAATAATGTACTAAATTAATAATGAAAATGAAAGCACATTCAATGAAAATGATATAAAACATAAATTATTTAATTTTGAAAGGAAAATATCATTTCTTTACATTAAAAATAAACTAATTGTTTGTAATCAGAAAGGATAAACATTTTATGGAAACAATAACACCCCATTTAATAATAATAGGAATAATATAAATTACACCAAAAACAAACTAATTGTCCGTACCAAATAAATTAATCATAGTGATAAACATTTTATCCAAATAATCACAAGACATTTACTTATATAATAAGAATAATATAAATGATAACTTCTTTTTTTTAACATAGACATTAATTCCTTCTACAATAGAATATAATTTAATGACGAGCATAAAAATTTATTCAAAGCTTTACGAATCAAAAGACAAATTAATTACATGTCCCACATAAGGATTAATTCCTTTTAATAGGTAATTTAATGAAAAGGATAAAGATATACTAACGGTATTTAATAATAATGAAAAACACAAATACGAGATAATTAATGAGAAGCATAATATTTATTCAAATCTCTATGAATGAAATGAGAAATATGTCCTAGACAGAATTCAATTTTTTGTAGTAGATAATTTAATGAAAAGGATAAACAATTATTGAAGGCTTTTAATAACAAAAAAACACAGAGTATTTAATAATAAACAACAACATTAGAATACAATATAAGATTGAATAACCAAAATATAAGGATATAAAAGTCATTTTCAAATGAATTAATACATTTTCTTGAGTCAAGAGCCAACAACGATAACCATTTCTTGCATTTAATAATTTCTATCCAACACACCAAATGTATTAGACACAAACCCAGTAGCTATGCATCCACTAAAAAATGTAGTTCTCTGTTGACCAACAACACATCATATAACTATCATTCCCAGAGAGAGAGAGAGAGAGAGAGAGAGAGAGAGAGAGAGAGAGAGAGAGAGAGAGAGAGAGAGAGAGGTCTCAGGCTTGTGCCACTCTTTCCCTCAACCAAAACCAACACTAATGTGGGAGCCAGGAACAGTAAGAGGATGACGAAAATTAGCTCCACATTTCCTTAGCCACTTTGTCTATTAGTTAGATAAAATAATGGCTCTAATTTTTTTTTTTTTTTGGTTGAGTATAACATTTTACAAATGGTCCTACACTAAGGGAGGAAGAAGGGGGATGGGGATGGACCCAATTAAGCTATTAAGATGTCGAAAGGAGCTAAACCATCTCCAAAAATATTCCAAGAAATCCTGAATGGAAAATACAAGTAAGATATTTTGAACCTCTTATCCACATCAAAGGAATAAGGAGGGACTTTTGTCCCTCTTGGTGACTAACTGAACTGGCTCAGTTGGTTAATGAATTGAGTTTTAAACCCTTTACCTACCTTCAAGGAGGGGCTTTTATCCCTCCCTTGGTGGTCAACATTTAGCAAAGAACCAGCGCACTTGCTAAAGAATAGTCTATCTATTCAGCAACAAACATTTCCTTGCCAAAGGTAACAATATCAGTAGGAATTGAGTTTTCTTGTTAGTATTTTAAAGGTGCTGCTACTATTGTTGAGCAATTGAGTGCGAAGAGAACCCGCCATATTGGCTATTAGGTGCGAAGACGTGCATTGCACAGACAGTGAGGAAATTTTGCAAGGACTCTGGCGAGGACTTGTGCTTTTTCACACAAAACTTGTGTTCTTGCGATGCGTCTGAGTCTTCCTCGCCAAAGGTTTGATGCTATTACCCAATTCTTTTGTATAATTTAGAGGCAACTATGGCTGGTCCATAAAAAATACCATGTGTAGGAAAGTATGAATGGAATACCTTATTTTTCAAAAAAGAAAGAATGAAGATCCAAAAGCGTTGCCCAACACAATTTACGTTCTATTTATCTTGTATTTTCTGCCCAATGACAAGTGGTGTCAAGAAAGAAATTGAGTTGAAGAAAAGGCTTACCTTGCCCTGGACGTACCAGGGGTTTGCAGGAGTTTTTACCACTATCTTGTTTATGGCGAAACCAGTTACTGTTCGTTGACATAAAACTGTCCGCGTCTGCATTAAAATTGAGCACAGTCCAATTCTAAGCTACTAATAAATAAGTTTGATGACCGACTAATTGTACACAAATTAGATGTATCTGTTAGCACGAAAAATCCCCGTGCGCACAGCGGAAGTAATTCTGACGCATATAAAAATATGCGGGAAAAGGAGGAGAATTTAACTCAAAACTTAATAGTAACAAATACTAAGTTGTAGCCTTTCGCTCAAGACAATTCACAAATTTCAATTATGAGATTTTCTCATAGTCTAATCTCTAGACTTAACTCGACTCTCCACTTCAATTAATAACCTATTAGATTGGTAGTATTTATAGACTCTAAAACAAATATAATTGTAAATCAAAACTTATTTGGAAACTGACTTGAGATTTGCTTATCTAATATGGAAACTAAACAAATAAGATACCAAAAGGAATTAGAAAACTAAATACTAAAATAGCTTGGTTTAATTTCTTTCATTGCCTCCCTTCAACCAAGCTCTTGATGTTGTTATCTCCATTGTCATCCCTAGCTTGAATCTCCTAGAAAAATTCAGTCACAGTATAAATGACATGGAGCTCTAACTTGCAATTGACCTTCAATTTCATTTTCGAGCGTGGTGGTGGACGAAACTTGTACTTCTCAAACAACTTCTTGGCTTGATCACTCTTGTCAAAAATTCAAATATATTCACCCATACTCCATTAGATACTCCATCATTCAGTTCATCCATGTCACTAATAAAATCTCCCAAATCACAAAAATCATAGTTACCACTACCAATATTTTTAACATCACCATATTTTTGTGTTGATTGATTCACACCGACAACTGCATCAATTTTAATAGTGTTTACAATCTTCAACTAATTTGTCCACTCCACAATTGATTTCAACCAATCTCATCACTTGATTTTTCTCTTCAAAAGATTCATCAACCTCAATAAAATCAACAATTTCTCTATCATTTCAATCACATCATTAATTTGATCAATGATTTCACTTTCTTTCTCAACCACTTGCGAAATTTCTTCTTCAATCACAATTTCTTCATCTTCATGTGTATCCACAATTGCTGCAAGTTTTTCTTTCTTTGCCTCAATCAAAAACTTCTTTTTCTTCTTCCTCGTCACAAATTTCTTCTCCACCATGACCATAGGAATTTGTTAAAAATTTCCAAGCCTCCTTTGCTATCTTTATATGTATAAATTTTTTCACTACATGTAACTGGACTTGGGT
This sequence comes from Coffea humblotiana, assembly GCA_023065735.1. Taxonomy (NCBI): domain Eukaryota; kingdom Viridiplantae; phylum Streptophyta; class Magnoliopsida; order Gentianales; family Rubiaceae; genus Coffea; species Coffea humblotiana. Next base: position 44,809,036 of record CM041213.1, on the reverse strand, counting down.
ATGGAGATAGTATAATGCCTTATAGTTCAACTATCAATTTCTCTCCAATTGTTTAACTGCATCCCTTGATAATTCTGTGCCTGCTATAGGTTCCGTGAACCCTACCTTAGCTAATAGTTTTCTTCTTTGTTTAGAAGGTGTAATATGATTTCTTGGGGCCAAGTATTTTTTTCTGTTGAAAAAGAGTGCTTTAAGCATTAACATTTTCCTTGCACTTTTAAAATTTTTTTTTTTAACAAAGAAGGGATGAAACTTAATAAACAGGAAAAAAAAAAGAAGGGATTTGAACCCAAGACTTGTGACATCCCCTATTTTTGGGTTTATAGTTTAGATATATTAGCTTGAATTTGCCATGTTTTGGAATTATTTCTCATTTCTGTAGAAACATAACAGCTATTTTTTAAGTGAGTGGAAGGGCTATACATTTTCTTTAATATTATATGGATAGTGATGACTTTTTTGTTACTAATAGTCATTAAATTAGATTAATAGAAGACCAATAGTTAGCAGAAATGAAATATAAGAATGAATTAAAGTAAAGAATTGATATAATGAGAACTAATATCAGTAATGTGATGGGTATGAATTAAGTACTAAAATTAAAGACTAGATAAACATGAAATATGTCTTGTAAGTTTCTTTTGTAATGATATACTAGACATCAAAAAGTTTTTAATTTCAGTAAGTACTGGTTTCCAAAAGAGTTAATTAATTTAATAGTCTCTAACTTATCTACAAAACTAAGAAGGAAAACATGGATAAAGTAGTGAAGCCTTTATGCCTTATAAGTTAATGATTGTGCGTGAAGTTGAGAAGCCTTTGTAACTTATCTATTAATAATTAAGTAATTGAAAGAAATTTCAAGTTCCTTATTAAAGAACTTTGAGATAGATAGTGTTATATATAAGGTGCATTGGAATTTGGTCTAAAGGATGAGAAATTTTATTGTTTTCTTTTCAAGTTGCTCATGAATATGTACTTTAAACTTATCTTTATTTCAAAATTATATTGCGGTGAACAAAATTATAAAATTAGATCTACTTGACTGGCTTATTTGTGAGATTTAACTTATTGCTTTTGGTGACTTTTCTTAGATCTGTTTATTAAGTATTTTCTTGCCACTTAAATCGCTACTGGTCATGGCCTATTTGTTCAATTTTACGTGTAATTCGGTTTCATGCATATACGCAGATAAACAGTTAAGTTGTTGATGGAATCTTATAGTTGTGATTTATATCTTATCATGACTCTTAAGATCTATGAGTTTATAGACTAAAGGTTTTGAATGAAACTAGATGAATTTTAGATGATTTTTTTTTTGGGAAATATTCATAACTTAATATTTTTCTCTCACTTGAAAATCACTGTTTAATATTCAACAAAGGATAGTGATTGAAATTTTATAAATTATGCAAAAGTCAATAATATGAAAACTTTGTAGAATAGACTTTGATTTGCATGAAACTTGTCAATATTTTATAAATTATCCAAATTATATTACCTGTTGTTTAAAACCAAAAAAATAAAATAAAATAAAGGACCTTAAACTTGGGATATAAGAATGAGTGAATAATTTGCATTTGAATTCGTCTACCAAGAACTATAATTGTCTAGTCCACAAACACTCTAATGTTATCATTGTTTCAACATTATCATTGTTCTTGAAAACTCATTACAATTTTGAAAACATTCATTTACAATGCTCTGAAAAATTATTTAGTATGTAAGAAAATCTAGCCTTTCATAATAGTGCATTGTGTCCTAAATTGATTGCCCTCTAACCTTGGATCCTAAGTCCCAACTCTGTCACTGGATTGGCATGCTATTTTTGACATACTTATTATTCTATTTGAGAAAGAAAGTCTGTTTTGATTGAGTATTTTTGAAATACCAAATTATATTAGCTAGGAATTCATCTGATTGAGTATGAAAATTCTAACATTCAATGCTCATTATATCTCTAGAACAGGCTGACATGGGCTTGACTTGCAACCAACTACGGAATCCAGGAATATGAGTTTTAAGTACAAATCTTGATATAAAATCATCACTTTCTGCTGTTAACAAAGGAAAAAAAAAAAGAAATAAAGAAAACAAATCACCCCTCTTCTATATTTTGGTTTTGGAAAAATAAGTGCATGTTTTGGTCTTAATTAACTTCCAAAAGAAAAATAGATTCACATGAGATTCTTTTAATTAACTAAGCACGAACATAGAATTATTAGCACAACAATGTCCCTCTTTTTCATGAAGATATCAGTATAGCAATTTGTCAAAAATGAACATGCTTAAAGTCAAGGATAGCTTGTGCCACTTAACAATTTTATAACTTGTGCCGAAAGTTATAAATCGTTTCTATTCTTTTCTCCTCTTTTTTTTTTTTTTTGCTCTAATTTGTAGCCAAATTTCTAGTCGTATGTTGATGTGATTTAATGAATTTATTCTGTAATCAATAATTAGCCGTGGATTATATATGCATAATTAGTTTTTCTATTTCTTGGTATTATAGATGGTCAACGTAATATATTAAATATTTGACTTACAAATTTTCTCGTTTGTTTAATTTAGGAAGTTAAACCTACCCATTTGTTGCTATTATCTTATGATTTTAGTTGATTGAATGCCACATTTCTGTGGCTATTTGTGTTAAGTTTTTTTTTTCTTTTTGGTGCGATGTATAGAAGGGAAGATAGAATAGGCACTTTAAATGGCAGATATATTCACAAAAACTCCCAGCAAATCCTTAGTCGCAACCATCTCAGCACAGTAGAGAGCCAAAAGGAAATTGAGATGGAAACCCATGAATTTGGGATTAACAGGATGAATTTCACTGCACCAAATCAGTTATTGTTTAATTGCCCTTCCTTCCATTGTGATGACATGCTCTTTTCTAGGTAAATTTTAACTCCCTCAAGCTATGCAAATTACTATTGTTTTTATCTAACTCTTTTGTTTATATATTCTTTTTTGAATTAACTTTTTATGCACTGACAGAGTAGTGATTTTTTATTCTAACGGCTTTGAATGCATGTCACATTTACATGATTTGAATTTCAAATTTGAATTTATGTTATGTGACTTGATCTGAACTTGTGTAAAAAAAAAAAAAAAACTTTACATTGATAGTGTATAAAAAAAGTTATCCATTCCTTTTTGTATTCTTCTTTTTTTGCATGGCTTTCTTCATTCTTTGTTCTCTAAAATTTTCTTTCTATGCAAAATAAATAATACTAGGCTTTTTTTTTCGTTAATGAGATAATAATACATTCAAGACTTAGATGAGTAACACTGAATGAGAAATCAATACTGAAAGAGATTGAAAGAACCTCAAATTTATATTGAAAAGATCCATGTTTTACTCTTTCATGGTATTTCATCTATAATTTCTACATGCAAATTAAATAGGTCGAGTGCGATCAACAGGATCTAACACGAACACGATCAAAAGTTCAAATCTATCATGTATGGATTTGGACACATTGAAGGCAAGCATGATTATGAAATGGCACAATATGATACCTTTGATAGCCCTAATCTGTCTTCCCTTCAACCTACCACCAGCCCCCATGTCCTTGCTATAGCCACCACTCCTCGCGACCCTTCCTCTTGTCTACAAGCCCTTCCCTGAACCCCACCCCTTTCTATCACTCTAATTGCGCACCCCACAACCTATCATTTGCAAGTTAGATAGAATCAACTAGTATTAATTTTTACTATTGTGGACTAGTTGTATGAATCACATATTAAACAAATAATTCAAGTTCTATTGAAAAAGCTATTTCCATTACCCTAAGTCTTATCGCTCCAATCAACATTCTTTCGGTTAAAAGCATAATCAAATGGCCAAAAGAGGGGGGCAAAAAAACACACTGTGACAACTTTTGACTTGAAGACAAAATGGTCAGAAAGTTTAAAATTTTGCTGCAGTGAAAGAGGGGCCCTATTGTTCGACTTTTCTCTTTGTCATATTTGATTCCTTTTAAAAAGAAAATGTTAGAATTTGCATTGTTTTAGGGGTTACATGCTCATTTGATTAGGCTAGCAAAAAAAATGATAGGCCAAAAGATAAGTGTTCAAAATAAGTTTTGGCCTAAAGGAAAAATCTTTGTACGACAATGATCAGTGTTCAGTATAGCTAAATCCGATATACCAGAATTTATTCACGAAAAATCTTTAATTTGTATATAGGGCAAGTAGGGTCGTATCCTCAGGGACTGGGGTAAGTTCGTTCCTTTTCAAGTCAAGGCGAAATGGGGATTTTGAGAATTAAACGCTAATGAATTGTTAACTAAATTAATCAACTGTGGAAAATAATTAAGAGAGAGAAATAATTGGAAAAACTCTAGCCAAGGTTATACTTCAGAGATGGTTCAAGTAACTGATCATTGATGCCAATTATAATTTCAACATTCATTAATAAGTAGATTTTTAACTGTTGATATGATTGACAGTCAGTTTCTCCTTACTGTTTCGATAGTCAAGGTACGACCATTGACTATTTCCCTAATCTAGGATTAATCCTAGGTATGACCATAGGATTTAATTCCCCAATTGCATTAGAAATTAGAGAAACCCCACTCTAGTCAATAAACACGCTACGAGGATTTATTTAAATTAGATTATACGTTTCCCCGATACAAATCCAATTATGCCAGTTGCTACCGGGATGAGAGTAATCAAACAATTACAGATTTAACTACCCCCAATTAGCAAATAGACTACGTAAATAATTAAATATTGCGTAACTATTCAATCATACACAATAGTCATAGCCACTAAAAGTAGAAAACATATAAATACCAATGAATGAAAGACGCAATTAAAATAATTTAGATTTTACAGTTATTGTTGAACCAAATCTTCAGTTGTCCCTTTAACTAGAAGTATGAAATTAGTTCTCCATTAATAGAGAACAAGCCATGTAAAATTCTATTTGAAGCTTTCAAAATTGTTTTCCTCCAAAAAATCGACCAAAAAAAGGAAAAAGTTAAAGACAAGAGTACTATGCTACTTTTCGTCTCTAGCCCAGGGATGATCAAATCATGTCTGCCGAATTTTCCCACCTTTGACTTCTAATTGATTGGTATCGTCCTATTACAAATCAATCTCCTGAGCTTTCCTTTTTCTTCAGAGTGGCCCCTAGATTTCTAATTTGTAGCTAACTAATTGATTCCCAATTGAAGGAGTCAATCCCAACATTTTAGGAAATCAGCCTTGATGCATTTTTGGAAGCTTCTCACATGCATTAAATCCTGAGAATCTGGACTTGAAGGCTGGAATTAGGCACGCCCTCGTCTAACAGGTAAAAATCTTCAACAATCATCTCTTTAAATCTTCTTTTGTCTTTAAGCTCCACGATAACCACTGATTATCAAAATTCCTGCAAAAACAATGAATTTGTGAAATATCTAATCCCATGAGAGAGAAAATATTAATAAAATCAACACATATTTTAAACCCAATCAAGCAATAATAGGTACAAAGAAACTAAGTTTAGTTTAATTTTGCATTCAATGCTTATGACAGAGTACTGCATTCTTGTTTAATTTTGTTATTAAGATTTTCCGATATTGCCAACTTTTAAGAAAGTCAGCACTATGTCATGTTAGAAGAATCAAGCAATTGTGTAGCTTCTCACTGCCTATTTTGATTTGTGTTCTAATTAAATTGCCCTGCTGGTGCATTTCTATTCATCTGAAGTGTAACTGGTTGTTGAAACTTGAGTTTCATTCTATGGTATAATCATCTTTTTCAAACTTGTGATAGCCTGAGTAATGATGCGATGCTAAACATTTTATTGCTCTTTTTATTTCATTTGCATTCATTTGGGATACATGTGGTTTGTTTAACAAGGACTACCCTTGCTTGTATCACGAGTAGGCTAAATTCCCTATTAACACAATGCCCGTGTAGCACTAGCAAACTTCACGACTTGAGCTATGAACGATAGTTAATTCAGTCTAACTCTCTAATGCGTGGTTGTGTGGAAGCGAAAGAAGTAAACAAAGAATATATAGGTTGGAGGCTAAGGAAAACTCTTGTATCATACTCCAAATGATTACACCATGTGTTTACAAAGGAAGGGACTTGTCAAGAACTTTATATAAAGTTCTAGAAACTTCTACACACTAGCTCTCTATACTTAGTTTCTAGAATATTTTGTACAAGGCAAGAATCTTATGTACAAACTCTAGGCTATTTCCCAAGACACTTGAATGGCATAAAACATTAGGGAATATTACTAAGATGTTTCAAGAAGCATCTAGGCATTGGCCCTAGCCTCCGCAACATCCCATTTGTTCCTTGAAGTAGACTATGCCTCTACTAATGGTCCTGATTTTTCACTGATTCCCCTATAATCAGTAGTGCATGCCTAGCCGGCTGTGGACGGACACGTGCAAACCATGTCACTTGGAAGCTGCTTTGTTTACCAGTGACTGTTTAGTTGGTTTCATTTCTTTATATTGTTTAGTGGCTATCACCCTTTCACAGTAAAAACTAATTGAAGCACTTTTGAGTGGTTTCCATCTGATAGAACCTTGGATAAATGATAAAAGTTGGCCATATTACATTGAAGTTGCATATATATCGAAGTTGAATTTTGTTTAGCAATAGCAATTTGTAGACCAAAGCTGACAAAACTTTGATTGTGTCATTGTTCATCGCAAATCTGTGAGCGAACCAGAATATCTCATGAGGGGATCAACAAATTGTTTTGCTTCTCGTTGCATGTTTTTGTTTCTTCCTGATGATACTGCAATTCTGATGTACACTTATTCATCTCAAACATAATTGTTTGTGGATGCTCAGTCAATGGAAGTTGCTTTGTTTTCCAGTGACTGATTACTTGTATTTTGTCTCTCGATCTTGTTTGGTGACTGCTGTCCTTGTGCTGTAGAAACTAATTGAAACAGTTATAAATGGTTTCTCCAGCCACAGGAGTTCGCAGCGTGCACTATCACTCTTCCAAGACTTTCCCCATGAATGTATAATGCTATTGCTCTTTCTCTGGAGTGCATTTATTGATTGAACCAAGCCACATTAGTACCTATGTGAAGAAGCTCTTCTATCGTAGATTTGGTAGAAAATTCTCCAGTAGCTTACAGAGTCCTGCCTATACACGAGAATGCAGTAGAGTTGGAACACTGTGTTCCAACTCTCGCACCTGAGCTCAAAACCCTCTCCCAGTAGGCCAATTCCTGTATCAAATCAACCACTCTGGATAGCTTAGATAGCCTTAATTTTCTAAATAATGATTCTAGAAATTTCAAGTACAATAGTCCCAAGGAACCAATTATATCGAAACTAATCAGAGGTTGTACAAGTGTCTGAGCTGCAGAATCTTTCTCCATATCCAGGAGCACTGGGTAGGGATTCTGAGGTCCCAGAAGCTACATTTGTTTAGCATGACAGAGCGGATCCATCTCACCCCTAAATATCTGACCATTTTAATTTGGCTATAAAATGATCCTTAATCTCTCCTGACCATGAAAAAGAAACTAATAAGCAGTATGAACACGCTTACCCAATTAACGTATATGCCACTCAAAACTGATTATAACAACTGCACTCTAACCCTTCTCACCAGCTATGAACTCTTTGTTGAATTTTAATAAAAATAGGTTGACAGTCTGTCTTTGAACTTAGTGGAGATCAGTGGCAGTCCCAAGTATTTTACAGGAAGAGCACCTCGGGCCAATTTTACTAGATCGTGCAGCTTATCAGCTGTCTCATCATCCACCCCTGATAAAAATAAATCACACTTCGGTAGATTTGGTTTTGGCCCAGATAAGAACTCAAATTCAATGAGAGAGTCCTTAAGATTATGAAAAGACTTACCAGTAGCAGTAGATACAATGAAAAGATCATAAGCAAATGCAACATGGGAAAGTTTAAGTTCAGCACAGCCAGGATGGAAATCAAAACCTCTTTGTTCAATGTGTCTTTGCAGAAACACAGAATTTTTTTTTTTTTGCACAGCTAAGAAGAAGAGACAAGGGGAAATGGAGTCCTCTTGCCTCAATCCTCTTCCAGTCTGAAAATATCCAACCAGTGATCTGTTCAAGTTCAAAGAAAAATGTACTATGGTAACACATTTCTTCACCCAATGAACATACTTTTCTGGAAACCCCATCACCCGCATAGTAACAAATAGGAAGTTCCAGTAACTCTACCATAAGCTTTCATGAGGTCCACCTTAAGCACAGCTCTTGTTTTCCTCGACATTTGTGATACCCACAAATCAGCTCATGCATGATTAACACACTATCTTCAATCTGTCTCCCTTCAACAAAAGCATTTTGTGTTTTAGAGATCAAATCAAGCAACACTATCTTCAATCTAGCAACCAATATGCCAGAGTAGCACTTATATGAAGATTGCAGCAGGAGATACGCCTGAACTCGATCTGCACAGCATCTTTGACCTTTGGAATGAAAGAAATAGAAAAACTATTAAGAGGAAAATACATGTATTCTTCCTCACAATAGAAACTTGAGGCAGCTATGACATCTTTGCCCACTATTTCCCAATTACTCTTAAAGAAATCAATAGTAAAACCATCAGGTTCATGTGCTTTACCATTCTTCATAGAAAACATGGCTTATCTCATCCTCAGACACGAGAGCCTGCAACATATTTCTATTACCCTCAGAGACAACAGTTAATGGAAATCATTCAAGTTAAAAAAATATACATTAAAGTTAATAAATTAATTTCAGTAATTGAACATTAGCGTGCTAGGTCGGATGTGAGACTGTTCCATCAGACCATCACTTTTATATCTCCGCACTGGTCTTTTTCCAAATTATAATGGACAATTGTTTGGCCTTTAGATTTGTAAATCTGATACGAACTATGAATGTGGGGAAAGGGACAGGAATAATTATATTAATAGTTATCAGTATAACTATTCCTAAACATATTAATATATAATCAATAAGTCAATTCATTGTTCAATACTTGTACAAACTTGTAAGAGAAACTCAATTATTATGTATAGAATCCATGTGAATACTGACTCGAAATTCGCTTGAAATCCTCTGTCTTGAATTTTGCCTCTATCTCGTTTGTACCATCTTTGTTTAAGTGCCACATATATTGCTTAATAACTCTTAGAATTCTAATATGTATAAATTCAATAATCAATAACTCTTAAAATTCTATTGAAGAATAAGTCCAACAGCATAATATACTGACAGTTAAACAAAGATAGGATGGAACAAATACAAAATGCGGGATAGATAATTTGAAGCACTCAAAATTTTGTTAATAATGAGTTGGAACTTATTTAGAAGAAAGTAGGGGGGTCGTGGGGCCAACTGCCCCCACTCACCCTATCAAATTCTCCATATCTCTATATAAAATTATAGTTTATGCTTTAATGAAATTGTCTCCACCGCGCTTGACCAAATCTTAAGTATTAGAGAGTTGCCCTAACAAAATATCCATATATACATATAAAATTGTAGATTTGTTCCCATGCTTAAATGAAATTGCCTTTAATAACCTTCAACAAAATCTAAACTAGTAAGGTATACTTTGTTTGTATGTCTCTATATCTAAATTTAACAATACCTAAAATAAATGACACCACGTTATCAACATTTAAAATAAATGACACCACCTTGTCTAGATAAAGGAAGAAACTCAATTTGTATTTATTCTTCTTTTTTATCTATTCTTATTTGCTCCTAGTATACAAACCAATTTGAAATTTTTTGAACTTCTCTCGCTAGACATTGGAACTTATAAACATTGTTCATTTTTTATTTCATCTTTACCAAAATCTAGAGAAAATTTATTAGGGTTGTGATATGCGAAGCAGAGAGTTCTTTATAGGAATTTGAGATTTCAGAGATATTTGTTCTATTACTAAATTGTAGATTAATTATATACATAACTATTGACGTATATTATTAGTTAAACATTTTTTTCATATTATAATTAGTAAAATTTCATATATTAACTTTGTTCCCATTGAATTTCCTTTCTAACTTCGCCCCTAATTTAGATGCTGTTACACATTTCAGAAATAATGGTCAGTAACAATTGTTCTTGTTCCATTCCCATGAATTTGTATTGTCGACTGTAGGGTGTTATGTATGGAAACGCAGATCTATGTGATCAATTTTTTTTCGACATCGAGGAGTCTAAATATCAAGGCCACCAACCTAATTACAGAGAAAAAGGAATGAAGAAAAAGTAAAAGTCTAACGCCAAGAATGTCAATGTCCATAACTAACAGCTAAACTTAGATCCTTCCCCACCACATACTTTGGATAGGTAACAATGACCAAGGTCACAGTCTAAAAATGGTGGCCACAGTTGAGCCGCAATACACGTGAATGATCCAAATTACGTAGGGCTCTAACTCAGCACGTGCTTTTTTTTTTTAATAGTACAAATGTGAGGTTTCGCAGTGAAGATTCAAGATCTCTTACATATATTTATTTATTTTTCGAATTACTCAATTTATCCCTGTCCCTCTCCATATGTGCTGCTATTAAACCTTAGCAACCTAGAAAGGATTTTTCCTTGATTCCTTGACACTGAAATTCTCGAGTCAAAATCTCTAATCTGTGGAATTTTCTTACGTTCATATCACTTTTCTCTCACTTTTCATTTCATTCTAGAGTTAATCCACTAGTGCTATGATTTTTCCCATGCAGAGTGGATGAACGCGTATCCTCAATATGAACGTGACATTGACTGAAATATAGCTCAACTATATTCTCGATTTGATACATCGTTTTGAAAATTTCTTCTCGTTACATATGAATATCAGTGCAAACTGTCTTCACAAATTATGACTTAGAAATATCTACTAATTATTTGTGTCAACACTTGTTATTCCTAAATACCACACCACCAATCCAAGGGGGGTTTTCCCAATTTTTTTTTTTAAATAGAGTAACCATTTGGTCGTATAATAATTGGAGAAATATACATTTCAGGTGCAAAATGAAATCCTCCTTCAAGAATCAAAGGTGATATATACATATATATATATATTATACACATACATACATATGCATGGAATTTCGATCGACTAAAGGCCACCAGAATGCGTAAAAGCTGTCCAAGAAAGTATTTCTGATTCCAACGGCAAATTGGATTGTAAAATTTTACACCTACAACCAACATGTAGATAAAGTTTAATTTCTAAAATGAAAAAATGGAACATTTATTTCTGCTTACGCAATCTATCCTTCACTCAGTGGAACTTTCTGTGTAAGGTTCGAAATAGGGAATTGTGGTAAGAGTATACCTGAAAGTATGCCTTGTCTTCAAGAAGTATACTTGTTTAATAGCGCTGTTTTTTTTTTCCCAACATATACATAACTTCATGCTCTCTAAATTTTGGACACATATAAGTGTGACTGCATTTATTATAATACCACTCTTAGTAAGAGATATTTACTCCTCCAAGTGACAGATTACTATAAATTTTAGAACCTTATACGTCTATTAAAAAGTAAAGTTAGTTGAATTCAAGTGGTAATATAAATGGACAAGGTAATAGTAGTTAAAAGAATAAAATAAATAGGTGATATCAAAGCTTTCTTGGAATTGATTGACCAATTAATTTGATTATATAGGTACCGGTATGCCAAGATAAAATAGGCAAAAGTATGCAATAAAAAATGTCATGAAATGTGAAACCCCAATGATGTTTGAATTCCTCCCCCCCCCCCCCCCCCCTCTCCTCCAAAAAAAAAAACAAAGGAAAAAACCCAAAATGGAAAAATACTGAAATTTCAACGTTGAACTTTAAGACTTGTTTTCTGAAATTCCTAACAGCTAAATTCACTCAGCAGTTTTTTAAAACCAAAGTACAAATTGGTTTCTTCATTTGGTTAATACAGGTCCAAGATAGCAGTTCATCCCATGGAAAAGTTGCTTAGCTCATGTACTGCCTCTAAACAGGCGTTTCTTCATGCATTTCCAGATGACAGTACATCTGGATGAGATTAATTAAACATTGCAATACTTCCTCTATCTCAGCAGAAGCCACTTACACATTGCAATACGTAATATTCGATCAATTAATATGTCGCTACCTCGTGTTGATACTGTCAAATGCAAAAAGAAAAAATTTAGGGACACTATAAAGACGTTTTTTAATAATTTTTTTATATTTTAAATTACTTTTTAATATATCACTTCACATAAAGTATTATAATATCATCATGAAAATTTTTTCAGATAACCTTCAATCCAAACAGACGCGTTGCCTGCTGATTTTTATTTGGTCATCAAGTCAACGAACAAAATATACAGCTCAAAAATAGCTGTAACTACATTTCATGATTAGATTTAGTCCCCGCAGACAAAGCCAGAAAATTTTGGTTGATAGCTGATAAAAGAACCAGTTTTTTTTTTTGTTATTTTTGTTTTGATCATTTCTTGTATAGTTGAAACTTTCTAATGGAGTCGACCCCAACATTTTTTGGCCTCAACAGGAAACAACAGGTCTCAAGTCTAAACTGATCATAAGCTAACAAACGTTAAAGTACCACACGTAAGATCCAACTCAAAAAAAAAAGGGGAAAGATATTTGTAGAAAAAAAGAAAAAAAATGGAAAAAAAAGATTTGTTTAGAGTATCACAAGTAAAAGAAACTCCCCAAAGTAATGAGTTTATATTAATAGTCATTTGTTTGCTATTGAAAATTGCTACTCAATTAGTCATTAGTTTATATTTTCTATTTGATTTCTATCAAATTATTAGGGTACAGACAAAATTTTTAGCAACTGAATACCTTAAATGTATAATTTACGTTTGTCAGTGGAAGCACACTAACAAATTAGTATGGTAAAAATAAAAATTTTTAAGAATTGTACTCTTAAAGTTGAAATTTTCCTTTGTGCCTGGCCCGCTGGCCAATAAATAGATCTGCCATGAGTTGACAGGAATTGTTTCAAACATCCTCAATTCATACCACAAAAAATAATAACAAGTATATCTACTCATACCATCCTCTTACAATTCTCTGTAAATTATTAGGAGCTTTAGCTTAATTTGCTTTATCCTCAGTTGTCTAACAGCCAAAAAGACAAATGAATAAAAAATAGAGAAATGACGACAATTAAAAGTCATAAAACAAAAATGGAACAATTTGAAGTTGAAAGCTCAGCGGTCATCAGCATTGCATTTGTTTTTCTTATTAAGAGTTGTTTCCACGAAGCAAAGAACAGCAGCACTCAATGAAGTAATTCAACAAATTAATGCTAGCCCGTCCATGAATTATGTAGCATGTGTAATGTGAAAGAAAACCATCAAAATAAACAGGATAGCTACTTGAATTTGAACCCAGTTGCAGAATTCAGATATTGAATATACTAGTCACAAAGCAGACTAGTGATGTCAAATCTCTAGGTAGAGGACATTTCAAGTCTTCGATAATTATCATAAAGACATATGCTAGATTACTAGTTAATGAAACAGTTCGGTTTTTAGTTTTGTACATCTGATACGTACCATGCATGAATGTGCACTTTTGACAGCAAGGTGTTATGTATTGAAACGCAAATCTGCATGATCATTTTTTTTCCTACATTTAGGAGTCCCAATTATCAAGGTAAAGTACATATGACCTTTCTTGTAACTTTGAATAATGTCATAAGACCCCCTAAAGTTTCAAAATAATCATACAACCTCTTATTGTTCTGTATAAAGTGAAATATGATCAGAAAGCACTACTAGTAATAGTGATTGAAGTAGACATGCTCCAAAAATACTTGTGATGGAATCTTAATAACCACTTAATTCTCCTATGATTTGGATGAATATTAACTTTACCCTTCTGTAGCTTTTACAATTGTTTCCATAATCCTCTTATGATCTGTGTAATGTTGGCTGAAATTACTAACGATGTGATAAAATTACTTAACTTAGGGCAATGCTAGTATTTCAACTAATGATGTGATAAAGATTAATTTTTTTTGGCAAATTTTCACTTTATATAAAATTATAGGAGCTAAATTAGATATTTGAAACGTTAAAGAAGTCATGTAATAATGAGCTAAACTGCAGGGGAATTATGTATAATTTATCCAAATATCGAGGCTTGCAACCTAGTTACAGGGAAAAAGCATAGAATAAAGTAAAGTCCTATTCACTTTTGTTTTCATCTTTTACTATTCATAAAATCAAGAATATGGTATCTTTAACAAACTTACAGCTAAGCTTAGACTTTGGAGTCCTTCCGCACCACATCTTTTGGATAATTGACTAAAAGAATGGTGGCCACAATCGCAATACAGCACGTGAATGACCCAAATTTCGTTGCCTTTAATTCCACACGTCCTCTTTAAACCTCAGCAACATGCCAAGGATTTTTCTCTAATTCCTCATCAGTCTCGAGTCAAAATCTTTAAACTATGGAATTTTCTCAGCGTCCAATGCTAAGACTGGTTTTCTGAAATGCCTAACAGCTAAATCCACTTAGCAGTTTTTTAAAACCAAAGTACAAATTGGTTTCTTCATTTGGTTAATACAAGTCCAAAATAGCACTATTCATCTCATGGAAAAGTTGCTAAGCTCATTTACAGAAAAATGATACCATTCACTTTCAAATCGGGTATAAAGCAAACTTAATAATCTGAGCAGAAACAATTAATACAGATATGACAGGCTCATTTTGTTTGGGTTCTCGATCACTCCTTGAATGAATTCACATCCAAGTCCGTTACATACGTGAAAGAATATATTAGCACTGTTGATAATTTTATTACTAAGTTGCTTTCTTGATTTCTTGGCCGACTTTCAGTTAGTCCCTCTATCTTAGAGGCCGTTTGGATTGCTATTTTCAGGAATTTCTGTTAAAAAAATGTACTGTAATAATTTGTTATATGTTAGATAAAAGGTGATTGAGATATGTATTTAGAAAAAATATAATAATTTTTTTTGGAGAAAAATAGCTTTCGAAACTAGGCCTAACTTTTCGAATAAGGTTAATTTAATTTGGTACAAACAACTTATGCATCGCAACACATAATATTCGATCAAGTAATATGTCGCTACCACGCATTGGTACTGTCAAATGTGTTTGGATTGGAAATATTTGAAAAAGAAAACTTTCTTACATCATAAACAAATTTTTCAATTGTTTTTAAAATGTTTTTAATTACCTTTTTTTATTTCTAATACACAAATTATAAAAAAGTGATTTTCAAATAATCTTCAATTCGAGCAAACTCAATTTTATTTTTTATTTATTCAATCAATTAATTTAGCTCCCAAAATGAAAAATGTGTTGAGGCCAACAACAGTCAAAAGCAAATGTGAAAGGTGATCAAGAACCAGAAGGATTTGAGGTCTCACAAGCTCCGGTAAATTCATACAGTCATAATGTAATCGTAATTTTGCATAAATTTAGTTATATGGGTTACAAATCCAAGTTTTACACTGAAGTTGTGCAAGTTTCCATTAAATGTTGTAAAAATTATTCCACCGGCTTAAATTGGACAACAACTCAACTTGTGATACTTCAATCCCAGCAAAAGCTAGCTTCCCCGTATCCCATTCAACACTACATGTCAATAAGGTAATCATAAACTAAAGATCAGAATATGACCTAGACGCGTCATGTGCTGAGTCTAATTTCCTCATCCATTCCTGGATTGTCATCAAGTCAACGAAAATATTATATAACTCAATATAGCTGTTGCTATATTTCATGATTAGATTTAGTCTCCGCAGGCAAAATCAGAAAATTCAGAATATTGAATTGCTTTACTACTTTTCAACTATATGATAAAAGGAACGAAGAAGGTGCATCACATCCAACGTTTTAGACTAGACAGCCCAATGTTTTTGCTTGCACTTCTATATATAGTCACCCAAAGCTGATCCTGGAAGTACTCCACACAAGCTTGCCAATTACAAAGCATTCAATTTCCTTACATTTCCGATTTCACCATCTTGATCAAGTCGATCCATTGACATGTTGATCTCTAAGCTAGCAATGGCATTCCCTTTGGCAATTTTTCTGTTCATGACTGTTTTTGTTTCTCCTGCCCTCTCTAGAAATATTCCTCCTCCACCATCAATAAAATCATGGTGTGCACAAACCCCATATCCACAACCATGTGAATATTTCTTGTCTCAAACCCCTAAATATGGCTATAACTATCCCATAAAAGGGAAGTCCGATTTTCTCAGGATGTCACTCAATCTTGCCTTAGAACGTGCCGTACATGCTCATGAAAACACCAATAACCTAGGCTCAAAATGTCAAAATGAGCGTGAAAAGGCCGCGTGGGCAAGATTGTTTAGAGCTATATGAAAGCACCGTTGTCAAGATTAACAAAACTGTTGATCCTTACACCAAGTGCAATGCAGTTGATGCACAAACTTGGCTCAGCACAGCACTCACCAATCTTGAGACCTGCAAACAAGGGTTCATTGAGCTTGGTGTTGCTGATCATCTTGTGCCCTTGATGTCAAACAACGTTAGCTGTTTGATTAGTAACACATTATCCCTAAACAAAGTGGGATATAATGAGCCAAGTTATAAGGAGGGGTTCCCAACTTGGGTGACTCCGGGCGACAGGAAACTCTTGCAGTCTTCAGCTCCAGCACCGAATGCTGTGGTAGCACAAGATGGTTCGGGCAACTTTAAGACGGTTGCTGCAGCTGTAGCTGCTGCAGCGACACGATCGGGTAATGGAAGGCATGTGATACACGTAAAGGCTGGAACGTATAAGGAAAATGTGGAGATTGGAACTAAGTTGAAGAATATCATGTTGGTTGGTGATGGTATTGGAAAAACCATTGTCACGGGAAGCAATAGCGTTGGCGGTGGTACCACCACTTTCAAATCTGCAACAGTTGGTAAGTTAAGCTTACAAAGAAAGCAATTTTAGTTTATATATATACACACACACACACATAAGTTGTGGTAATGTTGATTTTCGAATATGAAGTGTGTGCGTGTGCGTGTGTGTGTGTGTGTGTGTGTGTATATATATATATATATTACACCAACCAACTTGGACATAAATGAATATCAACAAAGATTTCTCTTAGCACAAATTACACCACGAACTTGTTTGTTAACAACATGCATGCTCGATGAATAAAGAACTTCTTCTTGGCATGCATGGCAGCCCTATAAAGTGATGTTGGTTTTCGAATTGTATTTGAATATTCATGTGTAGAAATTGTAACGGAGCTGACAATGTTCCTGTCTACATAATTTCAGCGGTTGTTGGTGATGGATTCATTGCTCAAGGAATTACATTTAGGAACACAGCCGGACCTCAAAATCACCAAGCAGTAGCTCTTCGATCTGGTTCCGATCTCTCTGTCTTCTACCAGTGCAGCTTTGAAGGCTATCAAGATACCCTTTACGTCCACTCACAAAGACAATTTTACAGGGAATGCGATGTCTATGGAACTGTTGACTACATATTTGGAAATGCTGCTGTTGTTTTCCAGAATTGCAATCTTTATTCAAGAAATCCTCCGAACAAGATAAACACTATCACAGCACAAGGTAGAACCGATCCCAACCAAAACACTGGAATATCTATCCACAATTCCAGAGTTACAGCTGCTTCGGATTTGAAGCCAGTGCAGAGCTCAGTCAAGACATATCTTGGAAGGCCATGGCAACAATATTCAAGAACGGTGTTTATGAAAACATTTCTTGATGGTCTAATTGATCCAGCTGGTTGGCTGCCCTGGAGTGGTAATTTTGCTCTGGATACCTTATACTACGGAGAATATGCTAATACAGGGCCTGGCTCGTCAACTGCAAAGAGGGTAAATTGGAAGGGGTATCACGTGATAACTAGTGCAACAGATGCTTCTAAATTCACAGTCGGAAACTTCATTGCTGGCAATTCTTGGTTGCCGGCCACCAATGTGCCTTTCGCTTCTGGTCTCTAATTTTATTTTATTTTTTATTTTTTGGTTTTTTCGATTCTTTCTCTACACCCAAAAGTTCAATTCTTTATTTTCTATTCCTGGAAAGAAAACCATGGAATAGGATCCCAGCTTGAGCAATTGTTTTTGATCATAGTAGTACAACTGTATCTTTACCTAGTTAAGTTGTCATTCTTTCATGCTTCGTGTAATGATGATTTTACTTAAATATCAAGTTAATTATTTGAATTACCATTTTTTTCTGGATTTGGGGGGACTAATGGGGCTGAATATCTTATACTACTATTTACATAATGGATCCAATCAAAGTATGAAATTTCAAGTTGATGATCATTAATAGGATTTCGATGGCTTCTTCAAAGATTTAACCACTCTGAGTTGACCGTCGCATTTCTCAGGCTAATTACTCAGAATATTGTTGATAAAAAAAAATTCAGAAGAATGGTGATCTAACAATGGGTTAGTGCAAAACTATTGTTGCCAGGCTTAGTCAGCAAGACAACAAAATCCAAAAATTTAAAAAAAAAAAAAACAATGGCTGCCGGGTTGTGTCAGCTCGACAGCAAATGAATTTTTTTTTTAAAAAAAAAGACTGGCTGCCTGGTTGACACACCTCGGCAGGAGACGCAAAAGTTTAAAAAAAAAAAAAAGCTGGCTTCGATTAGATTCCATTGACTGGAAATTTTTTTTTTTTTTTCAGAATGTCGTTGGAAAGGAGTTGCAAAAGTTAATTGTGGCAGGAGCTGCAAAATCTTCGCTTAATTAATTGTGGCAGGAGCTGCAAAATTTAAAAAAAAAAATGTCTCTGACTCCTTCTGGGCTGTGCTGCGAAAAGCCAAAAAAATGGCCGCTAGATTCTATCTTTGATTGGAATTCAATTCTCCCTAGCCAAAACTTTAGAGCTTAAGCTTTGGAGCTAGCTATACTTTTACCAAAATGGCATCCTCGCCTATATATATGAGCAATTTTAATGGAGCATATAAAAGTCATTTAAGCGTATTTTTCATTAACAAAAAGTGTAAAAGTGTAGTTTAAAGTTTTTCAAGATTTTGTCTTGAAAGGTAAGCGATATGTTTAAAATTTTTGGAGTAGTAAGTGATACTAAAAGAAAGTTGAAAAGAGGTTTTTGATATTATCCCTTTTTTAAATTTTTTTTAGAGGTAAAATTTTTAAATATTTTTAATTAAAAACTTATGCTGCCTGACTAACTAAGCCCGACAGCCTTTTTAGTTAAAAAATTTTCTAAAGTTGAAACGTAAGAAAAAGATGAAGACAGATTTGTTAAATCAATTATTCTTATCTTATGTTAAACCCTAAAAAAAGCTTTCTTAAACAAAAAACTCTCATTCAATTTACAATAAGATGCATTTCTCAAATCTTTGAAAAACAATCGTTAAAATTATTATGTATAAGATTTGATTTTAATTTTTTATATAATGTATAGAAAATTGATATTTATACAAATAAAATATACTAATAAATTATTAAATGACAGTAACTGAGTATAAGAATAGAGTTAGAAGTAAATATGATAGTAGGTAGTTAAACAAAAAAAAATTTTAATGTACACCATAATTTTATAAATATAAATTTATTGTGTAATATAAAAACAAAAACAACAAAAAATAGAAAAGAAGAAAAATCTGATAATGTGAAATGGTGAAATTTAAAAATAACGATAAGCATTCAAATAATAAAAGATTAAAATAACGCTAAATCCCCATATTGAAATATTCAAAATTTAAAAACATGTACAGGAAATAATAATATCAACGCTCGGTGTGCCTTTGCCCTTGCCTTTATCACCTGGTGTTATGGGCGGACGGCAAAATTTTTTGGGTTGTCATCTGCGACATTCACGAAGAACTATAGGCTCCTGCGGTGCATCAATTGGAGGTGCAAGATCTATGGAAGCAACATCAAGTCCTATGTCCTCCTTCTCAACCGACTCTATAGTCGTATTGCTATCATAGTCGTTTTGAGAATGATACGTGATAAAATCTCTCGATTGACTGCATCCAGTAGTAGATATGGGTTGGATCGACGTAGGTACGGCCATAGGTTGTCCAAAACTGTAATAATTGGGAAGGTCTAAAATAGGAGACATACCACCCATTCCACTAAGAAAAGTGAATATTGGATGCAGTTCAGAAGCAGAAGATGAGGCTGATGTAGTGGGAACATATCCAAATGGAGGCACATGTGTTGAGGATGGAAATTGTCCACCAAATACAGGAAAATGTGGAGAGGACGTGGGATGTGTTCCAAAAGGCAAAAACTATGGCGAAGGGGTGGCATCTAGACCAATACGCAATGAGTGTGGGAATGACTTGACCTAAGGACCAAAAGCCGATATATTCTGCATAGGTGGCATAGCAAGTGCATCTGCCATCGTCAAAGACATAGATGTGGTGAATTGATTACTAGTCGGGCTGTGTCGAGACTGAGTACCTGTCTCGGTGTTTTGAATGCTCATCTTGCCGATGACTTCGTCTTACAAGCTATGCTTTTGCCGTCGATTTCTGCTAGATGATGGTCCACCTTGTGTAGGGACATGTCGCACAAGATTCTGGAATGATATATTTTGCGATGTGAAAGGATTATGATCGAAAGAATCAAAATCACCAACTACCATGCGATCAAAGCGTTGGAGGTATTTCATTGATCCATATGCCCCATCAACAATGGTCAATAGACGTGGATGAAACCGACCTTCAGTGTCATCAAGTTCAAGTGCGTCATGTGATTGCCGGCCAATGCACTGCATAGTATCTATTTGGCGTTGTCAAAGATGGAGAAACTATTACCAATCATTGTCCAATAGTAAATAAATTAAAATTTGAAGTAGTAGTAACTTACTAAATACTCAAACTAGCCAGAAACTTCCATTCAGCATTTGCCCAAACTGTGCATGCTGCTAGATAGGAGGCGTAATGTACAGAATGGTGTGATTGTGATACCACTCGAGATACTTATTCGAAGGCCTGAACGTTGCTTTGGGCATACCAGGTATCTTTGCATCTACACATGCATTCCAATATCCTATCCAACCCCTATGAAAATGAGCCCAATTCCTTCCCGAATAATCGAAAAGATCCAAACTGGCGTAGGCCACCTCGATTAGTGTTAACTGGTTCCGAAAATTCTTGCCTCATTCCCAAATTTACGCATGACACGATCGGGACAATATAGTTCTATTATGTGCTAGAATATAAGAGAGACTCTTGCTTGCCATATGCGCTCTCCTCATTTACAGTAATCAAGTAGGCTAGCCAGTATACCATCATTATACGCATCCAAATAAACTAATACCATAACAATTTTTTAGATGTGGACCAAAATTGCGAAATTACTATAAAACATGACTAGTTGAGATATAAGAGGAAAGACTTGATCCGTCCATAGTAAGGTTAGTTGCTCATGATAATGTGTGCTGAATTGGCTAGAAGGGTCAACCCCGGTTCATTCGGTAGCCTATCTCTCTTCTCTAGGAAAATCCCTAATTTCAATACATGGGTGTACATCATGACGAATCACGGGAATCTGCTCCCATGCCCAAAACTGTAGTAACAAGTACAGACCATCAGTTGTGATTGTAGCAGTGCGTGATGTGTAGCACATTCGGGAGTATAAATAGGCTAACGTTGCGAACCCCCAACTGTATTGACTCATGGCATCCAGGTCACGAACATATTCGATCCAATTTAAATTGACGAGATTCTGGCATGAATCAGCAAATAACAGTCTATCCAATAGAATCAGGATGTACATATGAGTATACTGGCAAACCATCTCATCAGGAACATCTGCAAGAAGTGGTGTACTCAACCGTTAGGATATAGATGATAGCTGTTATCTTCTAGCCAGTATCCTAAAATATCATGCACCAACTGTTTATGCTGTAATCAATTACGTCTAGTGTGTACTAAGATAACTGGTAGACCATCAACATGTAGATCCCATAAAACCTCCACATCTTGCAGAGTTACTGTCGCCTCTCCCATAATTGTAAAGTGAAAAGTGTGTGTCTCTTGTGTCCAACGCTTCACAAGCGCATTTATAAGGTTATGGTCTACTGTGAGATAACCGGATTTGCGAATGCCATAAAAGCCAACTGCATCGATATATTGAGCAACCCATAGATCTAAATCTATCAGAGGTTGAAAAAACCTCTTATCACAACGCTGAATATTTAGATCCACACCTATGCCTTGAAAAATGGCAGCGGATCTATGATCGGATTGTAGATATAAAACTCTCCCATCCAAAGGTCCGAGATGAGGGGGTGCTATGGTTGTATTCCATCGCTGTATTTTAAATTCTATTTTCAAATAAAAGTTACATAAATAATAATAGGATGCTTTAATTAATAATTCATCGTACCAGATAATATAAAAATTTAATATTTATTAACATAAAATAGCAGTTCATATCAAAGTAGCATGAATACGGTCTTAGTTACTATCTCGAACTTCTACCACAACTCATACAAAATACTATTTATGAAAGTAACCATCATAGGGATAATTAGGGGTAGTGTGACTTGGCTGTAAACAGTTACTACACTGACATGGTGCATCAGAATATCTTCTATCCATCTGATTTCTGATCCTAGTAGTTTTCAACGGTCCTAGCATCTTTTGTTTTAACTAATCTCCCATGATGTTTAGTTTTAATTCCGCTACGGGCCAATATTTTGAGACCGTTAACGGTTGGAAAGGACTGCTAAATGTAGACTAATAAGCGAGAAACGTATGTTCAAGAGCGACAAGTATCATTGGACTAATGCCACACTTAAAACACGCAACCATGACATGTAAACATGAGAATCACAATTCTCTCCATTTTTCACATGTACATGTGCGATTTTCAATGTCAACAGTCTAGACATTACCTCCTTGATAACTTTGTCGATAAACAGTCACGATGTAGTAAATACCCCTCTTATGATCGAACACTTGAACTGCACGTGCCTTTCCTTTTTTTTTTCATTTTTGACATATTTATCCGAACATTTCCATGGGAAAGCGTATACCTGATCTCATGTAGCCTTGTGATTTTTGACAAGCAGAATAATCGTTTGGTTAAACGTGAACCGTATACATGCAGTAATTGGCAGCAACTGAGCGTTCCTCAATAAATTGTTGAAACATTTAAACATATTTGTGGATATGTGCCCCCAATGATATCCCTCATCTTTGCACCAAAACCCATTGTTCAGGTCGAACTGATCCATCCCTTAGCCATGCATATGCCTCTGTATTTAGGGAGAAAATCACATTCATGAATTTTTATACTTGTGCGGCTGATTTGCCACACCAGCGGCGAACATCAGGCTCTTAAGTTACCGGGCATCGCAAAATGCCGTCAGAATAGGATCGACTGTAAGTTAATGACATAGGAACATGAAAACATGTCAAATATGTAAGGGTCCAGAGACAGTTTACCTTTCATTCTTGAATTTTTGTGTAAAATTCCTCAAAATGTGAATCAAATAGAATCGGTGCATCCCTAATGGCTCCTGCCACTCTTCGAGTGTATGCATAGCGCTAATGATGTCGTGGTAATGATCAGAAATAACACATATATTCTGCACATCACCACACACTTGAATGCATAATAACCTTCATGAACCAAGGTTAATTCCGATTATTCTCCTTATCAACTAGGGAAAATGCCAAGGGAAACATTGAGTTGTTAGCATCAAAACCTATGGCGACAAGAAGTTTTTCCCAATCAGGTCATTTCAAAAAGGTACCATCTAGACATATGACCGGTTTTAGATGGCGAAAGGCTTGGATGACAGGAGTAAATGCCCAAAATATGTAGTCAAAAATTATTATGGAAGGGATACTTAATGGATGATAGTTCCAAACAACTATCATATTCGGATTGGACCGTTGTAACTCCTGAATATATGTCAGCAGTTGCGCTATGGATTCGGCCAATCCCCATATAATATATCAATGGCACGGCGTCTGGCGTACCAAGCTTTTTTATATGACACATTGCAATGAAACTCTTGTTTCACCGATGCCTAAATTTCCTTGATTTTGTACACTAGAACATTCATAATATGGGGAATAATGTGCTCGGCAATTATGTCACTACTCAACTCACGGTGGTCGTTACTATAACAAACACGAATGCAAGTATGCTTATCGGCAAGTGTGACAATCATCCACATGTTGTACGAGCTGCACAAGGTTGCACGAAACTACTAATTACATGAAGGTACGGAGTTAGCCCGACAACGGACATACCAATTCGTTGGCGTACTCTCACGGACATTGAACTCCCTATTCTCCTTTATGGACAACATGTTCACAGCTCGTTTGACATGCTCCTTTGTTTTTGAACAGTTGGCCCAATTCTAAATCTTTGGTGTGTTCATTCCACAACTTTAATTTCTTCACTTACCCAGAATCAAGGGGGTCAAAGTTCAATGCAGCGTCAACACAAGCTTCATAACACAGTTGTGTTCCCTCACTGTTTATCCAAGGAGCATAGGTCGTAATTGGGAGCTCTGGATGCCCTTCCTGCGCGTCGATATCATGTTAGTGGTTCTCATTATCGGAACCATCAAGATCCGACTCCGGTTCGGAGTCCATGTCAACGTCTACAAACTCAACGTCAGTAGATGGCAGTGCATTGAACATCGATGCCGATTCAATATCTGCACCTCGGGTTTGAAATGTCGACTTGTGCATTATCGGTCGACCACTTGTACTTGAAGGATCATTATTCGTTCGCTAATCATTATCCCTTCTTCGCCCTTTATGCCGTGGTTGGACATCTCCTATATCTAATTGGGTCATTTGACTCTAAAAAAGGCCAACTGATTGGAACAAAATTACATGTTCCGAAACTACCACATCGCTCAGGATTAGCACTTACAATTTTCAAGGTTTGAGTATCATCCTTTTCCAAGCCAAAAAGCTCCTCAACCTCCACATACATTTTGGTTGCATGTCTACTACTAAATTGTAAGTAGTACAGTCCAGCAACTCCAGTGTCATTCACCAAAGGCATTGCACCAAACATACCATTTTGGAGGCAACTCTGAAATATCAAACTAATCTTATGGCTGTTTTGATCTAAATCCATAATATTGTATATTCTGTCTACCAAATCATCATAACCTACCCTCTCTGTAAGGAACAACACCTTTTTTCGGTATAGGGGGTCATATGAAATTGACCCTCCTGCATATATAATTTTTCCACCCCAATATAGTTGAATCACCAAACAATTATCACTTGACATGTTACACCTATTAGAGGCGAGTATTGATATCATTTTAAAACCCCATTAATATGCTTATTTGAATAATTAAATGAATCAAATATATTTAATTTATAACAAATAACTAAATAATTGTGATTTCTATAATTATAACAAATAATAACAAATAATGCTTTATAATTAAATAATTAAATCATTTATAACAAATAATTGTATAATTAAATAAATAACATATTAAACCTAATTAATCACCTTAATTACTACACTTATTTATATTTATTTTTTTCTTATGCTAACTCTATCAATATCATGCACCTACATTTCACATTCTATCAATTAAATAACCATTCTAATACCATATCTTACTCATATTAAAAACACCTATTTTGACATTTAGATATACTAATTACATTAATTTTATGTATTTAATTTATTAAATGCATCAATTATTTCAAATACTTAAATTACCCTGACTAAATTGCTATCATAATCAAAAGTCAACACATGCCTCGAAAAATACATCTAAATTCATTTAATCGACCTCTTAAAATTAATTCATTAAACTAATTAAAACAATAATTAAACTAATTAAACCACTAAACTAATTAAACTAATCATATACTAAATAACATGAACTAATTATCAACTAACTTACATAATAAAGTAAATTGCATTAAACTAATAACACTAATTTCAACATTAAGCTATACTAATTACATTAATTTTATGTATTGAATTTATTAAAGATGCCAATTATTTCAATTACTTAAATTACCCTAACTAATTAAACAACTATCATAATCATAAGTCAATACTACATAAATTACATCTACATTCATTTAATCAGTCTCTTCAAATTAATTCATTAAACAAATTTAAACAACAAATTAAACTAATTAAACTAATTAAACCACTAAACTAATTAAACTAAGCATGTACCATGCTGTTAAACTAATATTAGCTAACTTACATAACAAAATAAATTACATTATCTTTCTACAACTACTTCTACAATAAATTAAATATTTATTTAATAACATAATATAACAATAAAATAACACAAAACATTTACCACCAAATAACTAACATAATATAAATAAAAAATATAACAACTTTCATATAATACATATCACTAACCTCTTCTGAGCTGTTAGTATTTAAAAAATTGATTGCCTTTTGAGCATAGTGAGTAATCAGCACGGCGACCTTAACAAAATCACTACAAATAATTAGCACATGGTCTTAGCAAAAAATGCGACACCAAGAGGCATTTGTCAATTCTGCTGGCGAGCAAGGCAACAATCGAAGGCACCAATTCTGGTCAAGGCAATAATCGCAAGCACTCGGGGAGCTTTGGCTAATTCTGGCAGGCAGTGATTCTAAAAGTTAGAATCGATTGGGATGGGAGACCAATTGAGATGGGAGAAAGTGAGAATTATTCTCGAAAGGCAGGAAATGGGATGGTATGGAATGAAGTTTGCTACCTTGATCTATTTATACAAAGCCTTGGTGAAAATCTAGCCATTCAAATGAACGGCTAGATTACAAAGTCAAAATTTTTTTTTTTAAACTTAACCACACTACCGGGCAAACAAAGGTCGGTAGGGGACAACCACCTAAAAAAAAAGGTTGCTCAGAGGATTCTGAAAAAGGTTGCTCGTGGGATTATGAAAAAAAGATTCCAATCAATGGAATTTGAGCTCACATATCCAATCGAGGCCAGCTTTTTTTTTTTTTTTTTTAAAACTTTTGCAGCTCTTGCTAGGCTCAGGACTGACACAACTGGCTGTTGGGCTGACAACTGCCCGGCTATGTCAGCCCGGATAGCCCGGCAGCTAGTCTTTTTTAAAAAAAATATATTTTCATTTGCTGTCGAGTTGTGTCAGCAATAGTTTTGCATTAACCCGTTGTCAAATCACCATTCTTCCAAATTGTTTTTTTCAGCAATATTCTGAGTAATTAGCCCATTTTTCACATTAGCCAAGATAGCAATGGTCAAAGCCTTTTACATCCAAAAGTACTTTTTTATTTTTCTACCTTATTTGACTTAATCAACACAAAAATGATAGAATTTTCAAATTAGATGTTTTTGAAGGATCAAATTAGATTGTTGAACCATAGAGTTTTTCAACATTTAGTCCGACTAGTAAACTTCTTCAAACAAACCAAAGATCACAATCTGTTTATTATGACGTTACATCATATACAAATAAGAAATGCATCAAGTAACATGCATAGACATTCTTGTTAGCATGTTGATGTTAATTGGAAATTGGAATCATGTTTTAGTGGTGCATAATCCTTTTAAAATCATCTGCCTTGAAATATGTTGATTTCAAGGCAAGAAGGTCTTAAAAAAAAAGGCAAGAAGGCTTTTCTACTATTTTCTACTGCTATCGCCGAACTCTATCCTTGTTAAATTTATTAGTGCAGTGGATTTCTCTCATTATAGTCAGACCATTCCCTAGTATGGATATTATAGAATTAGTATAGATGCTGCCACTCTCCAAAAAAAAAAGGAATTATTCCTCAAGATGTTAAAGTAATTAAATATGTGCAATTGCTTCGTTTTTTCCTTCTTTTCAGCTTTTTGTATATGTTTAGAATATTATCGAATGTTATCAATTGTTAGATTAAAAAATTGATCCCCTTTTTATATTAAAAAGAATACCGTAACCTTTTGTGATAGATTCTGATTTTGGCGGTGAGTTGTTTTCTTTATGTTTTGTTCTTTTTAATGGTTTTCTTCTATACTTTTGTAGAAGGGCTTAAAGGTAGTTAGAAAGATGAATAGAGATGCGAGACTTGAAAATGAAGAGTGAAGTTTAACATTCCAAGGGCAGCCAAGAACTTTGAATTTTCTTTGTTGTGGTCCTACCTCTCTTTGACATTCCAGCTTCGTTTGGAGTTGCGGTACTTTTGGTAAAAAATACCTTTAGGTATTAAAAATACTTTTAAGGTGTTTGATAATTATCATCTAATACGGTTCAAGGAACCAGAGTTAATAAACCCAACCCAGGAAGGAACCCGGCGAAGGAGGTGGGTCAACGGATTACTGGTTCAACCAGTGGGTGAGTGGTTCAACCGATGGGTCACTAAATATATTTAAATATTATATTTCATAATTTTTTATATTACAATATATGATATATATTGTAATAAATAATGCCATCACAAAAACTCATTTAATTTAATTTGCTATAAAATAATTAATTCATATAAGAATCAATTAAATATAAAGTTATTTACTAATACACCAAACTTCAAGTGTAAAATTTTATCTATGCTTAGTGTAATTATCTTAGCTTATTTATGAATTTTAAGTACAAAAATTATTAAAAATAATATTTGTCTTTAAAATGAATTATGTAATATGTTATTTTTGAAATCCATTTTATAACTTATAGAGTTTGGAGGGTCATAAATTTTTATTAAAAGATTCCAAATAGATTTGTTTTAGAGAACAAAAAAAAATAGATAGAATTGACAAAATGTTTATATATTATAATAAAGCTATTCCATTAACATTTTTCGAAGTAGCCTGGTGGTAAGCATGTTATATTGTTGGCTAGAGGTCCAAGTTCAAACTCTAGTAAAGGCAATAAAATTTTTCCACAAAACCCGGTTCGTGGACAAAATCGGCCGGGTTTTCGGTTTAATCCGGTCGGACCGCCGGATCGTTGACTAGTCAACGGTTTACTTGCTTAAATGATCTGATTTAAACCCAGCCCGGCCCTAATGGCCGGTTCACCGATTTTACATGTTCGACCGCCGGGTCGGACCGGGTTTAATAACAATGCAAGGAACCCTTGGTTTTTCAATCTATCAATCCGTATCAATAGAATTTTTCCACAAAACCCGGTTCGTGGACAAAACCGGCCTGGCTTTCGGTTTAATCCATTCGGACCGCTGGATCGTTGACTAGTCAACGATTTACTTGCTTAAAACGATCTGATTTAAAACCTAGCCCGGCCCAATGGCCGGTTCACCGGTTTTACCTGTTCGACCGCCGGGCCGAGTCGTGTTTAATAACTATGCAAGGAACCTTGGTTTTTCAATCTATCAATCCGTATCAATAGGGCTACCTAGAAAGTTAATTAGATTGAATAATTGGGTATTCGTAGTGTTTTTAGTAGTTTTCTTATTAATTTTATGAATAAGGATTGCAATTGTGCCGAAAAAGAAGAAAGATTGTGAATGGACATGAGTCAAGCACTCGACGTAGGACCCGTCCTAAGGCCTGTTATATTTTGGTTTCTATTTACCTTGCAGAGTTACTAAGATGGGTGGTGATCATTGAATCCGACATAGAGCCAAACATTGCCAGTCATCATCCAACCAAAGAAGCAACTTTATTTATTAGGGTTTTAGTGGTGTTTGACTCCTTTTTAGAGTAGAACTCTTTGTAGCCTATAAATAGGTATAGTTAGGGCTTTTGTAACTAGACAATACAAGACTTTTTTCCCAAATAAATGTATCGTTGGTTGGTGTTTACCAATTGTGAGACTTTCTCTCATTTTCATGAATCTATGATTCATTGTCATGTTTCGTTCAAGTAACAATTTTCATTGGGAGAGTGTTTCTGAAACTCCTTCGTTTCCTACGCTTTCACTGATAAGTGTGTATTTACATGTTTTAAGTGTGTTTTATTAGTTAGTTTTGGTGTGTTTTATTTAGTTTTATTGCTAATTAGTTAGGATTCTAGTGAAAATATACATTTTGCAGTTTAAAATATCAAAAGTTGCATTTCTATGGATCATAATGGTGAAAACTTCATGTTTTTATAGATTTAAGGATTCAATCATCAAATGGCACGAATTGAGAAGATAGTTAGATGATTATTGATGATTTGAAATAATTTAAAGAAGACACGAAGTGCAAAATACTCAAAGGATGAAATGCAAGTTTTCTAACTTTGACATATTGTGGTATTTTGGCTATATCTTGAGTTACAATTATTGGATTGAGGTGATTTTGTACCATTTGGAAGCTAAGAGATATATCTACATTTGGTATGAAAATATCAAGGTCTAGTTAATTGTTTTCATTGTCAAAATGTCAAATACAGAAGTGCATTTTCATTGTCGAAAGTTGAAACAGAGTTCTGACTAGTCGAGGATATTTTGATCATTTCTTGGCCCACAGAGCTCCAAATTGGATGATTCTTATTGGAAAACTAATTCAAAGAGCTACAACTTTCATGTTTTGTACAAGAACTAGTTCAGCGTCCATCATCGAGAAAATATCAGTTAACTTTGGACAAAAAACAGAGCAAGAATGAAATCTACCCAAAATGAGCAAACCTGCAAAAAGAGTAAAATCGGGAAGGGGGGAGAGGTGTCGAAATGCGAGCTAGCCTATGTTTTCTTGCCCGCATTTTCATGGATTTCGGCTGCAAGTTGCTCTACAACTTGTGTTCTTTTCACACAATCTTTTTGACCACTTTTTCTATAAAGATTCCGGCTGGAAATGAGCATATGAGCATGGAAACTTTGAGAAGAAATCTTTGAGAGTTTCAAGAGTCAAAAATGCCAACTAGAAACAACTCATCTTGAGTTTGAATCTCTCTATAAATAGAAGCCTTAGAGAACATTTTTACAACTTTGAAAGGCTAGAGAAACTCACCAAAAATGTAGTCTTCACTAGAATTTCCTTAGTTCATCAGTTTAGTTTAGTAGTTTAGTATAGAGTAGTATAGTTTTTATCCACTCTTGTACATTGGCTAGATTAGGATGAAGATGGGGATGAAGAAGGGGGGGTTGAAGCTCATGTGATAAGTGTTATCTCTTCTCCAACTCTTTATCTTTTGTATTAGATTCTTAAGTATGGTTAATATGCAAGTTTTAGATTTGTGTTTCAATATGTGTTTCTAAAGTTTATGCCTAGAGTTATGGATGAACTTTCTAAAACTTGTTAGTGATATTTACTTGGTTATTTTCTGATATTATTTTGAGCAAGTTATTTATTACTTTTGCTTTTCTAACCGTGATTAACCGGCCATTAATTGTGATAATCTTAAGCTGTTAAGTTTACAATGAAAATTGGAATTTAACACTAATTCAAGGAAGTGATAAACCTAGGAAGTACACTCATGAGAATAAAGGTGCACCTTTGTGGTTTTATGACTTGTTTCATGTAGTTTCATAGAAGAAATGAACTTGTAGTTAGTTTCATAACCACGAAAGTAGGTATGAATTAACTATAGGTATAGTTGGTACACTTGCGAAAGCGGGTATCACTTATATTAGGAAATTATGCCATACCTAGTCAAGATAATAACATTCAATTAACCAGTAATTTCATTTGCAAGAGTAGTAAGGAATTCTATACCTCTAGGAGCTTTCTATTATTATTTTGATTACTTTTATCTCATGTTTATAGTGTAGATTTAATATTTAGTACTTGTGATAGTCTAAATAATAAAGGAATTCGAAAAATATCAGTAATTGACAATTTTTCATGTGGGATCGACACTAATACCCCTATGCTCAATAAACGACTCGTATACTTGCGAAAAATCCTATGTGAGCTATTTAGGAATTTATAAACGTAAAATTTGATTGTGAGCTAATTGTTATATGTATGCCTTGCGCTTATCATTCGCAACTGCATCAAAAGGTATTAGAGCAGGCTTCTCTTGCAATGCCCGTTGACTCACTTTGCCCTAACCTTGATCGTTTTGGCACTAGCGTAGATCATGTGGACTGACTTCTTCACGATCTATATGTAAGGCTTGAAGTAAAGAGTTATTTAAGAGACCTATTCGTCGTAGATGCATAAGCAGGAGGTTCACTCCTGACAACATCGATGATTGTGCAGTCTCTTTGATATCTTCATAATTATCAGATCTATGAAAATCAACATTGGATTACTAAACAGCAGCATCGGATCCATCCAACTACAATGTCCACCATTGTAGTAAAATCTGAATCTAAAATATCGAAGCCCAAGTTCGAGGAGGAAGAGATCGAGGAGTTCATATGTGGACCAAATAGTGGTGAGGCCGAGGCAGAGTTTTTTTTCATCTTTCCTTATCGATGAACCATAAGCAAAGCTCGATTCTATAATCGTGAAACCTGAGGGGTTGGACGAGTTCCAAGATTTGGAGATTGACAAATTGTTTATGGATTACTCCCCAACAATTCCACAGGCAAATCCATTGACAAATCCATCCTCAACGATTCCATTGCCTAATGACTCGATTAGGGCAATTGGTGAGAAAGTTATTTTTGAAAAGTCTTTATCTATTAATAATTTTCACACCAAGATTAGGCAAGTGGAGTTCCATGTTATCCAAGGAAAACTCATCAAATTTGTGTTGACAAAGGGAGATGGCAAAATTGTTGGATTTGAGATCTTCTCAGGATTTTCTAGTATTCGTGATCAAGTGCAAACTTCCGTGATGTTATTTCGGCCTTACAACATTTGTGGGAGGATCATTGGCTTGTTATCCCGTGTTTGTGTTGGAATTTCCTATAGAACCCGAGCACGAGTTCTTGTTAACAAAGGGAGTCTGATCCAGTTTGAGAAACCCTTGTTTCTTCAATCTATCAATCTGTATTAATAGCGCTACCTAGAAAGTTAATTAGATTGAATAATTGGATAGTCGTAGTGTTTTTAGTAGTATTTTTATTAGTCTTCTTATTAATTTTATGAATAAGAGTTGTAATTGTATGAGAAAGAAGAAAGGTTGTGAATGAAGCTAAGCCAAGATGAGTTGAGCACCCGACATCGGACCCCTCCTAAGACCCGTTATATTCTAGTTCCTATTTACTATGTAGAGCTACTAACATGGGTGGTGATCATTGAGTCCGACATAGAGCCAAATATTGCCGGTCATCATCCCAACCAAATAAGTAACTTTATTTATTAGGGATTTAGTGGTGTTTGTTTCTTTCTTTTTTTTTAGAGTAGAACTCTTTGTAGGCTATAAATAGGCATAATTAGGGCTTTTGTAACTAGACAATACAAGATTTTTCCTCCCAAATAAATATATTATTGGTTGGTGTTTACAAATTGTGAGAGTTTTCTCTCGTGTTCATGAATCTATGATTCATGGTCGGATTTCGTTCGAGTAACGATTTTTATTAGGAGGGTGGTCGTGAAATCCTTTCGTTTCCTACGCTTCCGCTACCACATTATTATTCCATAAAGTTAGGAATAGAGTTTTTGGTATTAAAAGCAATTTTAGTAAAAACTCAAATTTGGTGCTTTTAGAGTAGCTTTCGTGATTTAAAAAATAAAATATTAAATTTAATTAATTTATCCTATATTATGAATTAAATAAAAAGATAAATACATTTAAAAATTTTCAAATCACACATTATCTAATACAATAGGTACTTATTGAACTATATCTCCAAACAGTGTACTTAAAAGTAGCTAAACACTTAATAAATACTTTATTAAAAACTCTATTGGAAATTTGGAAAAGCACTTTTCAATAAGGTGCCGCAACTCCAAATGGATCCTCATTCTCTTTTTTTAGTTCAAGTGAGATTCAAAGACTTATAAGAGATAAGGAAAAGGGAAGAGTTTGAAAGTTGGCCTTTTGCTTCCCTAACTAATGTTCCTACTATCTAAGTTGGATCTTAAAGCCTGTGCCAAGATTATTGTTGTTGTTTATCTTATGATCGGTGTCTGAATTAATTTATCTTGTCAAGATACTAAACATTGAATAGGCCGGTTTAGTTGGGACTAGTGAAAATTGTGAATGGAGAATTCGCCAGTCACTTTTCTTTGTTGCTATCTCTAACGATCCAAATCCTGATATAAGATTGACTTAAGCTTAAATTGTTAGGAAATAAAATGAGTAGAGAGTCTTTTTTTTTCTCTAAAAAAAGAGAGTGTAATTTTTATATTTATGTTATACTTTGTCATTTACAAATAAAAACATCTTATTGCTAGATATCATCTATATATTGAATTTTCATTTTAAATTTATTGTGCTTTATTTGCTGTAATGTTTTCTTAATTATATCTTTGACTGTAACCCTGTAACATAAAGGCCTGGAACCTTAATTGCAAATAAGCATAACTGGTGCATGTGTTTCAGAGAAAGGATCAAATAGTTACTTCAATTTTGATCTGATTTCACATACAAAGTAAGAGGTTATCTCTTTAGTTAAATTCAAATGTCTAATCCCTATATAGCATAGGACATTAATTTAAACGTCTAAACCCCTACTTTACTCTAAAATTTAAATTATTTTGAATGATTTGTACTTCTGGAACATAGCTTATGAGTTTGTTTAATGAGTGCCTTAAAGCTGTAGTTTTTGGTACTAATATTATGGAAGTATAAAATTAAATATCCACAACCATGTGAATATTTCTTGGCCCAAAACCCTAAATATGGCTATGGCTATCACATAAAAGGGAAGTCCGATTTGCTCAAGATGTCACTCAATTTTTTGCCTTAGAACGCGCGATGCATGCCCGAAAAACACCCTCAACCTCGGCTCAAAGTGTCAGAATGAGCGTGAAAATGCCGCAAATTCAAAATTGCACCAATATAAAGTGTCATAACTAATAGTGAGAAATAATGATGTACATACATTATACCAAATTTGATACTAAATATGCAAAAGAAAAGAAACACATGATATATTATTAGCATGAGTAAATGAAATAAAAATAAAAAAGAAGAAAAAGAAGTTTAACTAGCAATTTTATTACCCATTTAATACTATTTCATTCTAATTTGCATCTCAATTCATGCTAAAACTCTTAATATCACTATTTAAAAATTAAGAAAATATAATAATTCAAAATCGAAACATTAGGGACTGAAAGTGCAAATTCAAAATTATTGACTAACGGCAATTTGATATTGACCATTGATCATTGCTCTATTTCAGTTAGTTGTTCTAAATTTGTATAAAATTACAAAATTTAGGAATAGATTTGTTTTGGTCGAAACATTAGAAACTGATTTAGCACATAGACCACATATTGGGGGATCAAAACTACGATTCTCTCTAAATAATATATACTTCTAGCAATTATTCCAAACATCCTTATTTCATACTAGAAAAAATGCCAACAAATATCGACTCATTCTAACTTGAGTTAATGATTTTGAGTTAGTGATTTCAATCCTTTTACAATTATTTGTAATTTTTCAGGAACTTTAGCTTTGGTTTATCTTTAGTTGGTCTAACAGCCAGAAAAATAAATTTAAAATAGAGAAGTCGCTACAATTAAGAATGGAATAATTTGATGTTGAAAGCTTAGCAATCACCAGCGTTTCAATTGTTTTTCTTAAACAGTTAAATCCTCTCCACTCTTCCCCGATCGCCCTCGTAGTGTGAGTTGTTTCCTCGAAGCAGAGAACAGCAAAACTCAATGAAGTACCTGTCCCTGAACTATATGGCCGGTGTAATGCGAAAGAAAACGACCAAAATGGACAGGATAGCTACTTGAATTTGAACCCAGTATCAGAATTTAGGTATTGGATATACTAGTCACAAAGCAGACTAGTGATGTCAAATTTCTAGGTAGAACACATTTCTAGTCTTCAATAATTAGCATGAAGACGACTAGTAGATTACTAGGTAATGAAACGGATGGTCCTACCTACATGTTGTTTTTGAATCGATAAGGCAATCAATGGCATCTTTTAAAGTTACAAATTTATTGTCAGTAATTGAACATTAGCGTGCTACATGGGATGTGAGGCAATATCTTATCAAGCCATCACCACATCTGTATCTCAGTGCTGGTCTGAGGCAATCTAATATATTTTTGGCCTTTAGGAGTCTAATGATCAAGGATAAAGTACATATAAGCCCCTTATAATTTTGCATGATGCCATAATATTCCATGAACATTTTATAATAGCCATATAACCCTTATGATTTTATTTAAAGTGAAAAGTAGATCAAAAACACCACCAATTACAGCAATTAAACAAGACGCGCTCCAAAACTACATATGTTGAAATCATAAAATCTACTTAAACCCCTTATGATTTGCATGAATATCCACGTTACTTCCTTACAGGATTTGCATTTATCCACATAATTTTTTTTTATAATTTTATGCAAGGTAGTTAGGTTGTCGTCAGATTTAGTACTTAAGTCAGGCAACACTAGCATTATAACCAAAGCCATTACAAAGGCTATTTTCTATTAAATTTCTATTTTACATGAGATCACATGAAGGTAAAGTAGATGTTTTGAAATGTTAGAATGATCATGAGATAATACATGAAACCACGGGAAGTTAGGGTAATTTACCCTTTTTTTTTGACATTTAGGAGTCTAATTATCAAGGCCTCCAATCTAATTATAGGGGAAAATGCAAAGAAGATAAAGTAAAGGTCTATTTACTTTTGTTGTCGTCTTTTACTTTTCATAGCTACGCTTAGGGTCCTTCCCCACGACATCTTTTGGATAAGTCTAAGAATGGTGGCCGCAATCGAGGTTGTGCTGTAGTTGAGCAATACAGCGCGTGAATGACCCAAATTACGTGCCGCTCTAACTCCACACGTTTTATTTAAAGCTTAGCAACCTGGTAACGATTTTTCCTCAATTCCTCAACAATCTCAAGTCAAAGTCTCCAACAACTTCACCATTCTAGAATTTTGGGTGGTAAATAATTGTAGAAATATACATTTTAGGTGCATAATGAAATACTAGCTCCTCCAAGAAACAAAAGCCACCAGAATGCGTAAAAGCTACTCAAGAAAGTATTTCACACCCACGGCCAATATGTAGATAAAGTTTAATTTCTAAACATATATATAACTTCATGCTCTCTGAAAAATGCACACTTATAAATAAAGACTGCATTTATCTTTCAGAATCTGTTATAATAACACTCCTAGTAAGGGATATTTACTCCACCAAGGGACAAATTACTATAAACTAAAGAACTTTATAAGTCTATAAAAAAAATAAAATTAGTTGAATTCAAATGGTAATATAAACGGAAAACATATTAGCAGTTGAAACAAAAAATAAAATAAAAAATAGAAGATATCAAAGCTAAGGAGGCAAAAAGTACACAATAAAAAAATGTTATGAAATGTGATTTGAATTGTCCCCCATATCCTCAAACACCCACCCCCCTCGCCCCAACCAAAAAAAAAAAAAAAAATACTGTCCAATGTTAAGACTGGTTTTCTGAAATTCCTAACAGCTAAATCCACTCTGCAGGTTTTTAAAACCAAATTACAAATTGGTTTCTTCATTTGGTTAATACGAGTCCAAGATAGCACAGTTCATCCTATGGAAAAGTTGCTTAGCTCATGTACAGCGTCTAAACAGGATTTTCTTCGTGCAAAGTTCTGATAACAGTACATTCTAATTGCATCATTTTTTTTCCAATGCAGAGTATTCCATCACAATCTCAGCCGAATTATAAACATATTTTTCAATCATTTTTTATATTTTGAATCACCTATATATGTTTAATACATCACTTCTTCATAAAAAGTGCTACAATATCATTATGAAATTTTTTTTCAACTAATCTTCGATCCTAACAGACTCAACTATATTTATTCAATCAATTATTTGCACTTGCAAAACGGGAAATATTCTGTCGATGCCAATAACCAAACAACAATCAAAAGATCAAATTTGCGTCCGTTCAACGCACACTGTGCATTTCCATGCATGTTTATACGCAGCCAATATTCTCTACAATAAGACGCGTTTCCTCCTGATTTTTATTTGGCCATCAAGTCAATGAAAATAATATACAACTCAAAAGTAGCTGTTACTATATTTCATGATTAGATTTAGTCTCCGCAGGCAACGCCAGAAAATTCAGAATATTGAATTGCTTTACTACTTTTCAATTATATAATAAAACGAATGAAGAAGGTGCATCCCACACTCACATCCATTGCTTTTGCCTGCACTTCTATATATAGCAGCCCAAAGCTCATCCTGAAAGTACTCCACACAAGCTAGCTAATTACAAGGCTTTCAATTCCCTTAGTCTTCCACTTTCATCATCTTGATCAAATCTACCCATAGATTGACATGTTCCCGAAGGTAGCAATGGCATTCCCTTTGGCAATTTTTCTGTTCATAACTGTTTTTGTTTCTCCAGCCATCTCTAGAAGTATTCCTCCTCCACCATCAATAAAATCGTGGTGTGCGCAGACCCCATATCCACAACCATGTGAATATTTCTTGTCCCAAAACCCTAAATACGGCTATGGCTATCCCATAAAAGGGAAGCCTCATTTTCCATCAATAAAATCGTGGTGTGCGCAGACCCCATATCCACAACCATGTGAATATTTCTTGTCCCAAAACCCTAAATACGGCTATGGCTATCCCATAAAAGGGAAGCCCCATTTTTTTCAAGATGTCACTCAATCTTGCCTTAGAACGTGCCTTGCATGCCCAAGAAAACACCAATAACCTCGGCTCAAAATGT
The DNA here is from genome assembly GCA_023065735.1 of Coffea humblotiana. Classification (NCBI taxonomy): domain Eukaryota; kingdom Viridiplantae; phylum Streptophyta; class Magnoliopsida; order Gentianales; family Rubiaceae; genus Coffea; species Coffea humblotiana. Next base: position 44,770,498 of record CM041213.1, on the reverse strand, counting down.
CGAGATGAGCGCGAAAAGGCCGCGTGGGAAGATTGTTTAGAGCTATAGGAAAGTACCGTTGCCAAGATTAACAAAACTGTTGATCCTTACACCACCAAATGCAGTGAAGTTGATGCACAAACTTGGCTCAGCACAGCACTCACCAATCTTGAGACCTGCAAACAAGGGTTCATTGAGCTTGGTGTTGCTGATCATCTTGTGCCCTTGATGTCAAACAATGTCAGCTGTTTGATTAGTAACACTTTATCCCTAAACAAAGTGGGATATAATGAACCAAGTTACAAGGAGGGGTTCCCAACTTGGGTGACTCCGGGCGACAGGAAACTCTTGCAATCTTCATCTCCAACACCAAATGCTGTGGTAGCACAAGATGGTTCAGGCAACTTTAAGACGGTTGCTGCAGCTGCAGCTGCTGCAGCAACACGATCGGGTAATGGAAGGTATGTGATACACGTAAAGGCTGGAACGTACAAGGAAAATGTGGAGATTGGAACTAAGTTGAAGAATATCATGTTGGTTGGTGATGGTATTGGAAAAACCATTATCACGGGAAGCAACAGCGTTGGCGGTGGTACCACCACTTTCAAATCTGCAACAGTTGGTAAGTTAAGCTTACAAAGAAAGCAATTTTAGTTTATTTGCATGCATGGCAGGCCTATAAGGTGATGTTAGTTTTCGAATTTTATTTGAATATTCATATGTAGAAAATGTTAACGAAGCTGACAATATTCCTTTCTACATAATTTCAGCGGTCGTTGGTGATGGATTCATTGCCAGAGGAATTACATTTAGAAACACAGCCGGACCTCAAAATCACCAAGCAGTAGCTCTTCGATCTGGTTCCGATCTCTCTGTTTTCTACCAGTGCAGCTTTGAAGGCTATCAAGATACCCTTTACGTCCACTCCGACAGACAATTTTACAGGGAATGCGATGTTTATGGAACTGTTGACTACATATTCGGAAATGCTGCTGTGGTTTTCCAGAATTGCAATCTTTATTCAAGAAATCCTCCGAACAAGATAAACACTATCACAGCACAAGGTAGAACCGATCCCAACCAAAACACTGGAATATCTATCCACAATTCCAGAGTTACAGCCGCTTCGGATTTGAAGCCAGTGCAGACCTCAGTCAAGACATATCTTGGAAGGCCATGGCAACAATATTCAAGAACGGTGTTTATGAAAACATTTCTTGATGGTTTAATTGATCCAGCTGGTTGGCTGCCCTGGAGTGGTAATTTTGCTCTAGATACCTTATACTACGGAGAATATGCTAATACAGGGCCTGGTTCGTCAACTGCAAACAGGGTAAACTGGAAGGGGTATCACGTGATAACTAGTGCAACGGAGGCTTCTAAATTCACAGTCGGAAACTTCATTGCCGGCAATTCTTGGTTGCCAGCCACCAATGTGCCTTTCACTTCTGGTCTCTAATTCTATACTCCCACAAGTTCAATTCTTTATTTTTTATTTAGCAGTGAAAAAATTAATGTCTATTTCCTATTCCTGGAAAGGAAAACCACGGAATAGGATCTCAGCTACAGCAATTGGTTTTTATCCTAGTAGTACGACTGTATCTTAATTTATTAGTTAATTTGTCATTCTTTCACACCTCCTGTAATGATGGTTGTCTTAAATATCAAGTTAATTATTTGGATTACCATTTTTTCTTGATTTGGGAGACTAATGGTGCTGAATATCTTATACTACTATCCACATAATTGCTCCGATCAAAGTATGAAATTTCAAGTTGATTGTCATGGATGAAAATTCAAGTTCATGGTCGTGGTTAATTAGGATTTCGATGACTTCTTCAAGATTTAGGCACTTTGGGTTGACCGTGGCCTTTGTCAACATTAGTCAATAAATCAACGGTCGGAGACTTTATATCCACAAGTACATTTTTACTTTTTCTGTCTTTTTCGACTTGATAAGCAGAGAAAAGGATGGAACTGTCACATTTGATTGTTAAACCATAGATTTTTTTCAACATATACTAGAATTTTACCCATGCCTTAACACGGTCTTTTTTTATTTATTTATTATGAATTTATACAAATATAAATAATTTAAATACAAAAATTAACAGTAATCCTACATGTTCATTTCAATTAACTTTAAACAATTAATATATTCTAAATGTTCAATTATTTACTAATTTTTAAAAATTGTTTACATACTTTCACAATAATATCATACTATATATCAAATAATGTATTCCATATAAAAACTTGTAGATATTCCTTTTCTTTACAAATATTCTTTTAGATAATTTAATTTTTATAATGACCATAAACCTAGAATTATATATTCATATTTAATTAAGTAGAAAAAATCCAAAAATCCACTTTTCTTCATCAATAAATATTCAATTTCCAAAAATATTGATAAATTTGTCAGTGTAACAATTAATTCTCTTTTTACACTAAGTTAATTCAAAATTAAAGGAAGAAATGATGAAAAATTTGAATATTAATCAACGATTGGTGAAAGGAAGTAATTTGGGATATGTAAGATTTCAATAACTATGATTAAGAAAGTAATTTGGGATATCTAAGATTTCAATAATTGTAATTTAAAAAAGATTTTACTATAGTCCTACATGTAATAATTTGATAGAAAGCAGAATCATTGAGATAAGCTTAGTTGTTTGTTAAAGCAATATTATTAAGATAAAATTAGTTATTTTTTAAAGTTATATTAAAATTAGAGATAATTTTTAAACATATAATATATTCCAAATAGGATTCAATATGGATAAAACCCAAGTGATCCATAACTTATTAATTCTCTTCAATTAGACTTGCCACGTAGGAGTGAGAAATAGTTCTAATTAAAATAGTTACTTTCATAATATATATATATATATATATATATATATGTCAAACTAGCAAACTTCTTCAAACCAACCAAAGATCACAATCTGTTTATTATAACCTTATATAAATACGAAATGGATTAAGTAGCATCCATTGACATTCTTGTTAGCGTGGTGATGTCAATTGGAAATTGGAATCATGTTTTTCTTTATGCTTTGTTGTTTTTAATGTTTTTCTTCTATATCTTACATATATATAAAAACCTGCCTTGTTTGGACAGTAATTTTTCAAAGAAAAATTGCTATATTTTTCGTGAACACATTTTCCAATTGTCTTTTTACCTCACATATATCAAATCACTATAGTAATTTTTCTACAAAAAATTTAGAAAAATGCAATCCAAACAGGTCTCCCACGTTGCAAAACGAAGCAGCTATTGTGTTTTTGTTTTTTCTAGCAATAACCTCATAAAGTGTACCCTAGTCTAAACTGTGTATAACTATTCTACGGCATTTTTGTCCTTTTCCTTAAAATTATGTGTTTGCCCTTCTAGACATAACAGGCTTCCAGAATAGTAGCTTACTATTTGGGCTGAATTTTGGTTTTTCACCTGCACCTTTCCTCTTGTTCTTCCTTGCCTTTCCCTTTTTCCTTTGTGCTGTCACTTTCCGCTTCTTCTGACTTTTAGCCTACCATTTTTTGCTTCATTCCCGTTTTTTTCCATCTATTTCTTTTTCCTCTCGTTAGACGAAAGGAAGAAGCTGGAGTTTAGGGACAAGGGGCAGGAACGGTTGCAGGAGATATGATCGAAATACCATTAACTGGTTAGAGTCCTGTTTCAACTTTTGACAACAGAGTTTCACTTTTGGTATTTCAACTTTTTGACTATGAAAATGACTGAACTGGATTTCGATATCTTCATACCAAATGCGATCTGCCTCTTAGTTTCAAAATGGTTTAAGAATCACCTCAATCCGATCATTGTAGCTCAAGATATCGCTGAAATATCACAAGATATCAAAGTTGTGAAACTTGCTTTCTTTTATTCTTGATTACATTTCCTCTCTTGCACTTCATATCTTCTTTAAACTATTTCAAATCATCATCAATCATTGAAATATTTTCTCATATCATGCCATTTAATGATTGAATCCCTACAAAAAGATGAAGTTTTCGCCATTAAAATCCATAGAAATGTAATTTTTATCCTTTAAACCATAAAATGCATATTTTCACTAGAAACTTAGTTAATTAGCTATAAAACTAAATAAAACACAACAAAACTAACCAATAAAACACACTTAAAACATGTAAAATATCTACTTATCAGCCAATACATAGATCTGCCATGAGTTGTTAGGAATTGTTTCAAACATCCTCAATTCAAACCACAAAAAATAATAACAAGTATATCTACTCATACCATCCTCTTACAATTCTCTGTAAATTATTAGCAGATTTAGCTTAATTTGCTTTATCCTTAGTTGTCTAACAGCCAAAAAGATAAATAAATAGAAAATAGAGAAATGACGACAATTAAAAGTCAGAAAAAATGGAATAATTTGAAGTCGAAAGCTCAGCAGTCATCAGCATTGCATTTGTCTTTCTTATAAAGAGTTGTTTCCACGAAGCAAAAGGGCAGCAGCACTCAATGAAGTAATTCAACAAATTAATGCTATCCTGTCCATGAATTATGTGGCGTGTGTAATGTGAAAGAAAACCATCAAAATAGACAGGATAGCTACTTGAATTTGAACCCAGTTGCAGAATTCAGATATTGAATATTCTAGTCACAAAGCAGACTAGTGATGTCAAATTTCTAGGTAGAGGACATTTCAAGTCTTCGATAATTATCATAAAGACATATGCTAGATTACTAGTTAATGAGACAGTTTGATTTTTAGTTTTGGTGTTATGTATAGAAACGCAAATCTGTATGATCACTTTTTTTTTTTTTTTTGACATTTAGGAGCCTAATTCTCAAGGATAAAATACATATGACCTTCTTGTAACTTTGAATAATGTCATAAGAACCCCTAAAGTTTCAAAATAATCATACAACCCCTTATTGTTCTGTACAAAGTGAAATATGAATAGAAAGTACTCCACTACTAGTAATAGTTAGTATGTTTGAATAGGAGATTATTGGGATAATTTTTTGAAAAAAAATACTATAGTACTTTTTATGTGAGATAGAAGGGTGATTGAAAAATGTATTGATGATGCAAGCAAATAAAAAGTATGCAAATAAATACTATCCAAGTAATTGAAGTAGACATGCTCCAAAAAAATAATTGTGATGGAATCTTAATATCCACTTAATTCCCTTATGAGTTGCATGAATATTTACTTTAACTCTCTATGGTATTTGTAGCTATTTACATAATCCTCCTACGATTTATGCAAAGGTGGCTAAAACTGTTGTATTAAATCAGTACTTAACTAAGGGCAATACTGGTATTTCAACTAACAATGTGATAAAGATTTTTTTTTTTGGCTAAATTTTTGCTTTGTATAAAATTATAGGAGCTAAACCTGATATTTGAAGCATTAAAGAGGTTATGTGATAATGAGCTAAACTACAGGGAATTATGTATAATTTAGCCAAATATCGAGTTACAGCGCAAAAGCATAGAATAAAAAGAAAAGTCCTACTCACTTTTGTTTTCACCTTTTACTTTTCATAACATCGAGAATATTGGCATCCTTGAGTAACTAACAGCTAAGCTTAGACTTTGGTGTCCTTCCGCACCGCATCTTTTGGATAATTGACTAAAAGAATGGTGGCCGCAACCGCAATACAGCACGTGAATGACCCAAATTTCGTGAGCCTTTAATTCCACACGTCCTCTTTAAACCTTAGCAACCTACCAAGGATTTTTCTCTAATTCCTTAGAACCTAACTATAGTCTCGATTTGACAAAGTATACAGGAATTGTTGACTTGTTCTGAAATTTGCTTCTTGTGACATATGAATATCAACGTAAACTTAGTTCACAAAATATGACTCAGGAATATATACGAATTATTTGTATCAACAATTGCTGTACCTAAATGCCACAACACCAATCCAAGATGGGTTCTCCCCAGAGAAAAAAAGAAGAAGTGGTGCCATTTGGTCGTGTAATAGTTGGACAAATATACATTTTAGGTGCAAAATGAAATACTGCTCTTAAGAAGCAAAGGTAAATTACGAATGAATTGTCGCCCCCAAAATTAAAAGGCATTGAAATGTCAGCGTCCAATGTTAAGACTGGTTTTCTGAAATGCCTAACAGCTAAATCCACTCAGCAGTTTTTTAAAACCAAAGTACAAATTGGTTTCTTCATTTGGTTAACACAAGTCCAAAATAGCACTATTCATCTCATGGAAAAGTTACTTAGCTCATTTACAGAAAAATGATACCATTCACTTTCAGATCGGGTATAAAGCAAACTTAATAGTCTGTGCAGAAACAATTAATATACGTGAAATGACAGGCCCATTTTGTTTGGGTTCTCGATCACTCCTTGAACTAATTCACATCCAAGTCCGTTACATACGTGAAAGAATTTATTAGCAGTGTTGATAATTTTATCACTAAGTTGCTTTCTTGATTTCTTGACCGACCGACTTTGAGTTAGTCCCTCTATCTTAGAGACTGTTTGGATAGCTATTTTCAGGAGTTTCTGTAAAAAAAAAATATATTGTAATGATTTGAAATATGTTAGATAAAAAATGATTGAGAAATATATTCATAAAAAATATAATAGTTTTTTTTGGAGTCATAAGGTAGTCATAAACTAAAGATCAGAATATGACCTAGGCGCGTCATGTGCTGAGTCTAATTTCCTCATCCATTCCTGGATTGTCATCGAGTCAACAAAAATAATATATAACTCAATATAGTAATAGCTGTTACTATATTTCATGATTAGATTTAGTCTCCGCAGGCAAAATCAGAAAATTCAGAATATTGAATTGCTTTACTACTTTTGAACCACATGATAAAAGGAACGAAGAATGTTCATCCCTACCCCACATCCAACGTTTCAGACTAAACCGCCCAATGTTTTTGCTTGCACTTCTATATATAGTCACCCAAAGCTCATTCTGAAAGTACTCCACACAAGCTTGCTAATTACAAAGCATTCTATTCCCTTACATTTCCGATTTCACCATATTGATCAAGTCGATCCATTGACATGTTGATCTCTAAGCTGGCAATGGCATTCCCTTTGGCAATTTTTCTGTTCATGACTGTTTTTGTTTCTCCTGCCCTCGCTAGAAATATTCCTCCTCCACCATCAATAAAATCATGGTGTGCACAAACCCCATATCCACAACCATGTGAATATTTCTTGTCGCAAAGCCCTAAATATGGCTATAACTATCCCATAAAAGGGAAGTCCGATTTTTTCAAGATGTCACTCAATCTTGCCTTAGAACGTGCCGTATATGCCCAAGAAAACACCAATAACCTCGGCTCAAAATGTCGAGATGAGCGCGAAAAGGCCGCGTGGGAAGATTGTTTAGAGCTATATGAAAGCACCATTGTCAAGATTAACAATACTGTTGATCCTTACACCAAGTGCAATGCAGTTGATGCACAAACTTGGCTCAGCACAGCACTCACCAATCTTGAGACCTGCAAACAAGGGTTCATTGAGCTTGGTGTTGCTGATCATCTTGTGCCCTTGATGTCAAACAATGTCAGCTGCTTGATTAGTAACACTTTATCCCTAAACAAAGTGGGGTATAATGAGCCAAGTTATAAGGAGGGGTTCCCAACTTGGGTGACTCCGGGCGACAGGAAACTCTTGCAGTCCTCATCTCCAACACCAAATGCTGTGGTAGCACAAGATGGTTCGGGCAACTTTAAGACGGTTGCTGCAGCTGTAGCTGCTGCAGCGACCCGATCAGGTAATGGAAGGTATGTGATACATGTAAAGGCTGGAACGTATAAGGAAAATGTGGAGATTGGAACTAAGTTGAAGAATATCATGTTGGTTGGTGATGGTATTGGAAAAACCATTATCACCGGAAGCAATAGCGTTGGCGGTGGTACCACCACTTTCAAATCTGCAACAGTTGGTAAGTTAAGCTTACAAAGAAATCAATTTTAGTTTACATATATACACACACACACATAAGTTGTGGTGATGTTGGTTTTCAAATATGAAGTGTGTGTGTGTGTACATATATATAAATATATACACACACACACCTTTCTAGAAGAGATTTTAGATAACTTGGAACATAAATGAATATCAAGAAAGGTTCTCTAAAGCACAAATTACACCACGAACTTGTTTGTTAACAACATGCATGCTCCATGCATAAAGAACTTCTTTGCATGCATGGAAGCCCTATAAGGTGATATTGGTTTTCGATTTTTATTTGAATATTCATGTGTAGAAAATTGTAACGGAGCTGACAATATTCCTATCTACATAATTTCAGCGGTTGTGGGTGATGGATTCATTGCTCGAGGAATTACATTTAGGAACACAGCCGGACCTCAAAATCACCAAGCGGTAGCTCTTCGATCTGGTTCCGATCTCTCTGTCTTCTACCAGTGCAGCTTTGAAGGCTATCAAGACACCCTTTACGTCCACTCGCAAAGACAATTTTACAGCGAATGCGATATTTATGGAACTGTTGACTACATATTCGGAAATGCTGCTGTCGTTTTCCAGAATTGCAATCTTTATTCAAGAAATCCTCCGAACAAGACAAACACTATCACAGCACAAGGTAGAACCGATCCCAACCAAAACACTGGAATATCTATCCACAATTCCAGAGTTACAGCTGCTTCGGATTTGAAGCCAGTGCAGAGCTCAGTCAAGACATATCTTGGAAGGCCATGGCAACAGTATTCAAGAACGGTGTTTATGAAAACATTTCTCGATGGTTTAATTGATCCAGCTGGTTGGCTGCCCTGGAGTGGTAATTTTGCTCTAGATACCTTATACTACGGAGAATATGCTAATACAGGGCCTGGTTCATCAACTGCAAATAGGGTAAACTGGAAGGGGTATCACGTGATAACTAGTGCAACAGAGGCTTCTCAATTCACCGTCGGAAACTTCATTGCTGGAAATTCTTGGTTGCCAGCCACCAACGTGCCTTTCACTTCTGGTCTCTAATTCAATTCATTCTCTACTCCCAAAAGTTGGATTCATTGTTTTGTATTTAGCAGCGAGTGAATAATGTTTATTTTCTATTCATTGAAATGAAAACCATGGAATAGGGTCTCTTCAGCAATTGGTTTTTATCATAGTACTACAAGTGCATCTTACCTAGTTAAGTTGTCATTCTTTCATATTTCCTGTAATCATGATTATTGTCCATAAATAGCAAGTTAATTATTTGAATTACCATTCTTTCTGGATTTGGGAGACTAAGGGTGCCGAATATCTTATCCTATTTTCATAATTGGTCCAATCAAAGTATGAAATTTCAAGATGACGGCCATTAATTAGGATTTCGATGACTTTTTCAAGATTCAACCACTGATTTTTTTTTTTTTGCCTGTCCCAAAAAAAAAAAAAAGGGATTTCACCACTCTGAGTTGACCATCGCGTTTGTCAACATTTGCCAAGATAGCAATAGCAATGGTCAGAGACTTTTACACCCACAAGTTCATTTTTACTTTTCTGTCTTATTCAAATTAATAAGGATGTATTCGATGAACTTTGAATTTTCTTTCTTTTTTTCGTTTTCAGAAACCAAGCGAATGGTCCTATCACCCTCTGTCAAACCTTCTTGTGGTCCTATCTCCCTCTGTCATTCATTGTCTTTTTTCTGATTCAAGTTAGACTCAAAGACTCATAACAGAAATGGAAAAAGGAGAGTTTGAAGTTTGATCTCTTGTTCTTGTGATTAATATCCTATTAGTATTTAAGTTAGATCTCAAGGCCCGTCTAATAGAGGGAATGTTTGTTGTTCATCTTATGATTGGGGTTGGAACAAATCTAAAATCTCCCACATTTGTAATGAATTTATCTGTGGAGATGCTAAACATTAAACAGGTCGGTTTAGTGGAAATTGGGAACCCAAAATTGGTTAGTTATTTTCCTTTCCCTATATATAACAAGCCAGCCCCTAATGTAAGTGTGATTTGAATTTGAAAAAGCAATAAAACCAATCCCAAAATGTCAGATTGACTTGGATGTTAAAAAAAAAAAAAGCCACGTTAATTTTTTTTTAAAAAAAAAGAAAAGCTCAAAATGTCTTAGCTTTTCTAAATGTTATCGGAAGTATCCATCATTCATATCTCTGTTAAGTCTTTTAATGATGATTTTCTTATTCATACATTGATTATATATGTATTCAGAAAGGAATAATTTTGAGAAATCAATGTTGATTCAATAATAGATGTATTTGACTAAATGAAGGACTATAAAATACAATTTTGCATGCCATGCATCAATATTAGGAAATAAAATGACTACAGTGCTTAATTTTTATATGTGTTTTATACTTTATGTTTTGTAACTAAAAAAACATCTTATTGCTGATCAACATCTATTGAACTTTTGTTTTCAATCTATTATGCTTTATTTGCTATAACATTTTTATTATATTTTGACTGTTCACTGTGCTAACGAAATCTTCGGTTTACCATTGAAAATAAGCATAGCTGATGCACATGTTTCACTGAAAAGATCAATAGTTCTTTCAATTTTAACTTTAAAAAAAAAATTTACCTTCGACACCCTTTCCACCCCAATTACTAGACTTAGAATTCAAGTTTAAACCTGACAGCGGGGACATTTGACTTGATTTCACATCCAAGGTAAGAGGAATCAACAATTGATTTATTTAATTTCGTAATCATAGATTAGAACTTATTAACGGAACCTAATGCATAAGGTGAAAGATGTAGCATACTTGTATATACATCATTATTATATTAAGCAACTATATATACTTGAATTCTAGGAAAATGCCCATCCAAGAAAGGATAATATACCGCCTAGTCTAAACTTTACTTGAGGATTAGAAACACAATCTCTCTCGTGTGCAAATACTTTAGAAAGTTCAACCTGTAATGATGATTGTACTTAAATATCAAGTTAATTATTTGAATTACCATTTTTTTCTGGATTTGGGGGACTAATGGGGCTGAATATCTTATACTACTATTTACATAATGGATCCAATCAAAGTAATGAAATTTCAAGTTGATGGTCATTAATAGGATTTCGATGGCTTCTTCAAAGAATTAACCACTCCGAGTTGACCGTCGCATTTTTCAGGCTAATTACTCAGAATATTGTTGATAAAAAAAAATTCAGAAGAATGGTGGTCTAACAATGGGTTAGTGCAAAACTATTGTTGCCAGGCTTAGTCAGCCAGACAACAAAATCCAAATTTTTTTTTTTAAAAAAAAACAATGGCAGCCGGGTTGTGTCAGCTCGACAGCGAATGAATTTTTTTTTTGAAAAAAAGACTGGCTGCCCGGTTGACACACCTCGGCAGGAGACGCAAAAGTTTAAAAAAAAAAAAAGCTGGCTTCGATTAGATTCCATTGACTGGATTTTTTTTTTTTTTTCAGAATGTCGTTGGAAAGGAGTTGCAAAAGTTAATTGTGGCAGGAGCTGCAAAAGTTTTAAAAAAAAATGTCTCTGACTCCTTCTGGGCTGTGCTGCGAAAAGCCAAAAAAATGGCCGCTAGATTCTAGCTTTGATTGGAATTCAATTCTCCCTACCAAAACTTTAGAGCTTAAGCTTTGGGGCTCGCTATACTTTTACCAAAATGGCATCTTCGCCTATGTATATGAGCAATTTTAATGGAGCATATAAAAGTCATTTAAGCTTATTTTTCATTAACAAAAAGTGTATAAGTGTGGTTTAAGGTTTTTCAAGATTTTGTCTTGGAAGGTAAGTGATATGTTTCAAATTTTTGGAGTAGTAAGTGATACTAAAAGAAAGTTGAAGAGAGGTTTCTGATATTATCCCTTTTTTATTTTTTTTTAGAGGTAAAATTTTAAATATTTTTAATTAAAAACTTATGCTGCCTGACTAACTAAGCCCGACAGCCTTTTTAGCTAAAAAATTTTCTAAAGTTGAAACGTAAGAAAAAGATGAAGACAGATTTGTTAAATCAATTATTCTTATCTTATGTTAAACCCTTAAAAAAGCTTTCTTAAACAAAAAATCTCATTCAATTTACAATAAGATGCATTTCCCAAATCTTTGAAAAACAATCGTTAAAATTATTATGTATAAGATTTGATTTTAATTTTTTATATAATGTATAGAAAATTGATATGTATACAAATAAAATATACTAATAAATTATTAAATGACAGTAACTGAGTATAAGAATAGAGTTAGAAGTAAATATGATAGTAGGTAGTTAAACAAAAAAAAATTTTAATGTACACTATAATTTTATAAATATAAATTTATTGTGTAATATAAAAACAAAAACAGCAAAAAATAGAAAAGAAGAAAAATCTGATAACGTGAAATGGTGAAATTTAAAAATAACGATAAGCATTCAAGTAATAAAAGGTTAAAATAACGCTAAATCCCCATATTGAAATATTCAAAATTTAAAAACATGTACAGGAAATAATAATATCAACGCTCGGTGTGCCTTTTGCCCTTGCCTTTATCACCTGGTGTTATGGGCGGACAGCAAAATTTTTTGGGCTGTCATCTGCAACGTTCACGAAGAACTATAGGCTCCTGCAGTGCATCAATTGGAGGTGCAAGATCTATGGAAGCAACATCAAGTCCTATGTCCTCTTTCTCGACCGACTCTGCAGTTGTACTGCTATCATAAGTCGTTTTGAGAATGATACGTGATAAAATCTCCCGACTGACCGTATCCAGTAGTAGATATGGGTTGGATCGACATAGGTACGGCCATAGGTTGTCCAAAACTATAATAATCGAGAAGGTCTAAAATAGGAGACTTACCACCCATTCCACTAAGAAAAGTGAATATTGGATGCAGTTCAGAAGCATAAGATGAGGCCAATGTAGTGGGAACATATCCAAATGGAGGCACATGTGATGAGGATGGAAATTGTCCACCAAAATACAGGCAAATGTGGAGAGGACGTGGGATGTGTACCAAAAGGCAAAAACTATGGCGAAGGGGTGGCATCTAGACCAATACGCAGTGAGTATGGGAATGACGTGACCTAAGGGCCAAAGGCCGATATATTCTACATAGGTGGCATAGCAAGTGTATCTGCCATCATCAAAGACATAGATATGGTGAAATGATTACTAGTCGGGCTGTGTCGAGACTGAGTGCCTGTCTCGGTGTTTTGAATGCTCATCATGTCGATGACTTCGTCTTACAAGCCATGCTTTTGCCATCGATTTCTGCTAGATGATGGTCCACCTTGTGTAGGGACATGTCGCACGGGATTCTGGAATGATACATTTTGCGATGTGAAAAGATTATGATCGAAAGAGTCAAAATCACCAACTACCATGCGATCAAAGCGTTGGAGGTATTTCATTGATCCATATGCCCCATCAACAATGGTCAATAGACGTGGATGAAACCGACCTTCAGTGTCATCAAGTTCAAGTGTGTCATGCGATTACCGGCCAATGCGCTGCACAGTATCTATCCGGCATTGTCAAAGATGGAGAAACTATTACCAATCATTGTCCAATAGTAAATAAATTAAAATTTGAAGTAGTAGGAACTTACTAAATACTCAAACTGGCCAGAAACTCCATTCAGCATTTGCCCAAACTATGCATGCTGCTGGATAGGAGGCGTAATGTACAGAATGGTGTGATTGTGATACCACTCGAGATACTTATTCGAAGACCCGAACGTTGCTTTGGGCATACCAGGTATCTTTGCATCTACACATGCATTCCAATATCCTATCCAACCCCTATGAAAATGAGCCCAATTCCTTCCAGAATAATCGGAAAGATCCAACTGGCGTAGGCCACCTCGATTAGTGTTAATTGGTTCTGAAATTTCCCGTCTCATCCCAAATTTACGCATGACATGATCGGGACAATATAGTTCTATTATGTGCCAGAATGTAAGAGAGACTCTTGCTCGCCATATGTGCTCTCCTCATTTACAGTAATCAAGTAGGCTAGCCAGTATACCATCGTTATACGCATCCAAATAAACTGATACCATAACATTTTTTTAGGTGTGGACCAAAATTGTGAAATTACTATAAAACATGACTAGTTGGGATATAAGAGAAAAGACCTGATCCGTCCGTAGTAAGGCTAGTTGCTCATGATAATGTGTGCTGGATTGGCTAGAAAGGTCAACCCCGATTCATTCGGCAGTCCATCTCTTTTCTCTAGGAAAATCCCTAATTTCAGTACATGGGTGTACATCAGAACGAATCACGGGAATCCGCTCCCATGCCCAAAGATGTAATAACAAGTACAGACCATCAGTTGTGATTGCAGCAATGTTCGATGCGTAGCAAATTTGGGAGTATAAACAGGCCAACGTCGCGAACCCCCAACTGTACTGACTCATGGCATCCAGGTCACGACCATATTTGATCCAATTTAAACTGATGAGATTCTGGTATGAATCAGCAAATAGCAGTCTATTCAATAGAATCAGGATGTACATATGAGCATACTGGCAAACCATCTTATCAGGAACATCTGCAAAAAGTGGTGTACTCAACCGTTGGGATATAGATGATAGCTTTAGACAACTGTGGTTGAACATGTTATCTTCTAGCCAGTATCCTAAAATATCATGCACCAACTGTTTATGTTGTAATAAATTACGTCTAATATGTACTAATGTAACTGGTAGACCATCAACATGTAGACCCCATAAAACCTCCACATCCTGCAGAGTTATTGTCACTTCTCCCATAATTGTAAGGTGAAAAGTATGTGTCTCTTGTCTCCAACGCTCCACAAGCGCATTTATAAGGTTATGATCTACTGTGAGACAATCGGCTCTGCGAATGCCATAAAAGCCAACTGCATCGATATATTGAGCAACCCGTAGATCTAAATCTATCAGAGGTTGAAAAAAATCTCTTATCACAACGTCGAATATTTAGATCCACACCTGTGCCTTGAAAAATGGCAACGGAACTATGTTCGGATTGTAGATATAAAACTCTTCCATCCAAAGGTCCGAGATGAGAGAGTGCTATGGTTGTGTTCCATCGCTGTATTTTAAATTCTATTTTCAAATAAAAGTTACATAAATAATAATAGGATGATTTAATTAATAATTCATCGTACCAGATAATATAAAAAATTCAATATTTATTAACATAAAATAGCAGTTCATATCAAAGTAGCATGAATACGGTCTTAGTTACTATCTTGAACTTCTACCACAACTCATACAAAATACTATTTATGAAAGTAACCATCATAGGGATAATTAGGGGTAGTGTGACTTGGTTGTAAACAGTTACTGCACCGACATGGTGCATCAGGATATCTTCTATCCATTTGATTTCTGATCCTAGTAGTTTTCAACAGTCTTGGAATCTTTTGTTTCAACTAATCTCCCATGATGTTTAGTTTTAATTCCGCTACGGGCCAATATTTTGAGACCCTTAACGGTTGGAAAGGACCGCTAAATGTAGACTAATAAGTGGGAAACATATGTTCAAGAGCGACAAGTAACATTGGACTAATGCCACACTTGAAACACGCAGCCATGGCATGTGAATATAAGAATCACAATTCTCTCCATTTTTCACATGTACATATGTGATTTTCAATGTCAATAGTCTACGCATTACCTCCTTGATGACTTTGTCGATAAACAGTCACGATGCAGTAAATACCCCTCTTATGATCGAACACTTGAACTGCATGTGTCTTTCCTTTTTTTTCATTTTTGACATATTTATCCCAACATTTCCATGGGAAAACGTATACCTGATCCCATGTAGCGTTGTGATTTTTGACAAGCAGAATAATCGTTTGGTTAAACGTGAACCGTATACATGCAGTAATTGGCAGTAGCCGAGCATCCCTTAATAAATTGTTGAAACATTCAAACATATTTGTGGATATGTGCCCCCAATGATATCCCTCATCTTTGCACCAAAACCCATTGTTCAGGTCGAACTGATCCACCCCTTAGTCATGCATATGCCTCTGTATTTAGGGAGAAAATCACATTCATGAAATCCTTATACTTGTGCGGCTGATTTGCCACACCAGCGGCGAACATCAGGCTCTTAATTCTACCAAGCATCGTAAAATGTCGTCAGAATAGGATCGACTGTAAGTTAATGACGTAGGAACATGAAAACATGTCAAATATGTAAGGGTCCAGAGACAGTTTACCTTTCATTCTTGAATTTTTGTGTAAAATTGCTCAGAATGTGAATCAAACAGAATCGATGCATCCCTAATGGCTCCTGCCAGTCTTCGAGTGTACACATAGCACTAATGATGTTGTGGTAATGATAAGAAATTACACATATATTTTGCACATCACCACACACTTGAATGCATAATAACCTCATGAACCAAGGCTAATTCCGATTATTCTCCTTATCAACTAGGAAAAATGCCAAGGGAAACATTGAGTTGCTAGCATCAAAACCTATGGTGACAAGAAGTTTTTTCCAATAAGGTCCTTTCAAAAAGGTACCATCTACACATATGACTGGTTTTAGATGGCGAAAGGCTTGGATGGTACGAGTAAATGCCCAAAATATGTAGTCAAAAATTATTATGGAAGGAATACTTAATGGATGATAGTTCCAAACAACTATCGTATTCGGATTGGACCGTTGTAACTCCTGAATCTATGTCGGCAGCTGCGCTATGGATTCAGCCAATTCCCATATAATATATCAATGGCACGGCGTCTGGCGTACCAAGCTTTCTTGTAGACACATTGCAATGAAACTCCTATTTCACCGATGCCTAAATTTTCTTGATTTTGTACACTAGAATATTCATAATATGGGGAATAATGTACTCGACAATTATGTCACTACTCAACTCACGGTGGTCATTACTATAACAAACACGGATGCATGTATGCTTATCGGCAAGTGTGACAATCATCAACATGTTGTGCGAGCTGCGCAAGGTTGCACGAAACTACTAATTACATGGAGCTACGGAGTTACGAGCCTGACAATGGACATACCAAGTCGTTGGCGTACTCTCACGGACATTGAACTTCCTATTCTCCTTTATGGACCACAACTTCACAGCTCGTTTGACATGCTCCTTTGTTTTTGAACAGTTGGCCCAATTCTAAATCTTTGGTGTGTTCATTCCACAACTTTAATTTCTTCACTCGCCCAGAATCGAGAGGGCCAAAGTTCAATGCAGCGTCAACACCAGCTTCATAACACAGTTGTGGTCCCTCACTGTTTATCCAAGGAGCATGGGTCATAATTGGGAGCTCTAGATGCCCTTCCTGCGCGTCGATATCATGTTGGTGGTTCTCATTATCAGAACCATCAAGATCCGGCTCCGGTTTGGAGTCCATGTCAACATCTACAAACTCAATATCAGTAGATGGCAATGCATTGAACATCGATGCCGATTCAATATCCGTACCTTGAGTTTGAAATGTCGACTTGTGCATTATCGGTCGACCACTTGTACTTGAAGGATCATTATTCGTTTGCTGATCATTATCCCTTCTTCGCCCTTTATGCCGTGGTTGGACATCTCCTACATCTAATTGGGTCATTTGACTCTAAAAAAGGCCAATTGACTGGAACAAAGTTACATGTTCCGAACTAGTGCCACCTCACTCAGGATTAGCACTTACAATTTTCAAGGTTTGAGTATCATCCTCTTCCAAGCCAAAGAGCTCCTCAACCTCCACATACATTTGTAAGTAGTACATTTTGGTTGCATGTCTACTACCAAATTGTAAGTAGTACAGTCCAACAACTCCATTGTTATCCACCAAAGGCATTGCACCAAACATGCCATTTTGGAGGCAACTCTGAAATATCAAACTAATCTTATGGCTGTTTTGATCTAAATCCATAATATTGTATATTCTGTCTACCAAATCATCATAACCTACCCTCTCTGTTAGGAACAACACCTTTTTTGGGTATAGGGGGTCATATGAAATTGACCCTCCTGCATATATAATTTTTCCACCCCAATATAGTTGAATCACCAAGCAATTATCACTTGACATGTTACACCTCTTAGAGGCGAGTGTTGATATCATTTTAAAACCCCATTAATATGCTTATTTGAATAATTAAATGAATCAAATATATTTAATTTATAACAAATAACTAAATAATTGTGATTTCTATAATTATAACAAATAATAACAAATAATGCTTTATAATTAAATAATTAAATAGTTTATAACAAATAATTGTATAATTAAATAAATAACATATTAAACCTAATTAATCACCTTAATTACTACACTTATTTACATTTATTTTTTTCTTATGCTAACTCTATCAATATCATGCACCTACATTTCACATTCTATCAATTAAATAATCATTCTAATACCATATCTTACTCATATTAAAAACACCTATTTTGACATTTAGATATACTAATTACATTAATTTTATGTATTTAATTTATTAAATGCATCAATTATTTCAAATACTTAAATTACCCCCAACTAAATTGCTATCATAATCAAAAGTCAACACATGCCTCGACAAATACATCTAATTCATTTAATCGACCTCTTAAAATTAATTCATTAAACTAATTAAACAATAATTAAACTAATTAAACCACTAAACTAATTAAACTAATCATATACTAAATAACATGAACTAATTATCAACTAACTTACATAATAAAGTAAATTGCATTAAACTAATAACACTAATTTCAACATTAAGCTATACTAATTACATTAATTTTATGTATTGAATTTATTAAAGATGCCAATTATTTCAATTACTTAAATTACCCTAACTAATTAACAGCTATCATAATCATAAGTCAATACTACATAAATTACATCTACATTCATTTAATCAGTCTCTTCAAATTAATTCATTAAACAAATTTAAACAACAAATTAAACTGATTAAACTAATTAAACCACTAAACTAATTAAACTAAGCATGTACCATGCTGTTAAACTAATATTAGCCAACTTACATAACAAAATAAATTACATTATCTTTCTACAACTACTTCTACAATAAATTAAATATTTATTTAATAACATAATATAACAATAAAATAACATAAAATATTTACCACCAATTAACTAACATAATATAAATAAAAAATAAATCAACTTTCATTTAATACATATCACTAACCTCTTCCGAGCAGTTGGTATTTAAAAAATTGATTGCCTTTTGAGCATAGTGAGTAATCAGCACGGCGACCTTAACAAAAGCACTGCAAATAATTAGCACAGTGGTCTTAGCAAAAAATGCGACACCAAGAGGCATTTGTCAATTCTGCTGGCGAGCAAGGCAATAATCGAAGGCACCAATTCTGGTCAAGGCAATAATCGCAAGCACTCGCGGAGCTTTGGCCAATTCTGTCAGGCAGCGATTCTAAAAGTTAGAATCGATTGGGATGGGAGACCAATTGAGATGGGAGAAAGTGAAAATTATTCTCGGAAGGCAGAAAATGGGATGGTGTGGAATGAAGTTTGCTACCTTGATCTATTTATACAAAGCCTTGGTGAAAATCTAGCCATTCAAATGAATGGCTAGATTACAAAGCCAAATTTTTTTTAAAACTTAACCACACTACTGGGCTGACAAAGGTCAGTAGGGGACAACCACCTAAAAAAAAAGGTTGGTCAGAGGATTCTGAAAAAGGTTGCTCGCGGGATTATGAAAAAAAAGATTCCAGTCAATGGAATCTGAGCTCACATATCTAATCGAGGTCAGCTTTTTTTTTTTTTTTTAATTTTGCAGCTCCTGCCAGGCTTAGGACTGACACAACTAGCTGCCGAGCTGACAACTGCCGGGCTATGTCAGTCCGGATAGCCCGGCAGCCAGCCTTTTTTTAAAAAAAATATTTTCATTTGCTGTCGAGTTGTGACAGCAATAGTTTTGCATTAACCCGTTGTCAAACCACCATTCTTTCGAATTGTTTTTTCAGCAATATTCTGAGTAATTAGCCCATTTTTCACATTAGCCAAGATAGCAATGGTCAAAGCCTTTTACATCCAAAAGTACTTTTTTTATTTTTTCTGCCTTATTTGACTTAATCAGCACAAAAATGATAGAATTTTCAAATTAGATTTTTTTGAAGCATCAAATTAGATTGTTAAACCATAGAGTTTTTCAACATTTAGTCCGACTAGTAAACTTCTTCAAACAAACCAAAGATCACAATCTGTTTATTATGACGTTACATCATATACAAATAAGAAATGCATCAAGTAACATGCATAGACATTCTTGTTAGCATGTTGATGTTAATTGGAAATTGGAATCATGTTTTAGTGGTGCATAATCCTTTTAAAATCATCTGCCTTGAAATATGTTGATTTCAAGGCAAGAAGGTCTTCAAAAAAAAAAAAAGGCAAGAAGGCTTTTCTACTATTTTCTCCTGTTATCGCCGGACTCTATCCTTGTTAAATTTATTAGTGCAGTGGATTTCTCTCATTATAGTCAGACCATTCCCTAGTATGGATATTATAGAATTAGTATAAATGCTGCCACTCTCCAAAAAAAAAAGGAATTATTCCTCAAGATGTTAAAGTAATTAAATATGTGCAATTGCTTCATTTTTTCCTTCTTTTCAGCTTTTGTATATGTTTAGAATATTATCGGATGTTATTAATTGTTAGATTCAAAAATTGATCCCCTTTTTATATTAAAAAGAATACCGTAACCTTTTGTGATAGATTCTGATTTTGGCGGTGAGTTGTTTTCTTTATGTTTTGTTCTTTTTAATGGTTTTCTTCTATATTTTTGTAGAAGGGCTTAAAGGTAGTTAGAAGGATGAATAGAGATGCGAGACTTGAAAATGAAGAGTGAAGTTTAACATTCCAAGGGCAGCCAAGAACTTTGAATTTTCTTTGTTGTGGTCCTACCTCCCTTTGACATTCCAGCTTCGTTTGGAGTTGCGGTACTTTTGGTAAGAAAACACTTTTAGGTATTAAAAATACTTTTAAGGTGTTTGATAATCATCATCTAATACAGTTCAAGGAACCATAGTTATTAAACCCAACCCAGGAAGGAACTCCGGCGAAGGAGGTGGGTCAACGGGTTATTGGTTCAACCAGTGGGTGAGTGGTTCAACCGGTGAGTCACTAAATATATTTAAATATTATATTTCATAATTTTTTATATAAGATATATTATATAAATTGTAATAAATAATGCCATTGCAAAAGCTCATTTAATTTAATTTGCTATAAAATAATTAATTCATATAAGAATCAATCAAATATAAAGTTATTTAGTAATACACCAAACTTCAAGTGTAAAATTTTATCTATGTTAGTGTAATTATCTAACTTATTTATGAATTTTAAGTACAAAAAATTATTAAAAATAATATTTGTCTTTAAAATGAATTATGTAATATGTTATTTTTGAAATCCATTTTATAACTTATAGAGTTTGGAGGGTCATAAATTTTTATTAAAAAGATTCCAAATAAATTTGTTTTAGAGAACAAAAAAAAAGATAGAATTGACAAAATGTTTATATATTATAATAAAGCTACTCCATTAACATTTTTCGAAGTAGCCTGGTGGTAAGCATGTTATATTGGTGGCTAGAGGTCTAAGGTTCAAATTCCAGCAAAGGCAATAAAATTTTTCCACAAAACCCGGTTCGTGGACAAAATCGGTCGGGTTTCCAGTTTAATCAGGTCGGACCGCCGGATCATTGACTAGTCAACGGTTTACTTGCTTAAAACAATCTGATTTAATACCCAGCCCGGGCCCAATGGCCGGTTCACCGATTTTACCTGTTCGACCGCCGGGCCGATCTAGGTTTAATAGCAATGCAAGGAACCCTTGGTTTTTCAATCTATCAATCCGTATCAATAGAATTTTTCCACAAAACCCGGTTCGTGGACAAAACCGGCCGGGTTTCCGGTTTAATCCGGTCGGACCGCCGGATCGTTGACTAGTCAACGATTTACTTGCTTAAAACGATCTGATTTAAAACCCAGCTTGGCCCAATGGCCGGTTCGCCGGTTTTACCTGTTCGACCGCCGGGTTGGGCCGGGTTTAATAACTATGCAAGGAACCCTTGGTTTTTCAATCTATCAATCCGTATCAATAGGGCTACCTAGAAAGTTAATTAGATTGAATAATTGGGTAGTCGTAATGTTTTTAGTAGTATTCTTATTAGTTGTCTTATTAATTTTATGAATAAGGATTGCAATTGTGCTGAAAAATAAGAAAGATTGTGAATGGAGATGAGTCAAGCACCCGACGTAGGACCCGTCCTAAGGTCTGTTATATTTTGGTTTCTATTTACCTTGTAGAGCTACTAAGATGGGTGGTGATCATTGAATCCGACATAGAGCCAAACATTGCCAGTCATCATCCAACCAAAGACGCAACTTTATTTATTAGGGTTTTAGTGGTGTTTGACTCCTTTTCAGAGTAGAACTCTTTGTAGCCTATAAATAGGCGTAGTTAGGGCTTTTGTAACTAGACAATACAAGACTTTTTTCTCCAAAATAAATATATCGTTGGTTGATGTTTACCAATTGTGAGACTTTTCTCTCATTTTCATGAATCTATGATTCATGGTCATGTTTCGTTCAAGTAACGATTTTCATTGGGAGAGTGTTTCTGAAACTCTTCGTTTCCTACGCTTTCACTGATAAGTGTGTATTTGACATGTTTTAAGTGTGTTTTATTAGTTATTTTTAGTGTGTTTTATTTAGTTTTATTGCTAATTAGTTAGGATTCTAGTGAAAATATACATTTTGTGGTTTAAAATATCAAAAGTTGCATTTCTATGGATCTTAATGGTGAAACTTCATGTTTTTATAGATTTAAGGATTCAATCATCAAATGGCATGAACTGAGAAGATAGTTAGATGATTATTGATGATTTGAAATAATATAAAGAAGACATGAAGTGCAAAATACTCAAAGGATGAAATGCTAGTTTTCTAACTTTGACACATTGTGGTATTTTGGCTATATCTTGAGTTACAATTATTGGATTGAGGTGATTTTGTACCATTTGGTAGCTAAGAGATATATCTACATTTGGTATGAAAACATCAAAGTCCAGTTTAATCGTTTTCATTGTCAAAATGTCAAATACAAAAGTGCATTTTCATTGTTGAAAGTTGAAATAGAGTTCTGACTAGTTGAGAATATTTTGATCATTTCTTGGCCCACAGACCTCCAAATTGGATGATTCTTATTGGAAAGCTAACTCAAAGAGCTACAACTTTCATATTTTGTACAAGAACTAGTTTAGCCTCTATCATTGAGAAAATATTAGTTAACTTTGGACAAAAAACAGAGCAAGAATGAAATCTACCCAAAATGAGCAAACCTGCAAAAAGAGTAAAACCGGGGGGGGGGGGGTGTCGAAATGCTAGCTAGGCTGTGTTTTCTTGCCCGCATTTTCATGGATTTCGGCTGCAAGTTGCTCTGCAACTTGTGTTCTTTTCACACAATCTTTTTGACCACTTTTTCTATAAAGATTCCGGCTGGAAATGAGCATATGAGCATGGAAACTTTGAGAAGAAATCTTTGAGAGTTTCAAGAGTCAAAAATGCCAACTAGAAACAACTCATCTTGAGTTTGAATCTCTCTATAAATAGCAGCCTTAGAGATTGCAACTTTGGAAGGCTAGAGAAACTCACTAAAAATGTAGTCTTCATTAGAATTTCCTTAGTTCATCAGTTTAGTTTAGTAGTTTAGTATAGAGTAGTATAGTTTTTATCCACTCTTGTACATTGGCTAGATTAGGATGAAGATGGGGATGAAGAAAGGGAGGTTGAAGCTCATGTGAAAAGGGTTATCTCTTCTCCAACTCTTTATCTTTTGTATTAGATTCTTAAGTATGGTTAATATGCAAGTTTTATATTTGTTTCAATATGTGTTTCTAAAGTTTATGCCTAGAGTTATGGATGAACTTTCTAAAACTTGTTATTGATATTTACTTGGTTATTTTCTGATATTATTTTGAGTAAGTTATTTATTACTTTTGCTTTTCTAACCGTGATTAACCGGCCATTAATTGTGATAATCTTAAGCTGTTAAGTTTGCAATGGAAATTGAAATTTAACACTAATTTAAGGAAGTGATAAACCTAGGAAGTACACTCATGAGAATAAATGTGCACCTTTGTGGTTTTAATGACTTGTTTCATGTAGTTTCATAGAAGAAATGAACTTGTAGTTAGTTTCATAACCACGAAAGTAGGTATGAATTAACTATAGGTATAGTTGGTACACCAGCGAAAGCGGGTATCACGTATATTAGGAAATTATGCGATAACTAGCCAAGATAATAACATTCAATTAACCAGTAATTTCATTTGCAAGAGTGGTAAGGAATTCTATACCTCTAGGAGCTTTCTATTAGTATTTTGATTACTTTTATCTCATGTTTATAGTGTAGATTTAATATTTAGTACTTGTGATAGTCTAAATAATAAAGGAGTTCAAAAAATATTAGTAATTGACAATTTTTCATGTGGGATCGACATTAATACCCCTATGCTCAATAAACGACTCGTATACTTGCGAAAAATCCTGTGTAGGGTATTTAGGAATTTATAAATGTAAAATTTGAATATGAGCTAATTGTTATATGTATGCCCCACGCTCATCATTCGCAACCGCATCAAGTGGTATTAGAGCAGGCTTCTCTTGCAATGCCCATTGATGCACTTCGCCTTAACCTTGATCGTTTTGGCACTAGCGTAGATCATGTGGACTGACTTCTTCATGATCTATATGTAAGGCTTGAAGTAAAGAGTTATTTAAGAGACCTGTTCGTCGTAGATGCACAAGTAGGAGGTTCGTTCCTGACAACATCAATGATCGTGCAGTCTCTTTGATATCTCATAATTATCAGATCTATGAAAATCGACATTGGATTACTAAACAGCAGCATCGGATCCATCCAACTACAATGTCCACTGTTGTAGTAAAATCTGAATCTAAAATATCGAAGCCCAAGTTCGAGGAGGAAGAGATCGAGGAGTTCATATGTGGACCAAACAGTGGTGAGGCCGAGGCAGAGTTTTTTTCATCTTTCCCTACCGATGAACCATAAGCAAAGCTCGATTCTATAATCGTGAAACCTGAGGGGTTGGATGAGTTCCAAGATTTGGAGATTGACAAATTGTTTATGGATTATTCCCCAACAATTCCACAGGCAAATCCATTGACAAATCCATCATCAACGATTCCATTGCCTAGTGACTCGATTAGGGCAATTGGTGAGAAAGTTATTTTTGAAAAGTCTTTATCTATTAATAATTTTCGCACCAAGATTAGGCAAGTGGAGTTCCATGTTATCCAAGGAAAACTCATCAAATTTGTGTTGACAAAGGGAGATGGCAGAATTGTTGGATTTGAGATCTTCTCAGGATTTTCTAGTATTCGTGATCAAGTGCAAGCTTCCGTGATGTTATTTCGGCCTTACAACATTTGTGGGAGGATCATTGGCTTGTTATCCCGTGTTTGTGTTGGAATTTCCTGTAGAACCCGAGCGCAAGTTCTTGTTAATTAAGGGAGTCTGATCCGGTTTGAGAAACCCTTGCTTCTTCAATCTATCAATCCGTATTAATAGCACTACCTAGGAAGTTAATTAGATTGAATAATTGGATAGTCGTAGTGTTTTTAGTAGTATTTTTATTTGTCTTCTTATTAATTTTATGAATAAGAGTTGTAACTATATGAGAAAGAAGAAAGGTTGTGAATGAAGCTAAGCCAAGATGAGTTGAGCACCCGACATCGGACCCCTCTTAAGACCCGTTATATTCTAGTTCCTATTTACTATGCAGAGCTACTAACATGGGTGGTGATCATTGAGTCCGACATAGAGCCAAATATTGCCAGTCATCATCCCAACCAAATAAGTAACTTTATTTATTAGGGATTTAGTGGTGTTTGTTTCTTTTTTTTTTAGAGTAGAACTCTTTGTAAGCTATAAATAGGCATGATTAGGGCTTTTGTAACTAGACAATACAAGATTTTTCCTCCCAAATAAATATATTATTGGTTGGTGTTTACAAATTGTGAGAGTTTTCTCTCGTGTTCATGAATCTATGATTCATGGTCGGGTTTCGTTCGAGTAACAATTTTGATTGGGAGGGTGGTCGTGAAATCCCTTCGTTTCCTACGCTTCCGCTACCGCATTATTATTCCATAAAGTTAGGAATAGAGTTTTTGGTATTAAAAGCAATTTTAGTAAAAACTCAAATTTGGTGCTTTTAGAGTAGCTTTCATGATTTAAAAAATAAAATATTAAATTTAATTAATTTATCCTATATTATGAATTAAATAAAGAGATAAATACATTTAAAAATTTTCAAATCACACATTATCCAATACAATAGATACTTATTGAACTATATCTCCAAACAGTGTACTTAAAAGTAGCTAAACACTTAATAAATACTTTATTAAAAACTCTATTGGAAAAGAACTTTTCAATAAGGTGCCGCAACTCCAAATGGATCCTCATTCTCTTTTTTTAGTTCAAGTGAGATTCAAAGACTTATAAGAGATCAGGAAAAGGGAAGAGTTTGAAAGTTGGCCTTTTGCTCCCCTAACTAATGTTCCTACTATCTAAGTTGGATCTTAAAGCCTATGCCAAGATTATTGTTGTTGTTTATCTTATGATCGGTGTCTGAATTAATTCATCTTGTCAAGATACTAAACATTGAATAGGCCGGTTTAGTTGGGACTAGTGAAAATTGTGAATGGAGAATTCGCCAGTCACTTTTCTTTGTTCCTATCTCTAACTATCCAAATCCTCATATAAGATTGACTTAAGCTTAAAAAAAGAAAGAAAGAAAGAAAGAAAATGAACTAGAAAATGTAAGATCGACTTGCATTAAAACATAAAAAAAAAAGAAGAGTGTTAGTAATATATATATATATATATATTAGCTTTTCCGTGTGTTATCAAAGTATTTGTCATCCACAACTCTACTGAGCCTTTTAATGAATAATTTGAGAAATTGAGGATGATCAAATGATGAATGTTTTTGACTAAATGACTGATCATGAAACGTAGTTTTGCATGCCGTGCATTGTTAGGAAATAAAATGAGTAGAGAGTCTTTTTCTTTTTCTCTAAAAAAAGAGAGTGTAATTTTTATATTTATGTTATACTTTGTCATTTACAAATAAAAACATCTTATTGCTAGATATCATCTATATATTGAATTTTCATTTTAAATTTATTGTGCTTTATTTGCTGTAATGTTTTTTTAATTATATCTTTGACTGTAACCCTCTAACATAAAGGCCTGGAACCTTAATTGCAAATAAGCATAACTGGTGCATGTGTTTCAGAGAAAGGATCAAATAGTTACTTCAATTTTGATCTGTTTTCACATACAAAGTAAGAGGTTATCTCTTTAGTTAAATTCAAATGTCTAATCCCTATATAGCATAGGGCATTAATTTAAACGTCTAAACCCCTACTTTACTCTAAAATTTAAATTATTTTGAATGATTTGTACTTCTGGAACATAGTTTATGAGTTTGTTTAATGAGTGCCTTAAAGCTGTAGCTCTGTTTGGATCCCTTGTTTTTGGAGTGTTTTTCAAAAATTAGTTTTTCAAATACAATAAAAAATTTTTAAAAAGTACTCTAAAAGGTAATCTAAAAATTAGTTTAAATTTTTTTAAAATTTTAAAAATGTCAAAATATATTTTAGAAACTCTTCTACTCTTAAATATCTCAAAATATTTTCTAAAAATCTTCCAAAATATACTCTAAAAACTCTGCTACAGCAAAATTTTTTAAAAACACTTCGAAAAACAGCCAATCCAAATAGAGCCGTAGTTTTTGGTACTACAACCATGTGAATATTTCTTGGCCCAAAACCCTAAATATGGCTATGGCTATCACATAAAAGGGAAGTCCGATTTTCTCAAGATGTCACTCAATTTTGCCTTAGAACGCGCGATGCATGCCCGAAAAACACCTACAACCTCGGCTCAAAGTGTCAGAATGAGCGTGAAAATGCCGCAAATTCAAAATTGCACCAATATAAAGTGCCATTACTAATAGTGAGAAATAATGATGTACATACATTATACCAAATTTGATACTAAATCTGCAAAAGAAAAGAAACACATGATATATTATTAGCATGAGTAAATGAAATAAAAATAAAAAAGAAGAAAAAGAAGTTTAATTAGCAATTTTATTACCCATTTAATACTATTTCATTCTAATTTGCATCTCAATTCATGCTAAAACTCTTAATATCACTATTTAAAAATTAAGAAAATATAATAATTCAAAATCGAAACATTAGGGACTGAAAGTGCAAATTCAAAATTATTGACTAACGCAATTTGATATTGACCATTGATCATTGCTCTATTTCAGTTAGTTGTTCTAAATTTGTATAAAATTACAAAATTTAGGAATAGATTTGTTTTGGTCGAAACATTAGAAACCGATTAGCACACAGACCACATATTGGGGGATCAAAACTACGATTCTCTCTAAATAATATATACTTCTAGCAATTATTCCAAACATCCTTATTTCATACTAGAAAAAATGCCAACAAATATCGACTCATGCTAACTTGAGTTAATGATTTTGAGTTAGTGATTTCAATCCTTTTACAATTATTTGTAATTTATCAGCAACTTTAGCTTTGGTTTATCTTTAGTTGGTCTAACAGCCAGAAAAATAAATTAAAAATAGAGAAGTCGCTACAATTAAGAATGGAATAATTTGATGTTGAAAGCTTAGCAATCACCAGCGTTTCAATTGTTTTTCTTAAACAGTTAAATCCTCTCCACTCTTCCCCGATCGCCCTCGCAGTGTGAGTTGTTTCCTCGAAGCAGAGAACAGCAAAACTCAATGAAGTACCTGTCCCTGAACTATATGGCAGATGTAATGTGAAAGAAAACCACCAAAATGGACAGGATAGCTACTTGAATTTGAACCCAGTATCAGAATTTAGGTATTGGATATACTAGTCACAAAGCAGACTAGTGATGTCAAATTTCTAGGTAGACGACATTTCTAGTCTTCAATAATTAGCATGAAGACGACTAGTAGATTACTAGGCAATGAAACAGATGGTCCTACCTACATGTTGTTTTTGAATCGATAAGGCAATCAATGGCATCTTTTAAAGTTACAAATTTATTGTCAGTAATTGAACATTAGCGTGCTACATGGGATGTGAGGCAATATCTTATCAAGCCATCACTACATCTGTATCTCAGTGCTGGTCTGAGGCAATCTAATATATTTTTGGCCTTTAGGAGTCTAATGATCAAGGATAAAGTACATATAAGCCCCTTATAATTTTGCATGATGCCATAATATTCCATGAACATTTTATAATAGCCATATAACCCTTATGATTTTATTTAAAGTGAAAAGTGGATCAAAAACACCACCGATTACAGCAATTAAACAAGACGCGCTCCAAAACTACATATGTTGAAATCATAAAATCTACTTAAACCCCTTATGATTTGCATGAATATCCACGTTACTTCCTTATAGGATTTGCATTTATCCACATAATTTTTTTTATAATTTTATGCAAGGTAGTTAGGTTGTCGTTAGATTTAGTACTTAAGTCAGGCAACACTAGCATTATAACCAAAGCCATTACAAAGGCTATTTTCTATTAAATTTCTATTTTACATGAGATCACATGAAGGTAAAGTAGATGTTTTGAAATGTTAGGATGATCATGAGATAATACATGAAACCACGGGAAGTTAGGGTAATTTACCCTTTTTTTTTGACATTTAGGAGTCTAATTATCAAGGCCTCCAATCTAATTATAGGGGAAAATGCAAAGAAGATAAAGTAAAGGTCTATTTACTTTTGTTGTCGTCTTTTACTTTTCATAGCTACGCTTAGGGTCCTTCCCCACCACATCTTTTGGATAAGTCTAAGAATGGTGGCCGCAATCGAGGTTGTGCTGTAGTTGAGCAATACAGCGCGTGAATGACCCAAATTACGTGCCGCTCTAACTCCACACGTTTTATTTAAAGCTTAGCAACCTGGTAACGATTTTTCCTCAATTCCTCAACAATCTCAAGTCAAAGTCTCCAAGCCATGGAACTTTCTTACGTTCATATCATTTTCTCTTACTCATCATTCCATTCTAGAATTTTGGGTGGTAAATAATTGTAGAAATATACATTTTAGGTGCATAATGAAATACTAGCCACTCCAAGAAACAAAGGTGATTTATATATGCACGGAATTGTTTGTGACTAAAGGCCACCAGAATGCGTAAAAGCTATTCAAGAAAGTGTTTCACACCCCAAAGGCCAATATGTAGATAAAGTTTAATTTCTAAACATATATATAACTTCATGCTCTCTGAAAAATGCACACTTATAAATAAAGACTGCAATTATCTTTCAGAATCTGTTATAATAACACTCCACCAAGGGACAAATTACTATAAACTCAAGGACTTTATAAGTCTATAAAAAAAATAAAATTAGTTGAATTCAAATGGTAATATAAACGGAAAACATATTAGCAGTTGAAACAGAAAATAAAATAAAAAAAGAAGATATCAAAGCTAAGGAGGCAAAAAGTACACAAGCTAGCTAATTACAAAAAAAAAAAAAAAATTCCCTTAGTCTTAGAAATGGGGTATTCTTTGAATTGTGCCCCACATCCTCACCCCCCCTCCCCCACCCCAAAAAAAATATTGAATGTCAACGTTTTCGACGTCCAATGTTAAGACTGGTTTTCTGAAATTCCTAACAGCTAAATCCACTCAACAGGTTTTTAAAACCAAAGTACAAATTGGTTTCTTCATTTGGTTAATACGAGCCCAAGATAGCACAGTTCATCGTATGGAAAAAAGTTGCTTAGCTCATGTACAGCGTCTAAACAGGCGTTTCTTCATGCAAAGTTCAGATAACAATACATTCTAATTGCATCATTTTTTTTCCAATGCAGCCTAATCTCAGCCGAAGCCACTTACACATTGCAATATGTAATATTTCATAAATTAATATGTCGCTACCACGTATTGGTACTATAAAATGTAAACATATTTTTATGATATTAAAATTTTTCAATCACTTTTTTATATTTTGAATCATCTATATATGTTTAATATATCACTTCTTCATAAAAAGTGCTACAGTATCATGATGAAATTTTTTTTCAACTAATCTGCGATCCAAATAGACCAACTATATGTATTCAACTATATGTATGTATTCAACTATATTTATTCAATCAATTATTTGCACTTGCAAAATGGGAAATATTCTGTCGATGCCAATAACCAAACAACAATCAAAAGATCAAATTTGCGTCCGTTCAACGCACACTGTGCATTTCCATGCATGTTTATACGCAGCCAATATTCTCTACAATAAGACGCGTTTCCTCCTGATTTTTATTTGGCCATCAAGTCAATGAAAATAATATACAACTCAAAAGTAGCTGTTACTATATTTCATGATTAGATTTAGTCTCCGCAGGCAACGCCAGAAAATTCAGAATATTGAATTGCTTTACTACTTTTCAATTATATAATAAAACGAATGAAGAAGGTGCATCCCACCCCCACATCCAATGCTTTTGCCTGCACTTCTATATATAGTAGCCCAAAGCTCATCCTGAAAGCACTCCACACAAGCTAGCTAATTACAAGGCTTTCAATTCCCTTAGTCTTCCACTTTCATCATCTTGATCAAATCTACCCATATTTTGACATGTTCCCTAAGGCAGCAATGGCATTCCCTTTGGCAATTTCTCTGTTCATGACTGCTTTTGTTTCTCCAGCCATCTCTAGAAGTATTCCTCCTCCACCATCAATAAAATCGTGGTGTGCGCAGACCCCATATCCACAACCATGTGAATATTTCTTGTCCCAAAACCCTAAATACGGCTATGGCTATCCCATAAAAGGGAAGCCCGATTTTTTAAGATGTCACTCAATCTTGCCTTAGAACGTGCCGTGCATGCCCAAGAAAACACCAAAACCTCGGCTCAAAATGTCAAGATGAGCCGAAAAGGCCGCGTGGGAAGATTGTTTAGAGCTATATGAAAGTACCGTTGCCAAGATTAACAAAACTGTTGATCCTTACACCACCAAATGCAGTGAAGTTGATGCACAAACTTGGCTCAGCACAGCACTCACCAATCTTGAGACCTGCAAACAAGGGTTCATTGAGCTTGGTGTTGCTGATCATCTTGTGCCCTTGATGTCAAACAATGTCAGCTGTTTGATTAGTAACACTTTATCCCTAAACAAAGTGGGATATAATGAACCAAGTTACAAGGAGGGGTTCCCAACTTGGGTGACTCCGGGCGACAGGAAACTCTTGCAATCTTCATCTCCAACACCAAATGCTGTGGTAGCACAAGATGGTTCAGGCAACTTTAAGACGGTTGCTGCAGCTGCAGCTGCTGCAGCAACACGATCGGGTAATGGAAGGTATGTGATACACGTAAAGGCTGGAACGTACAAGGAAAATGTGGAGATTGGAACTAAGTTGAAGAATATCATGTTGGTTGGTGATGGTATTGGAAAAACCATTATCACGGGAAGCAACAGCGTTGGCGGTGGTACCACCACTTTCAAATCTGCAACAGTTGGTAAGTTAAGCTTACAAAGAAAGCAATTTTAGTTTATTTGCATGCATGGCAGGCCTATAAGGTGATGTTAGTTTTCGAATTTTATTTGAATATTCATATGTAGAAAATGTTAACGAAGCTGACAATATTCCTTTCTACATAATTTCAGCGGTCGTTGGTGATGGATTCATTGCCAGAGGAATTACATTTAGAAACACAGCCGGACCTCAAAATCACCAAGCAGTAGCTCTTCGATCTGGTTCCGATCTCTCTGTTTTCTACCAGTGCAGCTTTGAAGGCTATCAAGATACCCTTTACGTCCACTCCGACAGACAATTTTACAGGGAATGCGATGTTTATGGAGCTGTTGACTACATATTCGGAAATGCTGCTGTGGTTTTCCAGAATTGCAATCTTTATTCAAGAAATCCTCCGAACAAGATAAACACTATCACAGCACAAGGTAGAACCGATCCCAACCAAAACACTGGAATATCTATCCACAATTCCAGAGTTACAGCCGCTTCGGATTTGAAGCCAGTGCAGACCTCAGTCAAGACATATCTTGGAAGGCCATGGCAACAATATTCAAGAACGGTGTTTATGAAAACATTTCTTGATGGTTTAATTGATCCAGCTGGTTGGCTGCCCTGGAGTGGTAATTTTGCTCTAGATACCTTATACTACGGAGAATATGCTAATACAGGGCCTGGTTCGTCAACTGCAAACAGGGTAAACTGGAAGGGGTATCACGTGATAACTAGTGCAACGGAGGCTTCTAAATTCACAGTCGGAAACTTCATTGCCGGCAATTCTTGGTTGCCAGCCACCAATGTGCCTTTCACTTCTGGTCTCTAATTCTATACTCCCACAAGTTCAATTCTTTATTTTTTATTTAGCAGTGAAAAAATTAATGTCTATTTCCTATTCCTGGAAAGGAAAACCACGGAATAGGATCTCAGCTACAGCAATTGGTTTTTATCCTAGTAGTACGACTGTATCTTAATTTATTAGTTAATTTGTCATTCTTTCACACCTCCTGTAATGATGGTTGTCTTAAATATCAAGTTAATTATTTGGATTACCATTTTTTCTTGATTTGGGAGACTAATGGTGCTGAATATCTTATACTACTATCCACATAATTGCTCCGATCAAAGTATGAAATTTCAAGTTGATTGTCATGGATGAAAATTCAAGTTCATGGTCGTGGTTAATTAGGATTTCGATGACTTCTTCAAGATTTAGGCACTTTGGGTTGACCGTGGCCTTTGTCAACATTAGTCAATAAATCAACGGTCGGAGACTTTATATCCACAAGTACATTTTTACTTTTTCTGTCTTTTTCGACTTGATAAGCAGAGAAAAAGGATGGAACTGTCACATTTGATTGTTAAACCATAGATTTTTTTCAACATATACTAGAATTTTACCCATGCCTTAACACGGTCTTTTTTTATTTATTTATTATGAATTTATACAAATATAAATAATTTAAATACAAAAATTAACAGTAATCCTACATGTTCATTTCAATTAACTTTAAACAATTAATATATTCTAAATGTTCAATTATTTACTAATTTTTAAAAATTGTTTACATACTTTCACAATAATATCATACTATATATCAAATAATGTATTCCATATAAAAACTTGTAGATATTCCTTTTCTTTACAAATATTCTTTTAGATAATTTAATTTTTATAATGACCATAAACCTAGAATTATATATTCATATTTAATTAAGTAGAAAAAATCCAAAAATCCACTTTTCTTCATCAATAAATATTCAATTTCCAAAAATATTGATAAATTTGTCAGTGTAACAATTAATTCTCTTTTTTACACTAAGTTAATTCAAAATTAAAGGAAGAAATGATGAAAAATTTGAATATTAATCAACGATTGGTGAAAGGAAGTAATTTGGGATATGTAAGATTTCAATAACTATGATTAAGAAATGACAGGGTGTCGAGTCTGTGCAATAATAATTACCTACTCAAGAGAAATACAAATTTGTATATAGCGGTGAGTAGGGTCGAATCCACAGGGACTGGGGATAATTCGTTTCCTCTAGAGTTCAGAGCATGGGGGATTTTTGGAAAATATAAAATAACTAATTAACTAACTAATGAAACAACTAATAGAAGTAAACAAGAATTAATCAATAACCAATACGACTCTAATCAAAGGTGCAACTTTTCAGACACGGTCCATTCAACTGATCATCGATGCAAAGATAATTCAATTATTCATTACTAGATTGGTTATAGTTGTCATACATGCGATAAACAACCAACCTTTCCTTACTTTTTCGATAGTCAAGGTACGACCGTTAACTATTTCTCTAATCAAGAAATAACCCTAGGTACGACCGTAGGATTTAATTCCTCGATTGCATTAAGAATTAGAAAAGCCCAACCCTAACTAACAAACACGCTACGAGGGTTTGTTTAAATTAGATCATACGTTTCCCTAACATGAAACCAATCACGCTAGTCGTCACTGGTATTAATCAATAGAACAATTACGGATTCAATCAATTAATATGACAGTAGATTATTAGATTAATTCGAATATCGGGCCCTTGACATTCAAATAACAAAATAATCATAAGCAATTAAACCAGAAAACGTACGAATACCAATGAATAAAAGAAATAAGTAAAATAATTCGATCTCACAGATATTTGGAACCGCGTCTTCAAATTAACCCTTGACTAGAAAATAAGAATCTAGTTCTTCATTGTTGAGAAAATTCCCAACGTGATACTATCAAAGCAGGAACAAGACATGCGGCTCATTAGCCTCCCATGAATAAATACCTACGTGACTAGTCTCCTAACCAAATAAGAAGAGAAAAGAATAAGGCAACCACCAATTGTTCCTTGTTTTCCGTTTCCCAATGCTAGTAAAACTCCTAGTACAAGTCAACTACTAATCAGCAAAAAGAAAGGAAATCTATTTGTAACACAACATGGAGCCCGGTTTGTAGGTATTTTAGAAGCTTTCCACGTGTGGAGTATTTTTCTCAAGAAAGTCTCCTTTTTAGCACTTGTTTGCTCCACTTCCTGTAATTAGAGTCAAATACCAAATATAAGTATATGTTAACAATTAAAACAATATTTGGCAATGACAAAGAGGGAAATTAATAATAAAATTACTAATAATTAACACCCTATCAAGAAAGTAATTTGGGATATCTAAGATTTCAATAATTGTAATTTAAAAAAGATTTTACTATAGTCCTACATGTAATAATTTGATAGAAAGCAGAATCATTGAGATAAGCTTAGTTGTTTGTTAAAGCAATATTATTAAGATAAAATTAGTTATTTTTTAAAGTTATATTAAAATTAGAGATAATTTTTAAACATATAATATATTCCAAATAGGATTCAATATGGATAAAACCCAAGTGATCCATAACTTATTAATTCTCTTCAATTAGACTTGCCACGTAGGAGTGAGAAATAGTTCTAATTAAAATAGTTACTTTCATAATATATATATATATATATATATATATGTCAAACTAGCAAACTTCTTCAAACCAACCAAAGATCACAATCTGTTTATTATAACCTTATATAAATACGAAATGGATTAAGTAGCATCCATTGACATTCTTGTTAGCGTGGTGATGTCAATTGGAAATTGGAATCATGTTTTTCTTTATGCTTTGTTGTTTTTAATGTTTTTCTTCTATATCTTACATATATATAAAAGCCTGCCTTGTTTGGACAGTAATTTTTCAAAGAAAAATTGCTATATTTTTCGTGAACACATTTTCCAATCGTCTTTTTACATCACATATATCAAATCACTATAGTAATTTTTCTACAAAAAATTTAGAAAAATGCAATCCAAACAGGTCTCCCACGTTGCAAAACGAAGCAGCTATTGTGTTTTTGTTTTTTCTAGCAATAACCTCATAAAGTGTACCCTAGTCTAAACAGTGTATAACTATTCTACGGCATTTTTGTCCTTTTCCTTAAAATTATGTGTTTGCCCTTCTAGACATAACAGGCTTCCAGAATAGTAGCTTACTATTTGGGCTGAATTTTGGTTTTTCACCTGCACCTTTCCTCTTGTTCTTCCTTGCCTTTCCCTTTTTCCTTTGTACTGTCACTTTCCGCTTCTTCTGACTTTTAGCCTACCATTTTTTGCTTCATTCCCGTTTCTATTCCATCTATTTCTTTTTCCTCTCGTTAGACTAAAGGAAGAAGCTGGAGTTTAGGGACAAGGGGCAGGAACGGTTGCAGGAGATATGATCGAAATACCATTAACTGGTTAGAGTCCTGTTTCAACTTTTGACAACAGAGTTTCACTTTTGGTATTTCAACTTTTTGACTATGAAAATGACTGAACTGGATTTCGATATCTTCATACCAAATGCGATCTGCCTCTTAGTTTCAAAATGGTTTAAGAATCACCTCAATCCGATCATTGTAGCTCAAGATATCGCCGAAATATCACAAGATATCAAAGTTGTGAAACTTGCTTTCTTTTATTCTTGATTACATTTCCTCTCTTGCACTTCATATCTTCTTTAAACTATTTCAAATCATCATCAATCATTGAAATATTTTCTCATATCATGCCATTTAATGATTGAATCCCTACAAAAAGATGAAGTTTTCGCCATTAAAATCCATAGAAATGTAATTTTTATCCTTTAAACCATAAAATGCATATTTTCACTAGAAACTTAGTTAATTAGCTATAAAACTAAATAAACACAACAAAACTAACCAATAAAACACACTTAAAACATGTAAAATATCTACTTATCAGCCAATACATAGATCTGCCATGAGTTGTTAGGAATTGTTTCAAACACCCTCAATTCAAACCACAAAAAATAATAACAAGTATATCTACTCATACCATCCTCTTACAATTCTCTGTAATTTATTAGCAGATTTAGCTTAATTTGCTTTATCCTTAGTTGTCTAACAGCCAAAAAGATAAATAAATAGAAAATAGAGAAATGACGACAATTAAAAGTCAGAAAAAATGGAATAATTTGAAGTCGAAAGCTCAGCAGTCATCAGCATTGCATTTGTCTTTCTTATAAAGAGTTGTTTCCACGAAGCAAAAGGGCAGCAGCACTCAATGAAGTAATTCAACAAATTAATGCTATCCTGTCCATGAATTATGTGGCGTGTGTAATGTGAAAGAAAACCATCAAAATAGACAGGATAGCTACTTGAATTTGAACCCAGTTGCAGAATTCAGATATTGAATATTCTAGTCACAAAGCAGACTAGTGATGTCAAATTTCTAGGTAGAGGACATTTCAAGTCTTCGATAATTATCATAAAGACATATGCTAGATTACTAGTTAATGAGACAGTTTGATTTTTAGTTTTGGTGTTATGTATAGAAACGCAAATCTGTATGATCACTTTTTTTTTTTTTTTTTGACATTTAGGAGCCTAATTCTCAAGGATAAAATACATATGACCTTCTTGTAACTTTGAATAATGTCATAAGAACCCCTAAAGTTTCAAAATAATCATACAACCCCTTATTGTTCTGTACAAAGTGAAATATGAATAGAAAGTACTCCACTACTAGTAATAGTTAGTATGTTTGAATAGGAGATTATTGGGATAATTTTTTGAAAAAAATACTATAGTACTTTTTATGTGAGATAGAAGGGTGATTGAAAAATGTATTGATGATGCAAGCAAATAAAAAGTATGCAAATAAATACTATCCAAGTAATTGAAGTAGACATGCTCCAAAAAAATAATTGTGATGGAATCTTAATATCCACTTAATTCCCTTATGAGTTGCATGAATATTTACTTTAACTCTCTATGGTATTTGTAGCTATTTACATAATCCTCCTACGATTTATGCAAAGGTGGCTAAAACTGTTGTATTAAATCAGTACTTAACTAAGGGCAATACTGGTATTTCAACTAACAATGTGATAAAGATTTTTTTTTTGGCTAAATTTTTGCTTTGTATAAAATTATAGGAGCTAAACCTGATATTTGAAGCATTAAAGAGGTTATGTGATAATGAGCTAAACTACAGGGAATTATGTATAATTTAGCCAAATATCGAGTTACAGCGCAAAAGCATAGAATAAAAAGAAAAGTCCTACTCACTTTTGTTTTCACCTTTTACTTTTCATAACATCGAGAATATTGGCATCCTTGAGTAACTAACAGCTAAGCTTAGACTTTGGTGTCCTTCCGCACCGCATCTTTTGGATAATTGACTAAAAGAATGGTGGCCGCAACCGCAATACAGCACGTGAATGACCCAAATTTCGTGAGCCTTTAATTCCACACGTCCTCTTTAAACCTTAGCAACCTACCAAGGATTTTTCTCTAATTCCTTAGAACCTAACTATAGTCTCGATTTGACAAAGTATACAGGAATTGTTGACTTGTTCTGAAATTTGCTTCTTGTGACATATGAATATCAACGTAAACTTAGTTCACAAAATATGACTCAGGAATATATACGAATTATTTGTATCAACAATTGCTGTACCTAAATGCCACAACACCAATCCAAGATGGGTTCTCCCCAGAGAAAAAAAGAAGAAGTGGTGCCATTTGGTCGTGTAATAGTTGGACAAATATACATTTTAGGTGCAAAATGAAATACTGCTCTTAAGAAGCAAAGGTAAATTACGAATGAATTGTCGCCCCCAAAATTAAAAGGCATTGAAATGTCAGCGTCCAATGTTAAGACTGGTTTTCTGAAATGCCTAACAGCTAAATCCACTCAGCAGTTTTTTAAAACCAAAGTACAAATTGGTTTCTTCATTTGGTTAACACAAGTCCAAAATAGCACTATTCATCTCATGGAAAAGTTACTTAGCTCATTTACAGAAAAATGATACCATTCACTTTCAGATCGGGTATAAAGCAAACTTAATAGTCTGTGCAGAAACAATTAATATACGTGAAATGACAGGCCCATTTTGTTTGGGTTCTCGATCACTCCTTGAACTAATTCACATCCAAGTCCGTTACATACGTGAAAGAATTTATTAGCAGTGTTGATAATTTTATCACTAAGTTGCTTTCTTGATTTCTTGACCGACCGACTTTGAGTTAGTCCCTCTATCTTAGAGACTGTTTGGATAGCTATTTTCAGGAGTTTCTGTAAAAAAAAAATATATTGTAATGATTTGAAATATGTTAGATAAAAATGATTGAGAAATATATTCATAAAAAATATAATAGTTTTTTTTGGAGTCATAAGGTAGTCATAAACTAAAGATCAGAATATGACCTAGGCGCGTCATGTGCTGAGTCTAATTTCCTCATCCATTCCTGGATTGTCATCGAGTCAACAAAAATAATATATAACTCAATATAGTAATAGCTGTTACTATATTTCATGATTAGATTTAGTCTCCGCAGGCAAAATCAGAAAATTCAGAATATTGAATTGCTTTACTACTTTTGAACCACATGATAAAAGGAACGAAGAATGTTCATCCCTACCCCACATCCAACGTTTTAGACTAAACCGCCCAATGTTTTTGCTTGCAATTCTATATATAGTCACCCAAAGCTCATTCTGAAAGTACTCCACACAAGCTTGCTAATTACAAAGCATTCTATTCCCTTACATTTCCAATTTCACCATCTTGATCAAGTCGATCCATTGACATGTTGATCTCTAAGCTGGCAATGGCATTCCCTTTGGCAATTTTTCTGTTCATGACTGCTTTTGTTTCTCCAGCCATCTCTAGAAATATTCCTCCTCCACCATCAATAAAATCATGGTGTGCACAAACCCCATATCCACAACCATGTGAATATTTCTTGTCCCAAAACCCTAAATACGGCTATGGCTATCCCATAAAAGGGAAGTCCGATTTTCTCAAGATGTCACTCAATCTTGCCTTAGAACGTGCCGTGCATGCTCAAGAAAACACCAACAACCTCGGCTCAAAATGTCAAAATGAACGCGAAAAGGCCGCGTGGGAAGATTGTTTAGAGCTATATGAAAGCACCATTGTCAAGATTAACAAAACTGTTGATCCTTACACCACCAAATGCAGTGAAGTTGATGCACAAACTTGGCTCAGCACAGCACTCACCAATCTTGAGACCTGCAAACAAGGGTTCATTGAGCTTGGTGTTGCTGATCATCTTGTGCCCTTGATGTCAAACAACGTTAGCTGTTTGATTAGTAACACTTTATCCCTAAACAAAGTGGGCTATAATGAGCCAAGTTATAAGGAGGGGTTCCCAACTTGGGTGACTCCGGGCGACAGGAAACTTTTGCAGTCCTCATCTCCAACACCAAATGCTGTGGTAGCACAAGATGGTTCGGGCAACTTTAAGACGGTTACTGCAGCTGTAGCTGCTGCAGCGACCCGATCAGGTAATGGAAGGTATGTGATACACGTAAAGGCCGGAACGTATAAGGAAAATGTGGAGATTGGAACTAAGTTGAAGAATATCATGTTGGTTGGTGATGGTATTGGAAAAACCATTATCACGGGAAGCAATAGCGTTGGCGGTGGTACCACCACTTTCAAATCTGCGACAGTTGGTAAGTTAAGCTTACAAAGAAAGCAATTTTAGTTTATATATATATACACACACACATAAGTTGTGGTGATGTTGGTTTTCAAATATATATATATGTATATATTACACCTTGCTAGAAGAGATTTTACATAACTTGGAACATAAATGAATATCAAGAAAGGTTTCTCTAAAGCACAAATTACACCACGAACTTGTTTGTTAACAGCATGCATGCTCCATGCATAAAGAACTTCTTCTTTGCATGCATGGCAGCCCTATAAGGTGATATTGGTTTTCGATTTTTATTTGAATATTCATGTGTAGAAAATTGTAACGGAGCTGACAATATTCCTATCTACATAATGTCAGCGGTTGTTGGTGATGGATTCATTGCTCGAGGAATTACATTTAGGAACACAGCCGGACCTCAAAATCACCAAGCGGTAGCTCTTCGATCTGGTTCCGATCTCTCTGTCTTCTACCAGTGCAGCTTTGAAGGCTATCAAGACACCCTTTACGTCCACTCGCAAAGACAAATTTTACAGCGAATGTGATATTTATGGAACTGTTGACTACATATTCGGAAATGCTGCTGTGGTTTTCCAGAATTGCAATCTTTATTCAAGAAATCCTCCGAACAAGACAAACACTATCACAGCACAAGGTAGAACCGATCCCAACCAAAACACTGGAATATCTATCCACAATTCCAGAGTTACAGCTGCTTCGGATTTGAAGCCAGTGCAGAGCTCAGTCAAGACATACTTGGAAGGCCATGGCAACAGTATTCAAGAACGGTGTTTATGAAAACATTTCTTGATGGTTTAATTGATCCAGCTGGTTGGCTGCCCTGGAGTGGTAATTTTGCTCTAGATACCTTATACTACGGAGAATATGCTAATACAGGGCCTGGTTCATCAACTGCAAATAGGGTAAACTGGAAGGGGTATCACGTGATAACTAGTGCAACAGAGGCTTCTCAATTCACCGTCGGAAACTTCATTGCTGGAAATTCTTGGTTGCCAGCCACCAACGTGCCTTTCACTTCTGGTCTCTAATTCAATTCATTCTCTACTCCCAAAGTTGGATTCATTGTTTTGTATTTAGCAGCGAGTGAATAATGTTTATTTTCTATTCATGGAAAGGAAAACCATGGAATAGGGTCTCTTTAGCAATTGGTTTTTATCATAGTACTACAAGTGTATCTTACCTAGTTACGTTGTCATTCTTTCATACTTCCTGTAATCATGATTATTGTCCATAAATAGCAAGTTAATTATTTGAATTACCATTCTTTCTGGATTTGGGAGACTAAGGGTGCTGAATATCTTATCCTATTTTCATAATTGGTCCAATCAAAGTATGAAATTTCAAGATGACGGCCATTAATTAGGATTTCGATGACTTTTTCAAGATTCAACCACTGATTTTTTTTTTTGGCCTGTCCAAAAAAAAAAAAAAGATTTAACCACTCTGAGTTGACCATCGCGTTTGTCAACATTTGCCAAGATAGCAATAGCAATGGTCAGAGACTTTTACACCCACAAGTTCATTTTTCACTTTTCTGTCTTATTCAAATTAATAAGGACGTATTCGATGAACTTTGAATTTTCTTTCTTTTTTTCGTTTTCAGAAAACCAAACGAATGGTCCTATCGCCCTCTGTCAAACCTTGTTGTGGTCCTATCTCCCTCTGTCATTCATTGTCTTTTTTCTGATTCAAGTTAGACTCAAAGATTCATAACGGAAATGGAAAAAAGGAGAGTTTGAAGTTTGATCTCTTGTTGTTGTGATTAATATCCTATTAGTATTTAAGTTAGATCTCAAGGCCCGTATAATAGAGGGAATTTTGTTGTTCATCTTATTAAGGGAACCTATTTAAGTTATATTTTTTACTGTTCTCCCTCTCAACAAAATCTTGGGTCCACCGTGGCAAATAAGCATAGCTGACGCACATGTTTCGCAGAAAAGAATCAAATAGCTCTTTCAATTTTAACTTGATTTCACATAAAGGTAAGAGGAATCAGCAAAATTGATTTATTTAAATTCGTAATCCTAGATTTGAACTTGTTAAGGGAACCTATCTCTCTGTTATGCTATATATATATATATATAGAAAGTTCAACCAGCTCCCAGGAAATAAAAATGGAAAGGATAAGTTCTCCCTTGGCGGTTGGGACTTCTTATCTAAATAAAGGTGCACCCACAGCACCAGTGCAGGTAATTATTTGATCAATCAATAAATAAACACAGTCTACATCCCGGTATAAGTTTTTATCGGCCAAGAATATGTTAGAGCGTTCTACTTCTTTTCCGTTCATAGTGTTCATCGATTAAATATAGTTCTTATGTTAGTAGTTTCTTCCATATCATTTTCCCTTTTTTCTTTCCCGTCCTATTCTTTGCTTATTCTGGGGATGGGTAGTTAATGGAGCGGGGGGTTGGGGCGGGTTGGGAGGGGGGGGGGGATTTTTCTTTCCCCCCATTAAGAAACTAGGGCGGGGGGGGGGGGGGGGATGGGGCAATATACCCCGTCCTATCACCCGCAAAAATATATATATTTTATTAATATATATTTATATGTTATATATATACATAATATTTAATTTAATTAGTTACAAACTTATAATAATAATATTATTAGTTATACGTATTATATAATATATATTAGCATATGTAATATAATTGATATTATCAATTATACTAATAATTATACATGTCTACTAATAGAAATTATTAATTAGTTATACTAGATTTACTAATACATTTATACTAAATTCCTAGTTACACTTAACATATTAACATTTTTTCTCAAAACAAAATACAATAATGACTTAATGATTGTATTTTATTATAAAAGTGAAAACTTGACTATTTTAGTTGTATTTGTTTTATCCTATTGGATTGTATTCAAATAATTTTTGTTTGATTATTTTATGAGTTTCAATTATAAAATTACAATAGATAATGACTTGGTGATGTGTTAATATTTTAGTACTTAATTATTTGCTAAAATTTGACTACAATAAAATTATACAATAAATTTTTATTAACCCCGCGGGTACCTCCACAAGGGAAGCTGGGCGGGGGATGGGGCGGGAGGGCGAGGAAGTAGCGGGCAACGGGCGGGGCGGACGGTTGCCATTACTAGCTTATTCCCTGCCATTGTACCAAAATTGCAAGTATTAATTGTGACAGTTTAAATTTGTCCTCAATCTATTTTTTTTTTTTTTAAGAAAACTCCTTTTCTTTCCTCAAATTTTCACTACAAACT
This sequence comes from Coffea humblotiana, assembly GCA_023065735.1. Classification (NCBI taxonomy): domain Eukaryota; kingdom Viridiplantae; phylum Streptophyta; class Magnoliopsida; order Gentianales; family Rubiaceae; genus Coffea; species Coffea humblotiana. The sequence goes on along the minus strand of CM041213.1, from coordinate 44,726,236 downwards.
TGCTTTAACCTTTACTGTTGGCCTACTTCAATCAGATTCTTCTACACAAGATTATACTTTATTTTCCTTCACGAAAACCCCACTTTCCTGTATCGTTTTCCCTAACAGTTTATCATTGAAGGTTTTTATTTTCCTAACACTTTTCTTGTTTAGTTTTTTTTCCCTAACGATCTAAGTAGACAGGAAGAGAATATTATGCATTAGTTTGCCATGTCAACGTATAAGTATAAATCCAAGTAGGAGTGGGATGTATATTGCTCCTATACACACATCAAATGAATTGATCCTGAAATTACTTAGGAAAGCGAATTATTTCGAAACAACCAGATGTAAATCCACTTCCATATGGAAAATGAAGAAATAGGGTAAACTAATAAATCAAGGCCACCCTGGCTAGTCTTATGTTTGGAAAAAAAAAAATCAAAACCCATCCTTATAATCAGTAATGACTTGAAAATTTTCCCTTCCTAGTCTGAAGAACTTTAGACAACGAAAGCCCTCAAAATCCAGTTTCCAAGAAAAGACAAAATTGAAGTAAAAAAGAGCAATGGATGAATCTCGTCCAGGTGACAATAATGCTTCAACTTCAAGATCAAGATCAACATCGACTTTCACATGTGGGGATATGCTCCGAATCCCTGTCATCGAACAAGAAGTTCAAACAAAAGGGGGGCTGTGAACACGACTTTTGCTTGGATTGCATGGCGAATTATATCAAGGCAAAAGTCGAAGATGAGAATACAGCAAATCTGAAGTGCCCCAATCGAGATTGTGACAAATTCTTAAGCCTTCTTGAATGTAAAGCATTAATCTCCCCAAAAACTTTTCAATCGAATGGAGCGATTGTATTTGCAACTCGTTCGTGCTAAAGTTTCCGAGGTGTTATTGTCCTAACAACAATTGTTCCACATTGATCATCAACGAGTGCAAAAACAGATGTACCAGATCTCTGTGTCCAAATTGCAAAAGACTATTTTGTTTCAATTGCCAAGTGCCGTGGCATGCAGGATTTAAATGCAGTGAAACTGGTCAATATAGAGATGAAATTGATTCGAAATTTGGGAGGATAGTGGATTAGAGTATGTGGGCAAGATGCCCTAGATGTGGTCACGTTATTGAGCGAACACATGGTTGCAATACTATGCGATGCAGGTTAGCACTATTTGCACTATTTAAATTCAAGATGAAGTTTTACATTGCTTAGTTTCTACCTTCTGTTAAAGTTTAATATAGTACTCTATGTTTATTTTTATTTTCTATTTTCTTTGACTAAAGAAGACTTCTAGTCTTGCAACGGAGAAAGGGGAAATAGAAGGGTTTGAGAGTTAAATTAAGAACCTTATCTGATTAATATCCCTACTAATTAAGTTACATTTTGGAGGCTGATGATTAAGTTTATTCATGGTAAATTAAAAGTATTTTGTCTTTTCTTTTTTGAGTTATAGATAGAATGATGAGGGAATAGATGGGGATCGGGGAACTAATTTATGAATCAAAATCTTGAAGTCAATGCATAGAAAATCTTTCAATTAATAAAAAATCTTTAGAGCAGACTCTAGCCAATTTGGGATGCATTTGTAATTGGGGTTTAACCAAATATTTAGTGTGTCAACCAAAGGGAGGATTTTAGCAGATTTTGAAGTGTGATAAAGCTATGTTTTAAGGTGTTAATTGCCCTCTTAGAGGATTTGCTACCAGTTAAACTATCCCTACAATACAACTAAATCTGAAGAGTTATGAGTTAGTAAAGTTTGAAAATTAGCCTTAACAATTAAAACTCCAAATCCAGTTATAAAAAAATTTGAGTAGACTTTCAATTTAAGGAGAACAAAGTAGTTAAAAATCTAATTGAATAGGGAGAACGTACCTTGGTATATAAAATTAAACAAGTATGTCTGTTACATTGTAGATATTGAAAACGAATTTAATTTTGCAACTATTTTCTGGTATTAGTTTAATTAGATAATTATGAAAACATTGTATGGTACCCCTTTACCAATTGCTAATTGGTAGAGACTCTCATCATGAAGCACATGCAAATTGTACAAAGCAAATTTTAACTCCCAAATAAATAGTTTCCTAAAAAATAACTATACAAACATACAGACTGATACATACATCACAGACACACACACGCATATGCACACACATGCATCTTTATTCTTCACACAGTTTACCAATGATGTGCAGATGTGGGCAGCTATTTGTACATGTGCATAGCATGCTTTTTCGAGACAGATCTTAAGTGCATCAATTTTTACACACCAGAGAACTAGCTAATTAACTTCTCTTATCTATTGCTCAACATTACAAATTACTTCCTTTCCTAATAATCACATCTTCATGTTTCAATTTTTTCATAAGAGTGTTCCATCTACATTCTAATGAACTGAAACTTTTGGCTGCAGATGTGGGCTGCAATTTTGTTATAAATGTGGCCGTTTGCAGCATCCGGGCGCATGTAGTCTGCTATATGAAGAAGAGGACAGGACTTCATTCAACTGTTATGAATATTTTGGTTTGCTATTTGTCCTTGCAATATACTGGTGTATTTTTTTCTTTATTAAAAGTCGTGATTAAGAAGCAACTGAGGAATAATGCCTATGAATACTAGTGCTACAAAATTAATCGAATTAGATGATTTCACGTTTTCACTACTTTTAGAACGTATTCTTTCAAATGAATATAAAGTCGGATTATTATAACGCTAATACCTTTATACAAATGAACAATGAAGAGAAGAAAATCAGACATTATATTCACTTCATGTATCATTGTTCTATTGAATGGGTTTGGTGATACTACGAACTTTTAAAGAACTTTAGAGAAGATGATTTGCCATTAAGATTGTGGCCTCATAAATTAATTAAAGGTCCTCAGTTCAAATCTCTCTTTTTCCTCCCTATTGTACAAATCTTATTCCTCCCCTACTCAAAGGAAAAAAAAAAGCCAAAAAGAAATGGTGATTTACCACAGCCCACTATGTGTTTTCAACTCTCTAGCAAGAAAAATGAGTATATTTTGGACATTAAAACTTCAACGTTATTAGCTGTATATTAGTTGTATCGATAATATTAGATATATATGTTAGTTAGATAAGTAATTAGTTGGCTGGGATTCTAGTATATCTCTAAGTGATTGGATTCTAGTATAATTCTAGGTAGGTTCCTCAATCATAGGAGGATTCTCTTGCGGCTAAAGTTTTGGCCAAATCTGGTATATAGGCATTGTGGAATGAATAGAAAGCAGAGGATGTTTTCCAAAGCTTCATCTCTTTTCTCTGACATGGTATCAGAGCCACACAAGAAAAAGTAACTCTTTTGACACCAAAGATTCATGACGTCTTCAAGGGATTCCGGATCAGATGATGGGAAGAAATCCATGTCGCCGTTTGCCCTTACGTCAAATGATAATCCAGGAAACCTAATTACTCATACCCAATTGAAAGGTACCAACTATGAAGAGTGGGCGAAAGCAATTCGTATTTCGCTTCGAGCGAAGAAGAAAAATGGGTTTATTGACGGCTCAATCAAACAACCAACCGATGACTCAAACGAGCTAGAAGATTGGTGGACTGTGAACTCCATGATTATCTCATGGATTTTTAATACGATAGAGCCAAGTCTGCGTTCCACAATCTCTTACAGAGAAACAGCCAAAGAGTTGTGGAATGATATCCAACAACGGTTTTCTGTACGCAATGGAGCGAGGGTTCATCAATTAAAAACTGAAGTTTCAAAGTGCAAACAAAACGGTGATACCGTTATGGGCTATTACGGTAGACTCAAGAAGATCTGGGATGATCTGAATGATCACGATCCGATGCCGGTGTGCACTTGTCGTGGTTGTACATGCAATCTCAATGCACGACTAGAATGGCGCAGTGAAGAGGAGAGAGTTCATCAGTTCCTCATGGGACTCGATGAAACTCCTTACAGCACCATTCGGTCCACCATAATAGCAACTGATCCCCTACCTAACATGTACCGAGTCTACTCGTAGGTGACGGAACAGGAGCAGGTTTGCTCTATGACGCAGAATGCTGCTCCTGAGAAGACGGATCCGGTCAGTTTTGCAGTCAAGGCACCAGTTGCAGACAGATCGCGACATTCAGGAGGAACTCGACGAGAGGACAGACCTCTATGTTCTTATTGTCAAAGATCAGGACACACCATTGACACTTGCTATCGGTTACACGGATTTCCTGCTGGGCGAGGAGCAGATACGACTGGCCGTGATAGAGGAAAAGGTGGACGACCAGGTCGCGGTAGGGAGTGGGATGGCAAATGCAACTGCTGTGCAGACCGCAGAAACTACCACATCATCGATGCATGTTCTTGGAGATGCAGACAAGGTGGGGCTGGAAAATCTTAGTGCAAAAGATTGGATGACATTGAAGTCACTCTTGAGCACACACAAATCAATATCGAGCCATCGTTTGTCTGGTAATGCGAATTTACAATGGCTTTTTGATACCGGCGCTTCGCATCATATGACCGGAGTCGTTGAGTCTTTTAGCGAAGTATGGAATATTCCTCCTTGTCCTGTGAAGTTGCCTAATGGTGAACAGGTTATGGCTACAAGGGAAGGAACTGTTATTTTGGGATCTTTGTGTCTCAAGAATGTTTTATTTGTACCTGACTTAGACTGCAATTTGATCTCAGTGTCAAAGTTGGCTCGAGACAAGACTCTTATATTGAAGTTTACTGATTGTCTATGTGTTGTACAGGACCGCACTTCGAGGATGCTGATTGGAGCAGGTGAAGAGCGAGAAGGGCTGTATGTTGTGAGGGAAGTACTTCCTGCTCGAGCAAATAAGATGAACAGCGCCGTTAGTGCGGAGCTTTGGCACCAAAGACTAGGACACCCCTCCAAGCGAGTTGTGGAATCCCTTTCTCCTATGATTGGTGGTATTAAGTTTGGGTCAGATTTAGGTCATTGTGATGTTTGTTTGCGGGCAAAACATACTCGAACTCCTTTTGTTCCTAGTGAAAATAAGGCTGCTGAAATTTTTGAGTTGATACATTGTGATTTATAGGGTCCATATCGTGAAGTGTCTCTTTGTGGTTCTAGATATTTTCTAACTATTGTGGATGATTACTCACGTGCTGTTTGGATCTTCTTGATAAAGGAGAAGCACGAGGTGCCTAAGATCCTTAAAAATTTTTTGGCTTTCACTGAACGCCAATTTAATAGAAAGGTCAAAATTGTTCGTAGTGACAATGGCAAAGAATTTACATGTTTAACCAGTTACTTGAAAGATCTTGGAATCATTCATCAAATGTCTATGGTGGACACTCCTCAACAAAATGGGCGCGTTGAACGTAAACATAGACATATCCTTAA